>OY998166.1:115582299-116166574 GCA_963921995.1 Oxystoma pomonae | reverse complement strand
GCCGATAAAAATATGTGGTTTTTAGTCTATTCGTAAATTATTATTATTTTTGGCAAATCCAGAAACTGACAGAAGAATGTGGTTTTTAGATTATTATCAAAAAACGTTATCTGCGTTCAAAAAAAGTATCGCCTTTTGTCTTACGTCTTTCTGTAATATTTTAAAAGCAAAAAGCCGATAAAAATATGTGGTTTTTAGACTATTCGC
This sequence comes from Oxystoma pomonae, assembly GCA_963921995.1. Taxonomy (NCBI): domain Eukaryota; kingdom Metazoa; phylum Arthropoda; class Insecta; order Coleoptera; family Brentidae; genus Oxystoma; species Oxystoma pomonae. Next base: position 116,166,367 of record OY998166.1, on the reverse strand, counting down.
AAATTATTATTATTTTTGGCAAATCCAGAAACTGACATAAGAATGTGGTTTTTAGATTATTATCAAAGAACGTTATCTGCGTTCAAAAAAAGTATCGCCTTTTGTCTTACGCCTTTCTGTAATATTTTAAAAAGCAAAAAGCCGATAAAAATATGTGGTTTTTAGTCTATTCGCAAATTATTATTATTTTTGGCAAATCCAGAAACTGACAGAAGAATGTGGTTTTTAGATTATTATCAAAGAACGTTATCTGCGTTCAAAAAAAGTATCGCCTTTTGTCTTACGTCTTTCTGTAATATTTTAAAAGCAAAAAGCCGATAAAAATATGTGGTTTTTAGTCTATTCGTAAATTATTATTATTTTTGGCAAATCCAGAAACTGACAGAAGAATGTGGTTTTTAGAATATTATCAAAGAAAGTTAGCTGCGTTCAATAAAAGTATCGCCTTTTGTCTTACGTCTTTCTGTAATTTTTTAAAACCAAAAAGCCGATAAAAATATGTGGTTTTCAGCCTATTCGCTAATTATTAATATTTTTTGCAAATTCAGAAACTGACAGAAGAATGTTGTTTTTAGATTATTATCAAAGAACGTTAGCTGCGTTCAAAAAAACTATCGCCTTTTGTCTTACGTCTTTCTATAATTTTTTAAAAGCAAAAAGCCGATAAAAATATGTGGTTTTTGGCCTATTCGCTAATTATTAATATTTTTTGCAAATCCAGAAACTGACAGATGAATGTGGTTTTTAGATTATTATCAAAGAAAGTTAGCTGCGTTCAATAAAAGTATCGACTTTTGTCTTACGTCTTTCTGTAATTTTTTAAAAGCAAAAAACCGATAAAATTATGTAGTTTTTAGCCTACTCGCTAATTATTAATATTTTATGCAAATCCAGAAACCGACAGAAGAATGTGGTTTTTAGATTATTATCAAAAAACGTTATCTGCGTTCAAACAAAGTATCGCCTCTTGTCTTACGTCTTTCTGTAATATTTTAAAAGCAAAAAGCCGATAAAGTTATGTGGTTTTTAGTCTATTCGCAAATTATTATTATTTTTGGCAAATCCAGAAACTGACAGAAGAATGTGGTTTTTAGATTATTATAAAAGAACGTTAGCTGCGTTCAAAAAAAGTATCGCCTTTTGTCTTACGTCTTTCTATAATTTTTTAAAACCAAAAAGCCGATAAAAATATGTGGTTTTTAGCCTATTCGCTAATTATTAATATTTTTTGCAAATCCAGAAACTGACAGAAGAATGTTGTTTTTAGATTATTATCAAAGAACGTTAGCTGCGTTCAAAAAAAGTATCGCCTTTTGTCTTACGTATTTCTGTAATTTTTTAAAAGCAAAAAGCCGATAAAAATATGTGGTTTTTAGCCTATTCGCTAATTATTAATATTTTTGGCAAATCCAGAAACTGACAGAAAAATGTGGTCTTTAGATTATTATCAAAGAACGTTAGCTGCGTTCAAAAACGTATCGCCTTTTGTCTTACGTCTGTCTGTAATTTTTTAAAAGCAAAAAGCCGATAAAAATATGTAGTTTTTAGCCTACTCGCCAATTATTAATATTTTATGCAAATCCAGATACCGACAGAAGAATGTGGTTTTTAGATTATTATCAAAGAACGTTATCTGCGTTCAAAAAAAGTATCGCCTTTTGTCTTACGTCTTTCTATAATATTTTAAAAGCAAAAAGCCGATAAAAATATGTGGTTTTTAGTCTATTCGCAAATTATTATTATTTTTGGCAAATCCAGAAACTGACAGAAGAATGTGGTTTTTAGATTATTATCAAAGAACGTTATCTGCGTTCAAAAAAAGTATCGCCTTTTGTCTTACGTCTTTCTGTAATATTTTAAAAGCAAAAAGCCGATAAAAATATGTGGTTTTTAGTCTATTCGCAAATTATTATTATTTTTGGCAAATCCAGAAACTGACAGAAGAATGTGGTTTTTAGAATATTATCAAAGAAAGTTAGCTGCGTTCAATAAAAGTATCGCCTTTTGTCTTACGTCTTTCTGTAATTTTTTAAAACCAAAAAAAAAGTATCGCCTTTTGTTTTACGTCTTTCTATAATTTTTTAAAAGCAAAAAGCCGATAAAAATATGTGGTTTTTAGGCCATTCGCTAATTATTAATATTTTTTGCAAATCCAGAAACTGACAGAAGAATGTGGTTTTTAGATTATTATCAAAGAAAGTTAGCTGCGTTCAATAAAAATATCGACTTTTGTCTTACGTCTTTCTGTAATTTTTTAAAAGCAAAAAACCGATAAAAATATGTAGTTTTTAGCCTACTCGCTAATTATTATAATTTTATGCAAATCCAGAAACCGACAGAAGAATGTGGTTTTTAGATTATTATCAAAGAACCTTAGCTGCGTTCAAAAAAAGTATCGCCTTTTGTCTTACGTCTTTCTATAATTTTTTAAAAGTAAAAAGCTGATTAAAATATGTGGTTTTTAGCCTATTCGCAAATTATTATTATTTTTGGCAAATCCACAAACTGACAGAAGAATGTGGTTTTAGAATATTATAAAAGAACGTTAGCTGCGTTCAAGAAAAGTAGCGCCTTTTGTCTTACGTTTTTCTGTAATTTTTTAAAACCAAAAAGCCGATAAAAATATGTGGTTTTTAGCCTATTCGCTAATTATTAATATTTTTTGCAAATCCAGAAACTGAAAGAATAATGTGGTTTTTAGATTATTATCAAAGAACGTTATCTGCGTTCAAAAAAAGTATCGCCTTTTGTCTTACGTCTTTCTGTAATTTTTTAAAACCAAAAAGCCGATAAAAATATGTGGTTTTTAGCCTATTCGCTAATTATTAATATTTTTTGCAAATCCAGAAACTGACAGAAGAATGTTGTTTTTAGATTATTATCAAAGAACGTTAGCTGCGTTCAAAAAAAGTATCGCCTTTTGTCTTACGTCTTTCTGTAATTTTTTTAAAGCAAAAAGCCGATAAAATTATGTGGTTTTTAGTCTATTCGCAAATTATTATTATTTTTGGCAAATCCAGAAACTGACAGAAGAATGTGGTTTTTAGATTATTATCAAAAAACCTTAGCTGCGTTCAAAAAAAGTATCGCCTTTTGTCTTACGTCTTTCTGTATTTTTTTAAAACCAAAAAGTCGATAAAAATATGTGGTTTTTAGCCTATTCGCTAATTATTAATATTTTTTGCAAATTCAGAAACTGACAGAAGAATGTTGTTTTTAGATTATTATCAAAGAACGTTAGCTGCGTTCAAAAAAAGTATCGCCTTTTGTCTTACGTCTTTCTGTAATTTTTTAAAACCAAAAAGCCGATAAAAATATGTGGTTTTTAGCCTATTCGCTAATTATTAATATTTTTTGCAAATCCAGAAACTGAAAGAATAATGTGGTTTTTAGATTATTATCAAAGAACGTTATCTGCGTTCAAAAAAAGTATCGCCTTTTGTCTTACGTCTTTCTGTAATTTTTTAAAACCAAAAAGCCGATAAAAATATGAGGTTTTTAGCCTATTCGCTAATTATTAATATTTTTTGCAAATCCAGAAACTGACAGAAGAATGTTGTTTTTAGATTATTATCAAAAAACGTTAGCTGCGTTCAAAAAAAGTGTCGCCTTTTGTCTTACGTCTTTTTATAATTTTTTAAAAGCAAAAAGCTGATAAAAATATGTGGTTTTAGCCTTATCGCAAATTATTATTATTTTTGGCAAATCCAGAAACTGACAGAAGAATGTTGTTTTTAGATTATTATCAAAAAACGTTAGCTGCGTTCAAAAAAAGTATCGCCTTTTGTCTTACGTCTTTCTGTAATTTTTTAAAACCAAAAAGCCGATAAAAATATGAGGTTTTTAGCCTATTCGCTAATTATTAATATTTTTTGCAAATCCAGAAACTGACAGAAGAATGTTGTTTTTAGATTATTATCAAAAAACGTTAGCTGCGTTCAAAAAAAGTGTCGCCTTTTGTCTTACGTCTTTTTATAATTTTTTAAAAGCAAAAAGCTGATAAAAATATGTGGTTTTAGCCTTATCGCAAATTATTATTATTTTTGGCAAATCCAGAAACTGACAGAAGAATGTGGTTTTTAGATTATTATAAAAGAACGTTAGCTGCGTTCAAAAAAAGTATCGCCTTTTGTCTTACGTCTTTCTATAATTTTTTAAAAGTAAAAAGCTGATAAAAATATGTGGTTTTTAGCCTATTCGCAAATTATTATTATTTTTGGCAAATCCAGAAACTGACAGAAGGATGTGGTTTTTAGATTATTATAAAAGAACGTTAGCTGCGTTCAAAAAAAGTATCGCCTTTTGTCTTACGTCTTTCTATAATTTTTTAAAAGCAAAAAGCTGATAAAAATATGTGGTTTTAGCCTATTCGCAAATTATTATTATTTTTGGCAAATCCAGAAACTGACAAAAGAATGTGGTTTTTAGATTATTATAAAAGAACGTTAGCTGCGTTCAAAAAAAGTATCGCCTTTTGTCTTACGTCTTTCTGTAATTTTTTAAAAGCAAAATGCCGATAAAAATATGTGGTTTTTAGCCTATACGCTAATTATTAATATTTTTGGCAAATCCAGAAACCGACAGAAGAATGTGGTTTTTAGATTATTATCAAAGAACGTTAGCTGCGTTCAAAAAAAGTATCGCCTTTTGTCTTACGTCTTTCTGTAATTTTTCAAAAGCAAAAAGCCGATAAAAATATGTGGTTTTTAGCCTATTCGCTAATTATTAATATTTTTGGCAAATCCAGAAACTGACAGAAAAATGTGGTCTTTAGATTATTATCAAAGAACGTTAGCTGCGTTCAAAAAAAGTATCGTCTTTTGTCTTACGTCTTTCTGTTATTTTTTAAAACCAAAAAGCCGATAAAAATATGTGGTTTTTAGCCTATTCGCTAATTATTAATATTTTTTGCAAATCCAGAAACTGACAGAAGAATGTTGTTTTTAGATTATTCTCAAAGAACGTTAGCTGCGTTCAAAAAAAGTATCGCCTTTTGTCTTACGTCTTTCTATAATTTTTTAAAAGCAAAAAGCTGATAAAAATATGTGGTTTTAGCCTATTCGCAAATTATTATTATTTTGGCAAATCCAGAAACTGACAGAAGAATGTGGTTTTTAGATTATTATAAAAGAACGTTAGCTGCGTTCAAAAAAAGTATCGCCTTTTGTCTTACGTCTTTCTGTAATTTTTTAAAACCAAATAGCCGATAAAAATATGTGGTTTTTAGCCTATTCGCTAATTATTAATATTTTTTGCAATTCCAGAAACTGACAGAAGAATGTTGTTTTTAGATTATTATAAAAGAACGTTAGCTGCGTTCAAAAAAAGTATCGCCTTTTGTCTTACGTCTTTCTATAATTTTTTAAAACCAAAAAGCCGATAAAAATATGTGGTTTTTAGCATATTCGCTAATTATTAATATTTTTTGCAAATCCAGAAACTGACAGAAGAATGCTGTTTTTAGATTATTATCAAAGAACGTTAGCTGCGTTCAAAAAAAGTATCGCCTTTTGTCTTACGTCTTTCTATAATTTTTTAAAAGCAAAAAGCTGATAAAAATATGTGGTTTTAGCCTATTCGCAAATTATTATTATTTTTGGCAAATCCAGAAACTGACAGAAGAATGTGGTTTTTAGATTATTATAAAAGAACGTTAGCTGCGTTCAAAAAAAGTATCGCCTTTTGTCTTACGTCTTTCTGTAATTTTTTAAAACCAAAAAGCCGATAAAAATATGTGGTTTTTAGCCTTTTCACTAATTATTAATATTTTTTGCAAATCCAGAAACTGACAGAAGAATGTTGTTTTTAGATTATTATCAAAGAACGTTAGCTGCGTTCAAAAAAAGTATCGCCTTTCATCTCACGTCTTTCCGTAATTTTTTAAAAGCAAAAAACGGATAAAAATATGTGGTTTTTAGCCTATTCGCAAATTATTATTATTTTTGGCAAATCCAGGAACTAACAGAAGAATGTGGTTTTTAGATTGTTATCAAAGAACGTTAACTGCGTTCAAAAAAAGTATCGCCTTTTGTCTTACGTCTTTCTGTAATTTTTTAAAAGCAAAAAGCCGATAAAAATATGTGGTTTTTAGCCTATTCGCTAATTATTAATATTTTTTGCAAATCCAGAAACTGACAGAAGAATGTGGTTTTTAGATTATTATCAAAGAACGTTAGCTGCGTTCAAAAGAATTATAGCCTTTTGTCTTACGTCTTTCTGTAATTTTTTAAAAGCAAAAAGCCGATAAAAATATGTGGTTTTTAGCCTATTCGCTAATTATTAATATTTTTGGCAAATCCAGAAACTGACAGAAAAATGTAGTCTTTAGATTATTATCAAAGAACGTTAGCTTCGTTCAAAAAAAGTATCGCCTTTTGTCTTGTGGTTTTTATCCTATTCGCAAATTATTATTATTTTTGGCAAATCCAGGAACTAACAGAAGAATGTGGTTTTTAGATTGTTATCAAAGAACGTTAACTGCGTTCAAAATAAGTATCGCCTTTTGTCTTACGTCTTTCTGTAATTTTTTAAAAGCAAAAAGCCGATAAAAATATGTGGTTTTTAGCCTATTCGCTAATTATTAATATATTTTGCAAATCCAGAAACTGACAGAAGAATGTGGTTTTTAGATTATTATCAAAGAACGTTAGCTGCGTTCAAAAAAAGTATCGCCTTTTGTCTTACGTCTTTCTGTAATTTTTTAAAAGCAAAAAGCCGATAAAAATATGTTGTTTTTAGCCTATTCGCTAATTATTAATATTTTTGGCAAATCCAGAAACTGACAGAAAAATGTGGTCTTTAGATTATTATCAAAGAACGTTAGCTGCGTTCAAAAAAAGTATCGCCTTTTGTCTTACGTTTGTCTGTAATTTTTTAAAAGCAAAAAGCCGATAAAAATATGTAGTTTTTAGCCTACTCGCTAATTATTAATATTTTATGCAAATCCAGAAACCGACAGAAGAATGTGGTTTTTAGATTATTATCAAAGAACGTTATCTGCGTTCAAAAAAAGTATCGCCTTTTGTCTTACGTCTTTCTGTAATTTTTTAAAAGCAAAAAGCCGATAAATATATGTAGTTCTTAGCCTATTCGCTAATTATTAATATTTTTTGCAAATCCAGAAACTGACAGAAGAATGTGGTTTTTAGATTATTATCAAAGAACGTTAGCTGCGTTCAAAAAAAGTATCGCCTTTTGTCTTATGTCTTTCTGTAATTTTTTAAAAGCAAAAAACGGTTAAAAATATGTGGTTTTTAGGCTATTTGCAAATTATTATTATTTTTGGCAAATCCAGAAACTAACAGAAGAATGTGGTTTTTAGATTATTATCAAAAAACGTTATCTGCGTTCAAAAAAAGTATCGCCTTTTGTCTTACGTCTTTCTGTAATATTTTAAAAGCAAAAAGCCGATAAAAATATGTGGTTTTTAGACTATTCGCAAATTATTATTATTTTTGGCAAATCCAGAAACTGACATAAGAATGTGGTTTTTAGATTATTATCAAAGAACGTTATCTGCGTTCAAAAAAAGTATCGCCTTTTGTCTTACGCCTTTCTGTAATATTTTAAAAGCAAAAAGCCGATAAAAATATGTGGTTTTTAGTCTATTCGCAAATTATTATTATTTTTGGCAAATCCAGAAACTGACAGAAGAATGTGGTTTTTAGATTATTATCAAAGAACGTTATCTGCGTTCAAAAAAAGTATCGCCTTTTGTCTTACGTCTTTCTGTAATATTTTAAAAGCAAAAAGCCGATAAAAATATGTGGTTTTTAGTCTATTCGTAAATTATTATTATTTTTGGCAAATCCAGAAACTGACAGAAGAATGTGGTTTTTAGAATATTATCAAAGAAAGTTAGCTGCGTTCAATAAAAGTATCGCCTTTTGTCTTACGTCTTTCTGTAATTTTTTAAAACCAAAAAGCCGATAAAAATATGTGGTTTTCAGCCTATTCGCTAATTATTAATATTTTTTGCAAATCCAGAAACTGACAGAAGAATGTGGTTTTTAGAATATTATCAAAGAAAGTTAGCTGCGTTCAATAAAAGTATCGCCTTTTGTCTTACGTCTTTCTATAATTTTTTAAAAGCAAAAAGCCGATAAAAATATGTGGTTTTTGGCCTATTCGCTAATTATTAATATTTTTTGCAAATCCAGAAACTGACAGATGAATGTGGTTTTTAGATTATTATCAAAGAAAGTTAGCTGCGTTCAATAAAAGTATCGACTTTTGTCTTACGTCTTTCTGTAATTTTTTAAAAGCAAAAAACCGATAAAATTATGTAGTTTTTAGCCTACTCGCTAATTATTAATATTTTATGCAAATCCAGAAACCGACAGAAGAATGTGGTTTTTAGATTATTATCAAAAAACGTTATCTGCGTTCAAACAAAGTATCGCCTCTTGACTTACGTCTTTCTGTAATATTTTAAAAGCAAAAAGCCGATAAAGTTATGTGGTTTTTAGTCTATTCGCAAATTATTATTATTTTTGGCAAATCCAGAAACTGACAGAAGAATGTTGTTTTTAGATTATTATCAAAGAACGTTAGCTGCGTTCAAAAAAAGTATCGCCTTTTGTCTTACGTATTTCTGTAATTTTTTAAAAGCAAAATGCCGATAAAAATATGTGGTTTTTAGCCTATTCGCTAATTATTAATATTTTTGGCAAATCCAGAAACCGACAGAAGAATGTGGTTTTTAGATTATTATCAAAGAACGTTAGCTGCGTTCAAAAAAAGTATCGCCTTTTGTCTTACGTCTTTCTGTAATTTTTCAAAAGCAAAAAGCCGATAAAAATATGTGGTTTTTAGCCTATTCGCTAATTATTAATATTTTTGGCAAATCCAGAAACTGACAGAAAAATGTGGTCTTTAGATTATTATCAAAGAACGTTAGCTGCGTTCAAAAAAAGTATCGTCTTTTGTCTTACGTCTTTCTGTTATTTTTTAAAACCAAAAAGCCGATAAAAATATGTGGTTTTTAGCCTATTCGCTAATTATTAATATTTTTTGCAAATCCAGAAACTGACAGAAGAATGTTGTTTTTAGATTATTATCAAAGAACGTTAGCTGCGTTCAAAAAAAGTATCGCCTTTTGTCTTACGTCTTTCTATAATTTTTTAAAAGCAAAAAGCTGATAAAAATATGTGGTTTTAGCCTATTCGCAAATTATTATTATTTTGGCAAATCCAGAAACTGACAGAAGAATGTGGTTTTTAGATTATTATAAAAGAACGTTAACTGCGTTCAAAAAAAGTATCGCCTTTTGTCTTACGTCTTTCTGTAATTTTTTAAAACCAAATAGCCGATAAAAATATGTGGTTTTTAGCCTATTCGCTAATTATTAATATTTTTTGCAATTCCAGAAACTGACAGAAGAATGTTGTTTTTAGATTATTATAAAAGAACGTTAGCTGCGTTCAAAAAAAGTATCGCCTTTTGTCTTACGTCTTTCTATAATTTTTTAAAACCAAAAAGCCGATAAAAATATGTGGTTTTTAGCATATTCGCTAATTATTAATATTTTTTGCAAATCCAGAAACTGACAGAAGAATGCTGTTTTTAGATTATTATCAAAGAACGTTAGCTGCGTTCAAAAAAAGTATCGCCTTTTGTCTTACGTCTTTCTATAATTTTTTAAAAGCAAAAAGCTGATAAAAATATGTGGTTTTAGCCTATTCGCAAATTATTATTATTTTTGGCAAATCCAGAAACTGACAGAAGAATGTGGTTTTTAGATTATTATAAAAGAACGTTAGCTGCGTTCAAAAAAAGTATCGCCTTTTGTCTTACGTCTTTCTGTAATTTTTTAAAACCAAAAAGCCGATAAAAATATGTGGTTTTTAGCCTTTTCACTAATTATTAATATTTTTTGCAAATCCAGAAACTGACAGAAGAATGTTGTTTTTAGATTATTATCAAAGAACGTTAGCTGCGTTCAAAAAAAGTATCGCCTTTCATCTCACGTCTTTCCGTAATTTTTTAAAAGCAAAAAACGGATAAAAATATGTGGTTTTTAGCCTATTCGCAAATTATTATTATTTTTGGCAAATCCAGGAACTAACAGAAGAATGTGGTTTTTAGATTGTTATCAAAGAACGTTAACTGCGTTCAAAAAAAGTATCGCCTTTTGTCTTACGTCTTTCTGTAATTTTTTAAAAGCAAAAAGCCGATAAAAATATGTGGTTTTTAGCCTATTCGCTAATTATTAATATTTTTTGCAAATCCAGAAACTGACAGAAGAATGTGGTTTTTAGATTATTATCAAAGAACGTTAGCTGCGTTCAAAAGAATTATAGCCTTTTGTCTTACGTCTTTCTGTAATTTTTTAAAAGCAAAAAGCCGATAAAAATATGTGGGTTTTAGCCTATTCGCTAATTATTAATATTTTTGGCAAATCCAGAAACTGACAGAAAAATGTAGTCTTTAGATTATTATCAAAGAACGTTAGCTTCGTTCAAAAAAAGTATCGCCTTTTGTCTTGTGGTTTTTATCCTATTCGCAAATTATTATTATTTTTGGCAAATCCAGGAACTAACAGAAGAATGTGGTTTTTAGATTGTTATCAAAGAACGTTAACTGCGTTCAAAATAAGTATCGCCTTTTGTCTTACGTCTTTCTGTAATTTTTTAAAAGCAAAAAGCCGATAAAAATATGTGGTTTTTAGCCTATTCGCTAATTATTAATATTTTTTGCAAATCCAGAAACTGACAGAAGAATGTGGTTTTTAGATTATTATCAAAGAACGTTAGCTGCGTTCAAAAAAAGTATCGCCTTTTGTCTTACGTCTTTCTGTAATTTTTTAAAAGCAAAAAGCCGATAAAAATATGTTGTTTTTAGCCTATTCGCTAATTATTAATATTTTTGGCAAATCCAGAAACTGACAGAAAAATGTGGTCTTTAGATTATTATCAAAGAACGTTAGCTGCGTTCAAAAAAAGTATCGCCTTTTGTCTTACGTTTGTCTGTAATTTTTTAAAAGCAAAAAGCCGATAAAAATATGTAGTTTTTAGCCTACTCGCTAATTATTAATATTTTATGCAAATCCAGAAACCGACAGAAGAATGTGGTTTTTAGATTATTATCAAAGAACGTTATCTGCGTTCAAAAAAAGTATCGCCTTTTGTCTTACGTCTTTCTGTAATTTTTTAAAAGCAAAAAGCCGATAAATATATGTAGTTCTTAGCCTATTCGCTAATTATTAATATTTTTTGCAAATCCAGAAACTGACAGAAGAATGTGGTTTTTAGATTATTATCAAAGAACGTTAGCTGCGTTCAAAAAAAGTATCGCCTTTTGTCTTATGTCTTTCTGTAATTTTTTAAAAGCAAAAAACGGTTAAAAATATGTGGTTTTTAGGCTATTTGCAAATTATTATTATTTTTGGCAAATCCAGAAACTAACAGAAGAATGTGGTTTTTAGATTATTATCAAAAAACGTTATCTGCGTTCAAAAAAAGTATCGCCTTTTGTCTTACGTCTTTCTGTTATATTTTAAAAGCAAAAAGCCGATAAAAATATGTGGTTTTTAGACTATTCGCAAATTATTATTATTTTTGGCAAATCCAGAAACTGACATAAGAATGTGGTTTTTAGATTATTATCAAAGAACGTTATCTGCGTTCAAAAAAAGTATCGCCTTTTGTCTTACGCCTTTCTGTAATATTTTAAAAGCAAAAAGCCGATAAAAATATGTGGTTTTTAGTCTATTCGCAAATTATTATTATTTTTGGCAAATCCAGAAACTGACAGAAGAATGTGGTTTTTAGATTATTATCAAAGAACGTTATCTGCGTTCAAAAAAAGTATCGCCTTTTGTCTTACGTCTTTCTGTAATATTTTAAAAGCAAAAAGCCGATAAAAATATGTGGTTTTTAGTCTATTCGTAAATTATTATTATTTTTGGCAAATCCAGAAACTGACAGAAGAATGTGGTTTTTAGAATATTATCAAAGAAAGTTAGCTGCGTTCAATAAAAGTATCGCCTTTTGTCTTACGTCTTTCTGTAATTTTTTAAAACCAAAAAGCCGATAAAAATATGTGGTTTTCAGCCTATTCGCTAATTATTAATATTTTTTGCAAATTCAGAAACTGACAGAAGAATGTTGTTTTTAGATTATTATCAAAGAACGTTAGCTGCGTTCAAAAAAACTATCGCCTTTTGTCTTACGTCTTTCTATAATTTTTTAAAAGCAAAAAGCCGATAAAAATATGTGGTTTTTGGCCTATTCGCTAATTATTAATATTTTTTGCAAATCCAGAAACTGACAGATGAATGTGGTTTTTAGATTATTATCAAAGAAAGTTAGCTGCGTTCAATAAAAGTATCGACTTTTGTCTTACGTCTTTCTGTAATTTTTTAAAAGCAAAAAACCGATAAAATTATGTAGTTTTTAGCCTACTCGCTAATTATTAATATTTTATGCAAATCCAGAAACCGACAGAAGAATGTGGTTTTTAGATTATTATCAAAAAACGTTATCTGCGTTCAAACAAAGTATCGCCTCTTGACTTACGTCTTTCTGTAATATTTTAAAAGCAAAAAGCCGATAAAGTTATGTGGTTTTTAGTCTATTCGCAAATTATTATTATTTTTGGCAAATCCAGAAACTGACAGAAGAATGTTGTTTTTAGATTATTATCAAAGAACGTTAGCTGCGTTCAAAAAAAGTATCGCCTTTTGTCTTACGTATTTCTGTAATTTTTTAATAGCAAAAAGCCGATAAAAATATGTGGTTTTTAGCCTATTCGCTAATTATTAATATTTTTGGCAAATCCAGAAACTGACAGAAAAATGTGGTCTTTAGATTATTATCAAAGAACGTTAGCTGCGTTCAAAAACGTATCGCCTTTTGTCTTACGTCTGTCTGTAATTTTTTAAAAGCAAAAAGCCGATAAAAATATGTAGTTTTTAGCCTACTCGCTAATTATTAATATTTTATGCAAATCCAGATACCGACAGAAGAATGTGGTTTTTAGATTATTATCAAAGAACGTTATCTGCGTTCAAAAAAAGTATCGCCTTTTGTCTTACGTCTTTCTGTAATATTTTAAAAGCAAAAAGCCGATAAAAATATGTGGTTTTTAGTCTATTCGCAAATTATTATTATTTTTGGCAAATCCAGAAACTGACAGAAGAATGTGGTTTTTAGATTATTATCAAAGAACGTTATCTGCGTTCAAAAAAAGTATCGCCTTTTGTCTTACGTCTTTCTGTAATATTTTAAAAGCAAAAAGCCGATAAAAATATGTGGTTTTTAGTCTATTCGCAAATTATTATTATTTTTGGCAAATCCAGAAACTGACAGAAGAATGTGGTTTTTAGAATATTATCAAAGAAAGTTAGCTGCGTTCAATAAAAGTATCGCCTTTTGTCTTACGTCTTTCTGTAATTTTTTAAAACCAAAAAAAAAGTATCGCCTTTTGTCTTACGTCTTTCTATAATTTTTTAAAAGCAAAAAGCCGATAAAAATATGTGGTTTTTAGGCCATTCGCTAATTATTAATATTTTTTGCAAATCCAGAAACTGACAGAAGAATGTGGTTTTTAGATTATTATCAAAGAAAGTTAGCTGCGTTCAATAAAAATATCGACTTTTGTCTTACGTCTTTCTGTAATTTTTTAAAAGCAAAAAACCGATAAAAATATGTAGTTTTTAGCCTACTCGCTAATTATTATAATTTTATGCAAATCCAGAAACCGACAGAAGAATGTGGTTTTTAGATTATTATCAAAGAACCTTAGCTGCGTTCAAAAAAAGTATCGCCTTTTGTCTTACGTCTTTCTATAATTTTTTAAAAGTAAAAAGCTGATTAAAATATGTGGTTTTTAGCCTATTCGCAAATTATTATTATTTTTGGCAAATCCACAAACTGACAGAAGAATGTGGTTTTAGAATATTATAAAAGAACGTTAGCTGCGTTCAAGAAAAGTATCGCCTTTTGTCTTACGTCTTTCTGTAATTTTTTAAAACCAAAAAGCCGATAAAAATATGTGGTTTTTAGCCTATTCGCTAATTATTAATATTTTTTGCAAATCCAGAAACTGAAAGAATAATGTGGTTTTTAGATTATTATCAAAGAACGTTATCTGCGTTCAAAAAAAGTATCGCCTTTTGTCTTACGTCTTTCTGTAATTTTTTAAAACCAAAAAGCCGATAAAAATATGTGGTTTTTAGCCTATTCGCTAATTATTAATATTTTTTGCAAATCCAGAAACTGAGAGAAGAATGTTGTTTTTAGATTATTATCAAAGAACGTTAGCTGCGTTCAAAAAAAGTATCGCCTTTTGTCTTACGTCTTTCTGTAATTTTTTAAAACCAAAAAAAAAGTATCGCCTTTTGTCTTACGTCTTTCTATAATTTTTTAAAAGCAAAAAGCCGATAAAAATATGTGGTTTTTAGGCCATTCGCTAATTATTAATATTTTTTGCAAATCCAGAAACTGACAGAAGAATGTGGTTTTTAGATTATTATCAAAGAAAGTTAGCTGCGTTCAATAAAAATATCGACTTTTGTCTTACGTCTTTCTGTAATTTTTTAAAAGCAAAAAACCGATAAAAATATGTAGTTTTTAGCCTACTCGCTAATTATTATAATTTTATGCAAATCCAGAAACCGACAGAAGAATGTGGTTTTTAGATTATTATCAAAGAACCTTAGCTGCGTTCAAAAAAAGTATCGCCTTTTGTCTTACGTCTTTCTATAATTTTTTAAAAGTAAAAAGCTGATTAAAATATGTGGTTTTTAGCCTATTCGCAAATTATTATTATTTTTGGCAAATCCACAAACTGACAGAAGAATGTGGTTTTAGAATATTATAAAAGAACGTTAGCTGCGTTCAAGAAAAGTATCGCCTTTTGTCTTACGTCTTTCTGTAATTTTTTAAAACCAAAAAGCCGATAAAAATATGTGGTTTTTAGCCTATTCGCTAATTATTAATATTTTTTGCAAATCCAGAAACTGAAAGAATAATGTGGTTTTTAGATTATTATCAAAGAACGTTATCTGCGTTCAAAAAAAGTATCGCCTTTTGTCTTACGTCTTTCTGTAATTTTTTAAAACCAAAAAGCCGATAAAATTATGTGGTTTTTAGTCTATTCGCAAATTATTATTATTTTTGGCAAATCCAGAAACTGACAGAAGAATGTGGTTTTTAGATTATTATCAAAGAACCTTAGCTGCGTTCAAAAAAAGTATCGCCTTTTGTCTTACGTTTTTCTGTATTTTTTTAAAACCAAAAAGTCGATAAAAATATGTGGTTTTTAGCCTATTCGCTAATTATTAATATTTTTTGCAAATTCAGAAACTGACAGAAGAATGTTGTTTTTAGATTATTATCAAAGAACGTTAGCTGCGTTCAAAAAAAGTATCGCCTTTTGTCTTACGTCTTTCTGTAATTTTTTAAAACCAAAAAGCCGATAAAAATATGTGGTTTTTAGCCTATTCGCTAATTATTAATATTTTTTGCAAATCCAGAAACTGAAAGAATAATGTGGTTTTTAGATTATTATCAAAAAACGTTAGCTGCGTTCAAAAAAAGTGTCGCCTTTTGTCTTACGTCTTTTTATAATTTTTTAAAAGCAAAAAGCTGATAAAAATATGTGGTTTTAGCCTTATCGCAAATTATTATTATTTTTGGCAAATCCAGAAACTGACAGAAGAATGTGGTTTTTAGATTATTATAAAAGAACGTTAGCTGCGTTCAAAAAAAGTATCGCCTTTTGTCTTACGTCTTTCTGTAATTTTTTAAAACCAAAAAGCCGATAAAAATATGTGGTTTTTAGCCTATTCGCTAATTATTAATATTTTTTGCAAATCCAGAAACTGACAGAAGAATGTTGTTTTTAGATTATTATAAAAGAACGTTAGCTGCGTTCAAACAAAGTATCGCCTTTTGTCTTACGTCTTTCTGTAATATTTTAAAAGCAAAAAGCCGATAAAATTATGTGGTTTTTAGTCTATTCGCAAATTATTATTATTTTTGGCAAATCCAGAAACTGACAGAAGAATGTGGTTTTTTGATTATTATCAAAGAACGTTAGCTGCGTTCAAAAAAAGTATCGCCTTTTGTCTTACGTCTGTCTGTAATTTTTTAAAAGCAAAAAGCCGATAAAAATATGTGGTTTTAGCCTATTCGCAAATTATTATTATTTTGGCAAATCCAGAAACTGACAGAAGAATGTGGTTTTTAGATTATTATAAAAGAACGTTAGCTGCGTTCAAAAAAAGTATCGCCTTTTGTCTTACGTCTTTCTGTAATTTTTTAAAACCAAATAGCCGATAAAAATATGTGGTTTTTAGCCTATTCGCTAATTATTAATATTTTTTGCAAATCCAGAAACTGACAGAAGAATGTTGTTTTTAGATTATTATCAAAGAACGTTAGCTGCGTTCAAAAAAAGTATCGCCTTTTGTCTTACGTCTTTCTATAATTTTTTAAAAGCAAAAAGCTGATAAAAATATGTGGTTTTAGCCTATTCGCAAATTATTATTATTTTGGCAAATCCAGAAACTGACAGAAGAATGTGGTTTTTAGATTATTATAAAAGAACGTTAGCTGCGTTCAAAAAAAGTATCGCCTTTTGTCTTACGTCTTTCTGTAATTTTTTAAAACCAAATAGCCGATAAAAATATGTGGTTTTTAGCCTATTCGCTAATTATTAATATTTTTTGCAAATCCAGAAACTGACAGAAGAATGTTGTTTTTAGATTATTATCAAAGAACGTTAGCTGCGTTCAAAAAAAGTATCGCCTTTTGTCTTACGTCTTTCTATAATTTTTTAAAAGCAAAAAGCTGATAAAAATATGTGGTTTTTAGTCTATTCGCAAATTATTATTATTTTTGGCAAATCCAGAAACTGACATAAGAATGTGGTTTTTAGATTATTATCAAAGAACGTTAGCTGCGTTCAAAAAAAGTATCGCCTTTTGTCTTACGTCTTTCTGTAATATTTTAAAAGCAAAAAGCCGATAAAAATATGTGGTTTTTAGTCTATTCGCAAATTATTATTATTTTTGGCAAATCCAGAAACTGACATAAGAATGTGGTTTTTAGATTATTATCAAAGAACGTTATCTGCGTTCAAAAAAAGTATCGCCTTTTGTCTTACGCCTTTCTGTAATATTTTAAAAGCAAAAAGCCGATAAAAATATGTGGTTTTTAGTCTATTCGCAAATTATTATTATTTTTGGCAAATCCAGAAACTGACAGAAGAATGTGGTTTTTAGATTATTATCAAAGAACGTTATCTGCGTTCAAAAAAAGTATCGCCTTTTATCTTACGTCTTTCTGTAATATTTTAAAAGCAAAAAGCCGATAAAAATATGTGGTTTTTAGTCTATTCGCAAATTATTATTATTTTTGGCAAATCCAGAAACTGACAGAAGA
This sequence comes from Oxystoma pomonae, assembly GCA_963921995.1. Taxonomy (NCBI): domain Eukaryota; kingdom Metazoa; phylum Arthropoda; class Insecta; order Coleoptera; family Brentidae; genus Oxystoma; species Oxystoma pomonae. The sequence goes on along the minus strand of OY998166.1, from coordinate 116,148,977 downwards.
ATGTGGTTTTTAGAATATTATCAAAGAAAGTTAGCTGCGTTCAAAAAAAGTATCGCCTTTTGTCTTACGTCTTTCTGTAATTTTTTAAAACCAAAAAGTCGATAAAAATATGTGGTTTTTAGCCTATTCGCTAATTATTAATATTTTTTGCAAATTCAGAAACTGACAGAAGAATGTTGTTTTTAGATTATTATCAAAGAACGTTAGCTGCGTTCAAAAAAAGTATCGCCTTTTGTCTTACGTCTTTCTGTAATTTTTTAAAACCAAAAAGCCGATAAAAATATGTGGTTTTTAGCCTATTCGCTAATTATTAATATTTTTTGCAAATTCAGAAACTGACAGAAGAATGTTGTTTTTAGATTATTATCAAAGAACGTTAGCTGCGTTCAAAAAAAGTATCGCCTTTTGTCTTACGTCTTTCTATAATTTTTTAAAAGTAAAAAGCTGATTAAAATATGTGGTTTTTAGCCTATTCGCAAATTATTATTATTTTTGGCAAATCCAGAAACTGACAGAAGAATGTGGTTTTCAGAATATTATAAAAGAACGTTAGCTGCGTTCAAAAAAAGTATCGCCTTTTGTCTTACGTCTTTCTATAATTTTTTAAAAGCAAAAAGCTGATAAAAATATGTGGTTTTTAGCCTATTCGCAAATTATTATTATTTTTGGCAAATCCAGAAACTGACATAAGAATGTGGTTTTTAGATTATTATCAAAGAACGTTATCTGCGTTCAAAAAAAGTATCGCCTTTTGTCTTACGCCTTTCTGTAATATTTTAAAAGCAAAAAGCCGATAAAAATATGTGGTTTTTAGTCTATTCGCAAATTATTATTATTTTTGGCAAATCCAGAAACTGACAGAAGAATGTGGTTTTTAGATTATTATCAAAGAACGTTATCTGCGTTCAAAAAAAGTATCGCCTTTTGTCTTACGTCTTTCTGTAATATTTTAAAAGCAAAAAGCCGATAAAAATATGTGGTTTTTAGTCTATTCGTAAATTATTATTATTTTTGGCAAATCCAGAAACTGACAGAAGAATGTGGTTTTTAGAATATTATCAAAGAAAGTTAGCTGCGTTCAATAAAAGTATCGCCTTTTGTCTTACGTCTTTCTGTAATTTTTTAAAACCAAAAAGCCGATAAAAATATGTGGTTTTCAGCCTATTCGCTAATTATTAATATTTTTTGCAAATTCAGAAACTGACAGAAGAATGTTGTTTTTAGATTATTATCAAAGAACGTTAGCTGCGTTCAAAAAAACTATCGCCTTTTGTCTTACGTCTTTCTATAATTTTTTAAAAGCAAAAAGCCGATAAAAATATGTGGTTTTTGGCCTATTCGCTAATTATTAATATTTTTTGCAAATCCAGAAACTGACAGATGAATGTGGTTTTTAGATTATTATCAAAGAAAGTTAGCTGCGTTCAATAAAAGTATCGACTTTTGTCTTACGTCTTTCTGTAATTTTTTAAAAGCAAAAAACCGATAAAATTATGTAGTTTTTAGCCTACTCGCTAATTATTAATATTTTATGCAAATCCAGAAACCGACAGAAGAATGTGGTTTTTAGATTATTATCAAAAAACGTTATCTGCGTTCAAACAAAGTATCGCCTCTTGTCTTACGTCTTTCTGTAATATTTTAAAAGCAAAAAGCCGATAAAAATATGTGGTTTTTAGACTATTCGCAAATTATTATTATTTTTGGCAAATCCAGAAACTGACATAAGAATGTGGTTTTTAGATTATTATCAAAGAACGTTATCTGCGTTCAAAAAAAGTATCGCCTTTTGTCTTACGCCTTTCTGTAATATTTTAAAAGCAAAAAGCCGATAAAAATATGTGGTTTTTAGTCTATTCGCAAATTATTATTATTTTTGGCAAATCCAGAAACTGACAGAAGAATGTGGTTTTTAGATTATTATCAAAAAACGTTATCTGCGTTCAAAAAAAGTATCGCCTTTTGTCTTACGTCTTTCTGTAATATTTTAAAAGCAAAAAGCCGATAAAAATATGTGGTTTTTAGACTATTCGCAAATTATTATTATTTTTGGCAAATCCAGAAACTGACATAAGAATGTGGTTTTTAGATTATTATCAAAGAACGTTATCTGCGTTCAAAAAAAGTATCGCCTTTTGTCTTACGCCTTTCTGTAATATTTTAAAAGCAAAAATCCGATAAAAATATGTGGTTTTTAGTCTATTCGCAAATTATTATTATTTTTGGCAAATCCAGAAACTGACAGAAGAATGTGGTTTTTAGATTATTATCAAAGAACGTTATCTGCGTTCAAAAAAAGTATCGCCTTTTGTCTTACGTCTTTCTGTAATTTTTTTAAAGCAAAAAGCCGATAAAATTATGTGGTTTTTAGTCTATTCGCAAATTATTATTATTTTTGGCAAATCCAGAAACTGACAGAAGAATGTGGTTTTTAGATTATTATCAAAAAACCTTAGCTGCGTTCAAAAAAAGTATCGCCTTTTGTCTTACGTCTTTCTGTAATATTTTAAAAGCAAAAAGCCGATAAAAATATGTGGTTTTTAGTCTATTCGTAAATTATTATTATTTTTGGCAAATCCAGAAACTGACAGAAGAATGTGGTTTTTAGATTATTATCAAAAAACGTTATCTGCGTTCAAAAAAAGTATCGCCTTTTGTCTTACGTCTTTCTGTAATATTTTAAAAGCAAAAAGCCGATAAAAATATGTGGTTTTTAGACTATTCGCAAATTATTATTATTTTTGGCAAATCCAGAAACTGACATAAGAATGTGGTTTTTAGATTATTATCAAAGAACGTTATCTGCGTTCAAAAAAAGTATCGCCTTTTGTCTTACGCCTTTCTGTAATATTTTAAAAGCAAAAAGCCGATAAAAATATGTGGTTTTTAGTCTATTCGCAAATTATTATTATTTTTGGCAAATCCAGAAACTGACAGAAGAATGTGGTTTTTAGATTATTATCAAAGAACGTTATCTGCGTTCAAAAAAAGTATCGCCTTTTGTCTTACGTCTTTCTGTAATATTTTAAAAGCAAAAAGCCGATAAAAATATGTGGTTTTTAGTCTATTCGTAAATTATTATTATTTTTGGCAAATCCAGAAACTGACAGAAGAATGTGGTTTTTAGAATATTATCAAAGAAAGTTAGCTGCGTTCAATAAAAGTATCGCCTTTTGTCTTACGTCTTTCTGTAATTTTTTAAAACCAAAAAGCCGATAAAAATATGTGGTTTTCAGCCTATTCGCTAATTATTAATATTTTTTGCAAATTCAGAAACTGACAGAAGAATGTTGTTTTTAGATTATTATCAAAGAACGTTAGCTGCGTTCAAAAAAACTATCGCCTTTTGTCTTACGTCTTTCTATAATTTTTTAAAAGCAAAAAGCCGATAAAAATATGTGGTTTTTGGCCTATTCGCTAATTATTAATATTTTTTGCAAATCCAGAAACTGACAGATGAATGTGGTTTTTAGATTATTATCAAAGAAAGTTAGCTGCGTTCAATAAAAGTATCGACTTTTGTCTTACGTCTTTCTGTAATTTTTTAAAAGCAAAAAACCGATAAAATTATGTAGTTTTTAGCCTACTCGCTAATTATTAATATTTTATGCAAATCCAGAAACCGACAGAAGAATGTGGTTTTTAGATTATTATCAAAAAACGTTATCTGCGTTCAAACAAAGTATCGCCTCTTGTCTTACGTCTTTCTGTAATATTTTAAAAGCAAAAAGCCGATAAAGTTATGTGGTTTTTAGTCTATTCGCAAATTATTATTATTTTTGGCAAATCCAGAAACTGACAGAAGAATGTGGTTTTTAGATTATTATAAAAGAACGTTAGCTGCGTTCAAAAAAAGTATCGCCTTTTGTCTTACGTCTTTCTATAATTTTTTAAAACCAAAAAGCCGATAAAAATATGTGGTTTTTAGCCTATTCGCTAATTATTAATATTTTTTGCAAATCCAGAAACTGACAGAAGAATGTTGTTTTTAGATTATTATCAAAGAACGTTAGCTGCGTTCAAAAAAAGTATCGCCTTTTGTCTTACGTATTTCTGTAATTTTTTAAAAGCAAAAAGCCGATGAAAATATGTGGTTTTTAGCCTATTCGCTAATTATTAATATTTTTGGCAAATCCAGAAACTGACAGAAAAATGTGGTCTTTAGATTATTATCAAAGAACGTTAGCTGCGTTCAAAAACGTATCGCCTTTTGTCTTACGTCTGTCTGTAATTTTTTAAAAGCAAAAAGCCGATAAAAATATGTAGTTTTTAGCCTACTCGCCAATTATTAATATTTTATGCAAATCCAGATACCGACAGAAGAATGTGGTTTTTAGATTATTATCAAAGAACGTTATCTGCGTTCAAAAAAAGTATCGCCTTTTGTCTTACGTCTTTCTATAATATTTTAAAAGCAAAAAGCCGATAAAAATATGTGGTTTTTAGTCTATTCGCAAATTATTATTATTTTTGGCAAATCCAGAAACTGACAGAAGAATATGGTTTTTAGATTATTATCAAAGAACGTTATCTGCGTTCAAAAAAAGTATCGCCTTTTGTCTTACGTCTTTCTGTAATATTTTAAAAGCAAAAAGCCGATAAAAATATGTGGTTTTTAGTCTATTCGCAAATTATTATTATTTTTGGCAAATCCAGAAACTGACAGAAGAATGTGGTTTTTAGAATATTATCAAAGAAAGTTAGCTGCGTTCAATAAAAGTATCGCCTTTTGTCTTACGTCTTTCTGTAATTTTTTAAAACCAAAAAAAAAGTATCGCCTTTTGTCTTACGTCTTTCTATAATTTTTTAAAAGCAAAAAGCCGATAAAAATATGTGGTTTTTAGGCCATTCGCTAATTATTAATATTTTTTGCAAATCCAGAAACTGACAGAAGAATGTGGTTTTTAGATTATTATCAAAGAAAGTTAGCTGCGTTCAATAAAAATATCGACTTTTGTCTTACGTCTTTCTGTAATTTTTTAAAAGCAAAAAACCGATAAAAATATGTAGTTTTTAGCCTACTCGCTAATTATTATAATTTTATGCAAATCCAGAAACCGACAGAAGAATGTGGTTTTTAGATTATTATCAAAGAACCTTAGCTGCGTTCAAAAAAAGTATCGCCTTTTGTCTTACGTCTTTCTATAATTTTTTAAAAGTAAAAAGCTGATTAAAATATGTGGTTTTTAGCCTATTCGCAAATTATTATTATTTTTGGCAAATCCACAAACTGACAGAAGAATGTGGTTTTAGAATATTATAAAAGAACGTTAGCTGCGTTCAAGAAAAGTAGCGCCTTTTGTCTTACGTCTTTCTGTAATTTTTTAAAACCAAAAAGCCGATAAAAATATGTGGTTTTTAGCCTATTCGCTAATTATTAATATTTTTTGCAAATCCAGAAACTGAAAGAATAATGTGGTTTTTAGATTATTATCAAAGAACGTTATCTGCGTTCAAAAAAAGTATCGCCTTTTGTCTTACGTCTTTCTGTAATTTTTTAAAACCAAAAAGCCGATAAAAATATGTGGTTTTTAGCCTATTCGCTAATTATTAATATTTTTTGCAAATCCAGAAACTGACAGAAGAATGTTGTTTTTAGATTATTATCAAAGAACGTTAGCTGCGTTCAAAAAAAGTATCGCCTTTTGTCTTACGTCTTTCTGTAATTTTTTTAAAGCAAAAAGCCGATAAAATTATGTGGTTTTTAGTCTATTCGCAAATTATTATTATTTTTGGCAAATCCAGAAACTGACAGAAGAATGTGGTTTTTAGATTATTATCAAAAAACCTTAGCTGCGTTCAAAAAAAGTATCGCCTTTTGTCTTACGTCTTTCTGTATTTTTTTAAAACCAAAAAGTCGATAAAAATATGTGGTTTTTAGCCTATTCGCTAATTATTAATATTTTTTGCAAATTCAGAAACTGACAGAAGAATGTTGTTTTTAGATTATTATCAAAGAACGTTAGCTGCGTTCAAAAAAAGTATCGCCTTTTGTCTTACGTCTTTCTGTAATTTTTTAAAACCAAAAAGCCGATAAAAATATGTGGTTTTTAGCCTATTCGCTAATTATTAATATTTTTTGCAAATCCAGAAACTGAAAGAATAATGTGGTTTTTAGATTATTATCAAAGAACGTTATCTGCGTTCAAAAAAAGTATCGCCTTTTGTCTTACGTCTTTCTGTAATTTTTTAAAACCAAAAAGCCGATAAAAATATGAGGTTTTTAGCCTATTCGCTAATTATTAATATTTTTTGCAAATCCAGAAACTGACAGAAGAATGTTGTTTTTAGATTATTATCAAAAAACGTTAGCTGCGTTCAAAAAAAGTGTCGCCTTTTGTCTTACGTCTTTTTATAATTTTTTAAAAGCAAAAAGCTGATAAAAATATGTGGTTTTAGCCTTATCGCAAATTATTATTATTTTTGGCAAATCCAGAAACTGACAGAAGAATGTTGTTTTTAGATTATTATCAAAGAACGTTAGCTGCGTTCAAAAAAAGTATCGCCTTTTGTCTTACGTCTTTCTGTAATTTTTTAAAACCAAAAAGCCGATAAAAATATGAGGTTTTTAGCCTATTCGCTAATTATTAATATTTTTTGCAAATCCAGAAACTGACAGAAGAATGTTGTTTTTAGATTATTATCAAAAAACGTTAGCTGCGTTCAAAAAAAGTGTCGCCTTTTGTCTTACGTCTTTTTATAATTTTTTAAAAGCAAAAAGCTGATAAAAATATGTGGTTTTAGCCTTATCGCAAATTATTATTATTTTTGGCAAATCCAGAAACTGACAGAAGAATGTGGTTTTTAGATTATTATAAAAGAACGTTAGCTGCGTTCAAAAAAAGTATCGCCTTTTGTCTTACGTCTTTCTATAATTTTTTAAAAGTAAAAAGCTGATAAAAATATGTGGTTTTTAGCCTATTCGCAAATTATTATTATTTTTGGCAAATCCAGAAACTGACAGAAGGATGTGGTTTTTAGATTATTATAAAAGAACGTTAGCTGCGTTCAAAAAAAGTATCGCCTTTTGTCTTACGTCTTTCTATAATTTTTTAAAAGCAAAAAGCTGATAAAAATATGTGGTTTTAGCCTATTCGCAAATTATTATTATTTTTGGCAAATCCAGAAACTGACAAAAGAATGTGGTTTTTAGATTATTATAAAAGAACGTTAGCTGCGTTCAAAAAAAGTATCGCCTTTTGTCTTACGTCTTTCTGTAATTTTTTAAAAGCAAAATGCCGATAAAAATATGTGGTTTTTAGCCTATACGCTAATTATTAATATTTTTGGCAAATCCAGAAACCGACAGAAGAATGTGGTTTTTAGATTATTATCAAAGAACGTTAGCTGCGTTCAAAAAAAGTATCGCCTTTTGTCTTACGTCTTTCTGTAATTTTTCAAAAGCAAAAAGCCGATAAAAATATGTGGTTTTTAGCCTATTCGCTAATTATTAATATTTTTGGCAAATCCAGAAACTGACAGAAAAATGTGGTCTTTAGATTATTATCAAAGAACGTTAGCTGCGTTCAAAAAAAGTATCGTCTTTTGTCTTACGTCTTTCTGTTATTTTTTAAAACCAAAAAGCCGATAAAAATATGTGGTTTTTAGCCTATTCGCTAATTATTAATATTTTTTGCAAATCCAGAAACTGACAGAAGAATGTTGTTTTTAGATTATTCTCAAAGAACGTTAGCTGCGTTCAAAAAAAGTATCGCCTTTTGTCTTACGTCTTTCTATAATTTTTTAAAAGCAAAAAGCTGATAAAAATATGTGGTTTTAGCCTATTCGCAAATTATTATTATTTTGGCAAATCCAGAAACTGACAGAAGAATGTGGTTTTTAGATTATTATAAAAGAACGTTAGCTGCGTTCAAAAAAAGTATCGCCTTTTGTCTTACGTCTTTCTGTAATTTTTTAAAACCAAATAGCCGATAAAAATATGTGGTTTTTAGCCTATTCGCTAATTATTAATATTTTTTGCAATTCCAGAAACTGACAGAAGAATGTTGTTTTTAGATTATTATAAAAGAACGTTAGCTGCGTTCAAAAAAAGTATCGCCTTTTGTCTTACGTCTTTCTATAATTTTTTAAAACCAAAAAGCCGATAAAAATATGTGGTTTTTAGCATATTCGCTAATTATTAATATTTTTTGCAAATCCAGAAACTGACAGAAGAATGCTGTTTTTAGATTATTATCAAAGAACGTTAGCTGCGTTCAAAAAAAGTATCGCCTTTTGTCTTACGTCTTTCTATAATTTTTTAAAAGCAAAAAGCTGATAAAAATATGTGGTTTTAGCCTATTCGCAAATTATTATTATTTTTGGCAAATCCAGAAACTGACAGAAGAATGTGGTTTTTAGATTATTATAAAAGAACGTTAGCTGCGTTCAAAAAAAGTATCGCCTTTTGTCTTACGTCTTTCTGTAATTTTTTAAAACCAAAAAGCCGATAAAAATATGTGGTTTTTAGCCTTTTCACTAATTATTAATATTTTTTGCAAATCCAGAAACTGACAGAAGAATGTTGTTTTTAGATTATTATCAAAGAACGTTAGCTGCGTTCAAAAAAAGTATCGCCTTTCATCTCACGTCTTTCCGTAATTTTTTAAAAGCAAAAAACGGATAAAAATATGTGGTTTTTAGCCTATTCGCAAATTATTATTATTTTTGGCAAATCCAGGAACTAACAGAAGAATGTGGTTTTTAGATTGTTATCAAAGAACGTTAACTGCGTTCAAAAAAAGTATCGCCTTTTGTCTTACGTCTTTCTGTAATTTTTTAAAAGCAAAAAGCCGATAAAAATATGTGGTTTTTAGCCTATTCGCTAATTATTAATATTTTTTGCAAATCCAGAAACTGACAGAAGAATGTGGTTTTTAGATTATTATCAAAGAACGTTAGCTGCGTTCAAAAGAATTATAGCCTTTTGTCTTACGTCTTTCTGTAATTTTTTAAAAGCAAAAAGCCGATAAAAATATGTGGTTTTTAGCCTATTCGCTAATTATTAATATTTTTGGCAAATCCAGAAACTGACAGAAAAATGTAGTCTTTAGATTATTATCAAAGAACGTTAGCTTCGTTCAAAAAAAGTATCGCCTTTTGTCTTGTGGTTTTTATCCTATTCGCAAATTATTATTATTTTTGGCAAATCCAGGAACTAACAGAAGAATGTGGTTTTTAGATTGTTATCAAAGAACGTTAACTGCGTTCAAAATAAGTATCGCCTTTTGTCTTACGTCTTTCTGTAATTTTTTAAAAGCAAAAAGCCGATAAAAATATGTGGTTTTTAGCCTATTCGCTAATTATTAATATATTTTGCAAATCCAGAAACTGACAGAAGAATGTGGTTTTTAGATTATTATCAAAGAACGTTAGCTGCGTTCAAAAAAAGTATCGCCTTTTGTCTTACGTCTTTCTGTAATTTTTTAAAAGCAAAAAGCCGATAAAAATATGTTGTTTTTAGCCTATTCGCTAATTATTAATATTTTTGGCAAATCCAGAAACTGACAGAAAAATGTGGTCTTTAGATTATTATCAAAGAACGTTAGCTGCGTTCAAAAAAAGTATCGCCTTTTGTCTTACGTTTGTCTGTAATTTTTTAAAAGCAAAAAGCCGATAAAAATATGTAGTTTTTAGCCTACTCGCTAATTATTAATATTTTATGCAAATCCAGAAACCGACAGAAGAATGTGGTTTTTAGATTATTATCAAAGAACGTTATCTGCGTTCAAAAAAAGTATCGCCTTTTGTCTTACGTCTTTCTGTAATTTTTTAAAAGCAAAAAGCCGATAAATATATGTAGTTCTTAGCCTATTCGCTAATTATTAATATTTTTTGCAAATCCAGAAACTGACAGAAGAATGTGGTTTTTAGATTATTATCAAAGAACGTTAGCTGCGTTCAAAAAAAGTATCGCCTTTTGTCTTATGTCTTTCTGTAATTTTTTAAAAGCAAAAAACGGTTAAAAATATGTGGTTTTTAGGCTATTTGCAAATTATTATTATTTTTGGCAAATCCAGAAACTAACAGAAGAATGTGGTTTTTAGATTATTATCAAAAAACGTTATCTGCGTTCAAAAAAAGTATCGCCTTTTGTCTTACGTCTTTCTGTAATATTTTAAAAGCAAAAAGCCGATAAAAATATGTGGTTTTTAGACTATTCGCAAATTATTATTATTTTTGGCAAATCCAGAAACTGACATAAGAATGTGGTTTTTAGATTATTATCAAAGAACGTTATCTGCGTTCAAAAAAAGTATCGCCTTTTGTCTTACGCCTTTCTGTAATATTTTAAAAGCAAAAAGCCGATAAAAATATGTGGTTTTTAGTCTATTCGCAAATTATTATTATTTTTGGCAAATCCAGAAACTGACAGAAGAATGTGGTTTTTAGATTATTATCAAAGAACGTTATCTGCGTTCAAAAAAAGTATCGCCTTTTGTCTTACGTCTTTCTGTAATATTTTAAAAGCAAAAAGCCGATAAAAATATGTGGTTTTTAGTCTATTCGTAAATTATTATTATTTTTGGCAAATCCAGAAACTGACAGAAGAATGTGGTTTTTAGAATATTATCAAAGAAAGTTAGCTGCGTTCAATAAAAGTATCGCCTTTTGTCTTACGTCTTTCTGTAATTTTTTAAAACCAAAAAGCCGATAAAAATATGTGGTTTTCAGCCTATTCGCTAATTATTAATATTTTTTGCAAATTCAGAAACTGACAGAAGAATGTTGTTTTTAGATTATTATCAAAGAACGTTAGCTGCGTTCAAAAAAACTATCGCCTTTTGTCTTACGTCTTTCTATAATTTTTTAAAAGCAAAAAGCCGATAAAAATATGTGGTTTTTGGCCTATTCGCTAATTATTAATATTTTTTGCAAATCCAGAAACTGACAGATGAATGTGGTTTTTAGATTATTATCAAAGAAAGTTAGCTGCGTTCAATAAAAGTATCGACTTTTGTCTTACGTCTTTCTGTAATTTTTTAAAAGCAAAAAACCGATAAAATTATGTAGTTTTTAGCCTACTCGCTAATTATTAATATTTTATGCAAATCCAGAAACCGACAGAAGAATGTGGTTTTTAGATTATTATCAAAAAACGTTATCTGCGTTCAAACAAAGTATCGCCTCTTGACTTACGTCTTTCTGTAATATTTTAAAAGCAAAAAGCCGATAAAGTTATGTGGTTTTTAGTCTATTCGCAAATTATTATTATTTTTGGCAAATCCAGAAACTGACAGAAGAATGTTGTTTTTAGATTATTATCAAAGAACGTTAGCTGCGTTCAAAAAAAGTATCGCCTTTTGTCTTACGTATTTCTGTAATTTTTTAAAAGCAAAAAGCCGATAAAAATATGTGGTTTTTAGCCTATTCGCTAATTATAAATATTTTTGGCAAATCCAGAAACTGACAGAAAAATGTGGTCTTTAGATTATTATCAAAGAACGTTAGCTGCGTTCAAAAACGTATCGCCTTTTGTCTTACGTCTGTCTGTAATTTTTTAAAAGCAAAAAGCCGATAAAAATATGTAGTTTTTAGCCTACTCGCTAATTATTAATATTTTATGCAAATCCAGATACCGACAGAAGAATGTGGTTTTTAGATTATTATCAAAGAACGTTATCTGCGTTCAAAAAAAGTATCGCCTTTTGTCTTACGTCTTTCTGTAATATTTTAAAAGCAAAAAGCCGATAAAAATATGTGGTTTTTAGTCTATTCGCAAATTATTATTATTTTTGGCAAATCCAGAAACTGACAGAAGAATGTGGTTTTTAGATTATTATCAAAGAACGTTATCTGCGTTCAAAAAAAGTATCGCCTTTTGTCTTACGTCTTTCTGTAATATTTTAAAAGCAAAAAGCCGATAAAAATATGTGGTTTTTAGTCTATTCGCAAATTATTATTATTTTTGGCAAATCCAGAAACTGACAGAAGAATGTGGTTTTTAGAATATTATCAAAGAAAGTTAGCTGCGTTCAATAAAAGTATCGCCTTTTGTCTTACGTCTTTCTGTAATTTTTTAAAACCAAAAAAAAAGTATCGCCTTTTGTCTTACGTCTTTCTATAATTTTTTAAAAGCAAAAAGCCGATAAAAATATGTGGTTTTTAGGCCATTCGCTAATTATTAATATTTTTTGCAAATCCAGAAACTGAAAGAATAATGTGGTTTTTAGAATATTATCAAAGAAAGTTAGCTGCGTTCAATAAAAGTATCGCCTTTTGTCTTACGTCTTTCTGTAATTTTTTAAAACCAAAAAGCCGATAAAAATATGTGGTTTTTAGCCTATTCGCTAATTATTAATATTTTTTGCAAATCCAGAAACTGACAGAAGAATGTTGTTTTTAGATTATTATCAAAGAACGTTAGCTGCGTTCAAAAAAAGTATCGCCTTTTGTCTTACGTCTTTCTGTAATTTTTTTAAAGCAAAAAGCCGATAAAATTATGTGGTTTTTAGTCTATTCGCAAATTATTATTATTTTTGGCAAATCCAGAAACTGACAGAAGAATGTGGTTTTTAGATTATTATCAAAGAACCTTAGCTGCGTTCAAAAAAAGTATCGCCTTTTGTCTTACGTTTTTCTGTATTTTTTTAAAACCAAAAAGTCGATAAAAATATGTGGTTTTTAGTCTATTCGCTAATTATTAATATTTTTTGCAAATTCAGAAACTGACAGAAGAATGTTGTTTTTAGATTATTATCAAAGAACGTTAGCTGCGTTCAAAAAAAGTATCGCCTTTTGTCTTACGTCTTTCTGTAATTTTTTAAAACCAAAAAGCCGATAAAAATATGTGGTTTTTAGCCTATTCGCTAATTATTAATATTTTTTGCAAATCCAGAAACTGAAAGAATAATGTGGTTTTTAGATTATTATCAAAGAACGTTATCTGCGTTCAAAAAAAGTATCGCCTTTTGTCTTACGTCTTTCTGTAATTTTTTAAAACCAAAAAGCCGATAAAAATATGAGGTTTTTAGCCTATTCGCTAATTATTAATATTTTTTGCAAATCCAGAAACTGAAAGAATAATGTGGTTTTTAGATTATTATCAAAGAACGTTATCTGCGTTCAAAAAAAGTATCGCCTTTTGTCTTACGTCTTTCTGTAATTTTTTAAAACCAAAAAGCCGATAAAAATATGAGGTTTTTAGCCTATTCGCTAATTATTAATATTTTTTGCAAATCCAGAAACTGACAGAAGAATGTTGTTTTTAGATTATTATCAAAAAACGTTAGCTGCGTTCAAAAAAAGTGTCGCCTTTTGTCTTACGTCTTTTTATAATTTTTTAAAAGCAAAAAGCTGATAAAAATATGTGGTTTTAGCCTTATCGCAAATTATTATTATTTTTGGCAAATCCAGAAACTGACAGAAGAATGTGGTTTTTAGATTATTATAAAAGAACGTTAGCTGCGTTCAAAAAAAGTATCGCCTTTTGTCTTACGTCTTTCTGTAATTTTTTAAAACCAAAAAGCCGATAAAAATATGTGGTTTTTAGCCTATTCGCTAATTATTAATATTTTTTGCAAATCCAGAAACTGACAGAAGAATGTTGTTTTTAGATTATTATAAAAGAACGTTAGCTGCGTTCAAACAAAGTATCGCCTTTTGTCTTACGTCTTTCTGTAATATTTTAAAAGCAAAAAGCCGATAAAATTATGTGGTTTTTAGTCTATTCGCAAATTATTATTATTTTTGGCAAATCCAGAAACTGACAGAAGAATGTGGTTTTTTGATTATTATCAAAGAACGTTAGCTGCGTTCAAAAAAAGTATCGCCTTTTGTCTTACGTCTGTCTGTAATTTTTTAAAAGCAAAAAGCCGATAAAAATATGTGGTTTTAAGCCTATTCGCAAATTATTATTATTTTTGGCAAATCCAGAAACTGACAGAAGAATGTGGTTTTTAGATTATTATAAAAGAACGTTAGCTGCGTTCAAAAAAAGTATCGCCTTTTGTCTTACGTCTTTCTATAATTTTTAAAAACCAAAAAGCCGATAAAAATATGTGGTTTTTAGCCTATTCGCTAATTATTAATATTTTTTGCAAATCCAGAAACTGACAGAAGAATGTTGTTTTTAGATTATTATCAAAGAACGTTAGCTGCGTTCAAAAAAAGTATCGCCTTTTGTCTTACGTCTTTCTATAATTTTTTAAAAGCAAAAAGCTGATAAAAATATGTGGTTTTAGCCTATTCGCAAATTATTATTATTTTGGCAAATCCAGAAACTGACAGAAGAATGTGGTTTTTAGATTATTATAAAAGAACGTTAGCTGCGTTCAAAAAAAGTATCGCCTTTTGTCTTACGTCTTTCTGTAATTTTTTAAAACCAAATAGCCGATAAAAATATGTGGTTTTTAGCCTATTCGCTAATTATTAATATTTTTTGCAAATCCAGAAACTGACAGAAGAATGTTGTTTTTAGATTATTATCAAAGAACGTTAGCTGCGTTCAAAAAAAGTATCGCCTTTTGTCTTACGTCTTTCTATAATTTTTTAAAAGCAAAAAGCTGATAAAAATATGTGGTTTTTAGTCTATTCGCAAATTATTATTATTTTTGGCAAATCCAGAAACTGACATAAGAATGTGGTTTTTAGATTATTATCAAAGAACGTTAGCTGCGTTCAAAAAAAGTATCGCCTTTTGTCTTACGTCTTTCTGTAATATTTTAAAAGCAAAAAGCCGATAAAAATATGTGGTTTTTAGTCTATTCGCAAATTATTATTATTTTTGGCAAATCCAGAAACTGACATAAGAATGTGGTTTTTAGATTATTATCAAAGAACGTTATCTGCGTTCAAAAAAAGTATCGCCTTTTGTCTTACGCCTTTCTGTAATATTTTAAAAGCAAAAAGCCGATAAAAATATGTGGTTTTTAGTCTATTCGCAAATTATTATTATTTTTGGCAAATCCAGAAACTGACAGAAGAATGTGGTTTTTAGATTATTATCAAAGAACGTTATCTGCGTTCAAAAAAAGTATCGCCTTTTATCTTACGTCTTTCTGTAATATTTTAAAAGCAAAAAGCCGATAAAAATATGTGGTTTTTAGTCTATTCGCAAATTATTATTATTTTTGGCAAATCCAGAAACTGACAGAAGAATGTGGTTTTTAGAATATTATCAAAGAAAGTTAGCTGCGTTCAAAAAAAGTATCGCCTTTTGTCTTACGTCTTTCTGTAATTTTTTAAAACCAAAAAGTCGATAAAAATATGTGGTTTTTAGCCTATTCGCTAATTATTAATATTTTTTGCAAATTCAGAAACTGACAGAAGAATGTTGTTTTTAGATTATTATCAAAGAACGTTAGCTGCGTTCAAAAAAAGTATCGCCTTTTGTCTTACGTCTTTCTGTAATTTTTTAAAACCAAAAAGCCGATAAAAATATGTGGTTTTTAGCCTATTCGCTAATTATTAATATTTTTTGCAAATTCAGAAACTGACAGAAGAATGTTGTTTTTAGATTATTATCAAAGAACGTTAGCTGCGTTCAAAAAAAGTATCGCCTTTTGTCTTACGTCTTTCTATAATTTTTTAAAAGTAAAAAGCTGATTAAAATATGTGGTTTTTAGCCTATTCGCAAATTATTATTATTTTTGGCAAATCCAGAAACTGACAGAAGAATGTGGTTTTCAGAATATTATAAAAGAACGTTAGCTGCGTTCAAAAAAAGTATCGCCTTTTGTCTTACGTCTTTCTATAATTTTTTAAAAGCAAAAAGCTGATAAAAATATGTGGTTTTTAGCCTATTCGCAAATTATTATTATTTTTGGCAAATCCAGAAACTGACAGAAGAATGTGGTTTTTAGATTATTATAAAAGAACGTTAGCTGCGTCCAAAAAAAGTATCGCCTTTTGTCTTACGTCTTTCTGTAATTTTTTAAAACCAAAAAGCCGATAAAAATATGTGGTTTTTAGCCTATTCGCTAATTATTAATATTTTTTGCAAATCCAGAAACTGACAGAAGAATGTTGTTTTTAGATTAGTATCAAAGAACGTTAGCTGCGTTCAAAAAAAATATCGCCTTTTGTCTTACGTCTTTCTGTAATTTTTTAAAGCAAAAAGCCGATAAAATTTTGTGGTTTTTAGTCTATTCGCAAATTATTATTATTTTTGGCAAATCCAGAAACTGACAGAAGAATGTGGTTTTTAGATTATTATTAAAGAACCTTAGCTGCGTTCAAAAAAAGTATCGCCTTTTGTCTTACGTCTTTCTGTAATTTTTTAAAACCAAAAAGTCGATAAAAATATGTGGTTTTTAGCCTATTCGCTAATTATTAATATTTTTTGCAAATTCAGAAACTGACAGAAGAATGTTGTTTTTAGATTATTATCAAAGAACGTTAGGTGCGTTCAAAAAAAGTATCGCCTTTCATCTTACGTCTTTCCGTAATTTTTTAAAAGCAAAAAACGGATAAAAATATGTGGTTTTTAGCCTATTCGCAAATTATTATTATTTTTGGCAAATCCAGGAACTAACAGAAGAATGTGGTTTTTAGATTGTTATCAAAGAACGTTAACTGCGTTCAAAAAAAGTATCGCCTTTTGTCTTACGTCTTTCTATAATTTTTTAAATGTAAAAAGCTGATTAAAATATGTGGTTTTTAGCCTATTCGCAAATTATTATTATTTTTGGCAAATCCAGAAACTGACAGAAGAATGTGGTTTTTAGAATATTATAAAAGAACGTTAGCTGCGTTCAAAAAAAGTATCGCCTTTTGTCTTACGTCTTTCTGTAATTTTTTAAAAGCAAAAAGCTGATAAAAATATGTGGTTTTTAGCCTATTCGCAAATTATTATTATTTTTGGCAAATCCAGAAACTGACAGAAGAATGTGGTTTTTAGATTATTATAAAAGAACGTTAGCTGCGTTCAAAAAAAGTATCGCCTTTTGTCTTACGTCTTTCTATAATTTTTTAAAAGCAAAAAGCTGATAAAAATATGTGGTTTTTAGCCTATTCGCAAATTATTATTATTTTTGGCAAATCCAGAAACTGACAGAAGAATGTGGTTTTTAGATTATTATAAAAGAACATTAGCTGCGTTCAAAAAAACTTTCGCCTTTTGTCTTACGTCTTTCTGTAATTTTTTAAAACCAAAAAGCCGATAAAAATATGTGGTTTTTAGCCTATTCGCTAATTATTAATATTTTTTGCAAATCCAGAAACTGACAGAAGAATGTTGTTTTTTGATTATTATCAAAGAACGTTAGCTGCGTTCAAAAAAAGTATCGCCTTTTGTCTTACGTCTTTCTGTAATTTTTTAAAACCAAAAAGCCGATAAAAATATGTGGTTTTTAGCCTATTCGCTAATTATTAATATTTTTTGCAAATCCAGAAACTGACAGAAGAATGTGGTTTTTAGATTATTATTAAAGAACCTTAGCTGCGTTCAAAAAAAGTATCGTCTTTTGTCTTACGTCTTTCTGTAATTTTTTAAAACCAAAAAGTCGATAAAAATATGTGGTTTTTAGCCTATTCGCTAATTATTAATATTTTTTGCAAATTCAGAAACTGACAGAAGAATGTTGTTTTTAGATTATTATCAAAGAACGTTAGCTGCGTTCAAAAAAAGTATCGCCTTTCATCTTACGTCTTTCCGTAATTTTTTAAAAGCAAAAAACGGATAAAAATATGTGGTTTTTAGCCTATTCGCAAATTATTATTATTTTTGGCAAATCCAGGAACTAACAGAAGAATGTGGTTTTTAGATTGTTATCAAAGAACGTTAACTGCGTTCAAAAAAAGTATCGCCTTTTGTCTTACGTCTTTCTATAATTTTTTAAAAGTAAAAAGTTGATTAAAATATGTGGTTTTTAGCCTATTCGCAAATTATTATTATTTTTGGCAAATCCAGAAACTGACAGAAGAATGTGGTTTTTAGAATATTATAAAAGAACGTTAGCTGCGTTCAAAAAAAGTATCGCCTTTTGTCTTACGTCTTTCTATAATTTTTTAAAAGCAAAAAGCTGATAAAAATATGTGGATTTTAGCCTATTCGCAAATTATTATTATTTTTGGCAAATCCAGAAACTGACAGAAGAATGTGGTTTTTAGATTATTATAAAAGAACGTTAGCTGCGTTCAAAAAAAGTATCGCCTTTTGTCTTACGTCTTTCTATAATTTTTTAAAAGCAAAAAGCTGATAAAAATATGTGGTTTTTAGCCTATTCGCAAATTATTATTATTTTCGGCAAATCCAGAAACTGACAGAAGAATGTGGTTTTTAGATTATTATAAAAGAACATTAGCTGCGTTCAAACAAAGTATCGCCTTTTGTCTTACGTCTTTCTGTAATTTTTTAAAACCAAAAAGCCGATAAAAATATGTGGTTTTTAGCCTATTCGCTAATTATTAATATTTTTTGCAAATCCAGAAACTGACAGAAGAATATGGTATTTAGAATATTATAAAAGAACGTTAGCTGCGTTCAAAAAAAAGTATCGCCTTGTGTCTTACGTCTTTCTATAATTTTTTAAAAGTAAAAAGCTGATAAAAATATGTGGTTTTTAGCTTATTCGCAAATTATTAATATTTTTTGCAAATCCAGAAACTGACAGAAGAATGTTGTTTTTAGATTATTATCAAAAAAAGTTAGCTGCATTCAAAAAAAGTATCGCCTTTTGTCTTACGTCTTTCTGAATTTTTTTAAAAGCAAAATGCCGATAAAAATATGTGGTTTTTAGCCTATTCGCTAATTATTAATATTTTTGGCAAATACAGAAAATGACAGAAGAATGTGGTTTTTAGATTATTATCAAAGAACGTTAGCTGCGTTCAAAAAAAGTATCGCCTTTTGTCTTACGTCTTTCTGTAATTTTTTAAAAGCAAAAAACCGATAAAATTATGTAGTTTTTAGCCTACTCGCTAATTATTAATATTTTATGCAAATCCAGAAACCGACAGAAGAATGTGGTTTTTAGATTATTATCAAAAAACGTTATCTGCGTTCAAACAAAGTATCGCCTCTTGTCTTACGTCTTTCTGTAATATTTTAAAAGCAAAAAGCCGATAAAAATATGTGGTTTTTAGACTATTCGCAAATTATTATTATTATTGGCAAATCCAGAAACTGACATAAGAATGTGGTTTTTAGATTATTATCAAAGAACGTTATC
Source organism: Oxystoma pomonae (assembly GCA_963921995.1). Lineage (NCBI taxonomy): Eukaryota > Metazoa > Arthropoda > Insecta > Coleoptera > Brentidae > Oxystoma > Oxystoma pomonae. The sequence continues at coordinate 116,129,865 of OY998166.1, read as the reverse complement.
TGCGTTCAAAAAAAGTATCGCCTTTTGTCTTACGCCTTTCTGTAATATTTTAAAAGCAAAAAGCCGATAAAAATATGTGGTTTTTAGTCTATTCGCAAATTATTATTATTTTTGGCAAATCCAGAAACTGACAGAAGAATGTGGTTTTTAGATTATTATCAAAAAACGTTAGCTGCGTTCAAAAAAAGTATCGCCTTTTGTCTTGTGGTTTTTATCCTATTCGCAAATTATTATTATTTTTGGCAAATCCAGGAACTAACAAAAGAATGTGGTTTTTAGATTGTTATCAAAGAACGTTAACTGCGTTCAAAAAAAGTATCGCCTTTTGTCTTACGTCTTTCTGTAATTTTTTAAAAGCAAAAAGCCGATAAAAATATATGGTTTTTAGCCTATTCGCTAATTATTAATATTTTTTGCAAATCCAGAAACTGACAGAAGAATGTGGTTTTTAGATTATTATCAAAGAACGTTAGCTGCGTTCAAAAAAAGTATCGCCTTTTGTCTTACGTCTTTCTGTAATTTTTTAAAAGCAAAAAGCCGATAAAAATATGTGGTTTTTAGCCTATTCGCTAATTACTAATATTTTTTGCAAATCCAGAAACTGACAGAAGAATGTTGTTTTTAGATTATTATCAAAGAACGTTAGCTGCGTTCAAAAAAAGTATCGCCTTTTGTCTTACGCCTTTCTATAATTTTTTAAAAGCAAAAAGCTGATAAAAATATGTGGTTTTAGCCTATTCGTAAATTATTATTATTTTTGGCAAATCCAGAAACTGACAGAAGAATGTGGTTTTTAGATTATTATAAAAGAACGTTAGCTGCGTTCAAAAAAAGTATCGCCTTTTGTCTTACGTCTTTCTATAATATTTTAAAACCAAAAAGCCGATAAAAATATGTGGTTTTTAGCCTATTCGCTAATTATTAATATTTTTTGCAAATCCAGAAACTGACAGAAGAATGTTGTTTTTAGATTATTATCAAAGAACGTTAGCTGCGTTCAAAAAAAGTATCGCCTTTTGTCTTACGTTTTTCTGTAATTTTTTAAAAGCAAAAAGCCGATAAAAATATGTGGTTTTTAGCCTATTCGCTAATTATTAATATTTTTGGCAAATCCAGAAACTGACAGAAAAATGTGGTCTTTAGATTATTATCAAAGAACGTTAGCTGCGTTCAAAAACGTATCGCCTTTTGTTTTACGTCTGTCTGTAATTTTTTAAAAGCAAAAAGCCGATAAAAATATGTGGTTTTTAGTCTATTCGCAAATTATTATTATTTTTGGCAAATCCAGAAACTGACAGAAGAATGTGGTTTTTAGATTATTATCAAAGAACGTTATCTGCGTTCAAAAAAAGTATCGCATTTTGTCTTACGTCTTTCTGTAATTTTTTAAAAGCAAAAAGCCGATAAAAATATGTGGTTTTTAGCCTATTCGCTAATTATTAATATTTTTGGCAAATCCAGAAACTGACAGAAAAATGTGGTCTTTAGATTATTATCAAAGAACGTTAGCTGCTTTCAAAAACGTATCGCCTTTTGTCTTACGTCTGTCTGTAATTTTTTAAAAGCAAAAAGCCGATAAAAATTTGTAGTTTTTAGCCTACTCGCTAATTATTAATATTTTATGCAAATCCAGAAACCGACAGAAGAATCTGGTTTTTAGATTATTATCAAAGAACGTTATCTGCGTTCAAAAAAAGTATCGCCTTTTGTCTTACGTCTTTCTGTAATATTTTAAAAGCAAAAAGCCGATAAAAATATGTGGTTTTTAGTCTATTCGCAAATTATTATTATTTTTGGCAAATCCAGAAACTGACAGAAGAATGTGGTTTTTAGATTATTATCAAAGAACGTTATCTGCGTTCAAAAAAAGTATCGCCTTTTGTCTTACGTCTTTCTGTAATATTTTAAAAGCAAAAAGCCGATAAAAATATGTGGTTTTTAGTCTATTCGCAAATTATTATTATTTTTGGCAAATCCAGAAACTGACAGAAGAATGTGGTTTTTAGAATATTATCAAAGAAAGTTAGCTGCGTTCAATAAAAGTATCGCCTTTTGTCTTACGTCTTTCTGTAATTTTTTAAAACCAAAAAAAAAGTATCGCCTTTTGTCTTACGTCTTTCTATAATTTTTTAAAAGCAAAAATCCGATAAAAATATGTGGTTTTTAGCCCATTCGCTAATTATTAATATTTTTTGCAAATCCAGAAACTGACAGAAGAATGTGGTTTTTAGATTATTATCAAAGAAAGTTAGCTGCGTTCAATAAAAGTATCGACTTTTGTCTTACGTCTTTCTGTAATTTTTTAAAAGCAAAAAACCGATAAAAATATGTAGTTTTTAGCCTACTCGCTAATTATTATAATTTTATGCAAATCCAGAAACCGACAGAAGAATGTGGTTTTTAGATTATTATCAAAGAACGTTATCTGCGTTCAAACAAAGTATCGCCTTTTGTCTTACGTCTTTCTGTAATATTTTAAAAGCAAAAAGCCGATAAAATTATGTGGTTTTTAGTCTATTCGCAAATTATTATTATTTTTAGCAAATCCAGAAACTGAAAGAATAATGTGGTTTTTAGATTATTATCAAAGAACGTTATCTGCGTTCAAAAAAAGTATCGCCTTTTGTCTTACGTCTTTCTGTAATTTTTTAAAACCAAAAAGCTGATAAAAATATGAGGTTTTTAGCCTATTCGCTAATTATTAATATTTTTTGCAAATCCAGAAACTGACAGAAGAATGTTGTTTTTAGATTATTATCAAAAAACGTTAGCTGCGTTCAAAAAAAGTGTCGCCTTTTGTCTTACGTCTTTCTATAATTTTTTAAAAGCAAAAAGCTGATAAAAATATGTGGTTTTAGCCTTATCGCAAATTATTATCATTTTTGGCAAATCCAGAAACTGACAGAAGAATGTGGTTTTTAGATTATTATAAAAGAACGTTAGCTGCGTTCAAAAAAAGTATCGCCTTTTGTCTTACGTCTTTCTGTAATTTTTTAAAACCAAAAAGCCGATAAAAATATGTGGTTTTTAGCCTATTCGCTAATTATTAATATTTTTTGCAAATCCAGAAACTGACAGAAGAATGTTGTTTTTAGATTATTATCAAAGAACGTTAGCTGCGTTCAAAAAAAGTATCGCCTTTTGTCTTACGTCTTTCTGTAATTTTTTTAAAGCAAAAAGCCGATAAAATTATGTGGTTTTTAGTCTATTCGCAAATTATTATTATTTTTGGCAAATCCAGAAACTGACAGAAGAATGTGGTTTTTAGATTATTATCAAAGAACCTTAGCTGCGTTCAAAAAAAGTATCGCCTTTTGCCTTACGTCTTTCTGTAATTTTTTAAAACCAAAAAGCCGATAAAAATATGTGGTTTTTAGCCTATTCGCTAATTATTAATATTTTTTGCAAATTCAGAAACTGACAGAAGAATGTTGTTTTTAGATTATTATCAAAGAACGTTAGCTGCGTTCAAAAAAAGTATCGCCTTTTGTCTTACGTCTTTCTGTAATTTTTTAAAACCAAAAAGCCGATAAAAATATGTGGTTTTTAGCCTATTCGCTAATTATTAATATTTTTTGCAAATTCAGAAACTGACAGAAGAATGTTGTTTTTAGATTATTATCAAAGAACGTTAGCTGCGTTCAAAAAAAGTATCGCCTTTTGTCTTACGTCTTTCTATAATTTTTTAAAAGTAAAAAGCTGATTAAAATATGTGGTTTTTAGCCTATTCGCAAATTATTATTATTTTTGGCAAATCCAGAAACTGACAGAAGAATGTGGTTTTCAGAATATTATAAAAGAACGTTAGCTGCGTTCAAAAAAAGTATCGCCTTTTGTCTTACGTCTTTCTATAATTTTTTAAAAGCAAAAAGCTGATAAAAATATGTGGTTTTTAGCCTATTCGCAAATTATTATTATTTTTGGTAAATCCAGAAACTGACAGAAGAATGTGGTTTTTAGATTATTATAAAAGAACGTTAGCTGCGTCCAAAAAAAGTATCGCCTTTTGTCTTACGTCTTTCTGTAATTTTTTAAAACCAAAAAGCCGATAAAAATATGTGGTTTTTAGCCTATTCGCTAATTATTAATATTTTTTGCAAATCCAGAAACTGACAGAAGAATGTTGTTTTTAGATTAGTATCAAAGAACGTTAGCTGCGTTCAAAAAAAAATATCGCCTTTTGTCTTACGTCTTTCTGTAATTTTTTAAAGCAAAAAGCCGATAAAATTTTGTGGTTTTTAGTCTATTCGCAAATTATTATTATTTTTGGCAAATCCAGAAACTGACAGAAGAATGTGGTTTTTAGATTATTATTAAAGAACCTTAGCTGCGTTCAAAAAAAGTATCGCCTTTTGTCTTACGTCTTTCTGTAATTTTTTAAAACCAAAAAGTCGATAAAAATATGTGGTTTTTAGCCTATTCGCTAATTATTAATATTTTTTGCAAATTCAGAAACTGACAGAAGAATGTTGTTTTTAGATTATTATCAAAGAACGTTAGGTGCGTTCAAAAAAAGTATCGCCTTTCATCTTACGTCTTTCCGTAATTTTTTAAAAGCAAAAAACGGATAAAAATATGTGGTTTTTAGCCTATTCGCAAATTATTATTATTGGCAAATCCAGGAACTAACAGAAGAATGTGGTTTTTAGATTGTTATCAAAGAACGTTAACTGCGTTCAAAAAAAGTATCGCCTTTTGTCTTACGTCTTTCTATAATTTTTTAAATGTAAAAAGCTGATTAAAATATGTGGTTTTTAGCCTATTCGCAAATTATTATTATTTTTGGCAAATCCAGAAACTGACAGAAGAATGTGGTTTTTAGAATATTATAAAAGAACGTTAGCTGCGTTCAAAAAAAGTATCGCCTTTTGTCTTACGTCTTTCTGTAATTTTTTAAAAGCAAAAAGCTGATAAAAATATGTGGTTTTTAGCCTATTCGCAAATTATTATTATTTTTGGCAAATCCAGAAACTGACAGAAGAATGTGGTTTTTAGATTATTATAAAAGAACGTTCGCTGCGTTCAAAAAAAGTATCGCCTTTTGTCTTACGTCTTTCTATAATTTTTTAAAAGCAAAAAGCTGATAAAAATATGTGGTTTTTAGCCTATTCGCAAATTATTATTATTTTTGGCAAATCCAGAAACTGACAGAAGAATGTGGTTTTTAGATTATTATAAAAGAACATTAGCTGCGTTCAAAAAAACTTTCGCCTTTTGTCTTACGTCTTTCTGTAATTTTTTAAAACCAAAAAGCCGATAAAAATATGTGGTTTTTAGCCTATTCGCTAATTATTAATATTTTTTGCAAATCCAGAAACTGACAGAAGAATGTTGTTTTTTGATTATTATCAAAGAACGTTAGCTGCGTTCAAAAAAAGTATCGCCTTTTGTCTTACGTCTTTCTGTAATTTTTTAAAACCAAAAAGCCGATAAAAATATGTGGTTTTTAGCCTATTCGCTAATTATTAAAATTTTTTGCAAATCCAGAAACTGACAGAAGAATGTGGTTTTTAGATTATTATTAAAGAACCTTAGCTGCGTTCAAAAAAAGTATCGTCTTTTGTCTTACGTCTTTCTGTAATTTTTTAAAATCAAAAAGTCGATAAAAATATGTGGTTTTTAGCCTATTCGCTAATTATTAATATTTTTTGCAAATTCAGAAACTGACAGAAGAATGTTGTTTTTAGATTATTATCAAAGAACGTTAGCTGCGTTCAAAAAAAGTATCGCCTTTCATCTTACGTCTTTCCGTAATTTTTTAAAAGCAAAAAACGGATAAAAATATGTGGTTTTTAGCCTATTCGCAAATTATTATTATTTTTGGCAAATCCAGGAACTAACAGAAGAATGTGGTTTTTAGATTGTTATCAAAGAACGTTAACTGCGTTCAAAAAAAGTATCGCCTTTTGTCTTACGTCTTTCTATAATTTTTTAAAAGTAAAAAGTTGATTAAAATATGTGGTTTTTAGCCTATTCGCAAATTATTATTATTTTTGGCAAATCCAGAAACTGACAGAAGAATGTGGTTTTTAAAATATTATAAAAGAACGTTAGCTGCGTTCAAAAAAAGTATCGCCTTTTGTCTTACGTCTTTCTATAATTTTTTAAAAGCAAAAAGCTGATAAAAATATGTGGATTTTAGCCTATTCGCAAATTATTATTATTTTTGGCAAATCCAGAAACTGACAGAAGAATGTGGTTTTTAGATTATTATAAAAGAACGTTAGCTGCGTTCAAAAAAAGTATCGCCTTTTGTCTTACGTCTTTCTGTAATTTTTTAAAACCAAAAAGCCGATAAAAATATGTGGTTTTTAGCCTATTCGCAAATTATTATTATTTTCGGCAAATCCAGAAACTGACAGAAGAATGTGGTTTTTAGATTATTATAAAAGAACATTAGCTGCGTTCAAACAAAGTATCGCCTTTTGTCTTACGTCTTTCTGTAATTTTTTAAAACCAAAAAGCCGATAAAAATATGTGGTTTTTAGCCTATTCGCTAATTATTAATATTTTTTGCAAATCCAGAAACTGACAGAAGAATATGGTATTTAGAATATTATAAAAGAACGTTAGCTGCGTTCAAAAAAAAGTATCGCCTTGTGTCTTACGTCTTTCTATAATTTTTTAAAAGTAAAAAGCTGATAAAAATATGTGGTTTTTAGCCTATTCGCAAATTATTAATATTTTTTGCAAATCCAGAAACTGACAGAAGAATGTTGTTTTTAGATTATTATCAAAAAAAGTTAGCTGCATTCAAAAAAAGTATCGCCTTTTGTCTTACGTCTTTCTGAATTTTTTTAAAAGCAAAATGCCGATAAAAATATGTGGTTTTTAGCCTAATCGCTAATTATTAATATTTTTGGCAAATACAGAAAATGACAGAAGAATGTGGTTTTTAGATTATTATCAAAGAACGTTAGCTGCGTTCAAAAAAAGTATCGCCTTTTGTCTTACGTCTTTCTGTAATTTTTTAAAAGCAAAAAGCCGATAAAAATATGTGGATTTTAGCCTATTCGCAAATTATTATTATTTTTGGCAAATCCAGAAACTGACAGAAGAATGTGGTTTTTAGATTATTATAAAAGAACGTTAGCTGCGTTCAAAAAAAGTATCGCCTTTTGTCTTACGTCTTTCTATAATTTTTTAAAAGCAAAAAGCTGATAAAAATATGTGGTTTTTAGCCTATTCGCAAATTATTATTATTTTCGGCAAATCCAGAAACTGACAGAAGAATGTGGTTTTTAGATTATTATCAAAGAACGTTAGCTGCGTTCAAAAGAATTATCGCCTTTTGTCTTACGTCTTTCTGTAATTTTTTAAAAGCAAAAAGCCGATAAAAATATGTGGTTTTTAGCCTATTCGCTAATTATTAATATTTTTGGCAAATCCAGAAACTGACAGAAAAATGTAGTCTTTAGATTATTATCAAAGAACGTTAGCTGCGTTCAAAAAAAGTATCGCCTTTTGTCTTGTGGTTTTTATCCTATTCGCAAATTATTATTATTTTTGGCAAATCCAGGAACTAACAAAAGAATGTGGTTTTTAGATTGTTATCAAAGAACGTTAACTGCGTTCAAAAAAAGTATCGCCTTTTGTCTTACGTCTTTCTGTAATTTTTTAAAAGCAAAAAGCCGATAAAAATATATGGTTTTTAGCCTATTCGCTAATTATTAATATTTTTTGCAAATCCAGAAACTGACAGAAGAATGTGGTTTTTAGATTATTATCAAAGAACGTTAGCTGCGTTCAAAAAAAGTATCGCCTTTTGTCTTACGTCTTTCTGTAATTTTTTAAAAGCAAAAAGCCGATAAAAATATGTGGTTTTTAGCCTATTCGCTAATTACTAATATTTTTTGCAAATCCAGAAACTGACAGAAGAATGTTGTTTTTAGATTATTATCAAAGAACGTTAGCTGCGTTCAAAAAAAGTATCGCCTTTTGTCTTACGCCTTTCTATAATTTTTTAAAAGCAAAAAGCTGATAAAAATATGTGGTTTTAGCCTATTCGTAAATTATTATTATTTTTGGCAAATCCAGAAACTGACAGAAGAATGTGGTTTTTAGATTATTATAAAAGAACGTTAGCTGCGTTCAAAAAAAGTATCGCCTTTTGTCTTACGTCTTTCTATAATATTTTAAAACCAAAAAGCCGATAAAAATATGTGGTTTTTAGCCTATTCGCTAATTATTAATATTTTTTGCAAATCCAGAAACTGACAGAAGAATGTTGTTTTTAGATTATTATCAAAGAACGTTAGCTGCGTTCAAAAAAAGTATCGCCTTTTGTCTTACGTCTTTCTGTAATTTTTTAAAAGCAAAAAGCCGATAAAAATATGTGGTTTTTAGCCTATTCGCTAATTATTAATATTTTTGGCAAATCCAGAAACTGACAGAAAAATGTGGTCTTTAGATTATTATCAAAGAACGTTAGCTGCGTTCAAAAACGTATCGCCTTTTGTTTTACGTCTGTCTGTAATTTTTTAAAAGCAAAAAGCCGATAAAAATATGTGGTTTTTAGTCTATTCGCAAATTATTATTATTTTTGGCAAATCCAGAAACTGACAGAAGAATGTGGTTTTTAGATTATTATAAAAGAACGTTAGCTGCGTTCAAAAACGTATCGCCTTTTGTCTTACGTCTGTCTGTAATTTTTTAAAAGCAAAAAGCCGATAAAAATTTGTAGTTTTTAGCCTACTCGCTAATTATTAATATTTTATGCAAATCCAGAAACCGACAGAAGAATCTGGTTTTTAGATTATTATCAAAGAACGTTATCTGCGTTCAAAAAAAGTATCGCCTTTTGTCTTACGTCTTTCTGTAATATTTTAAAAGCAAAAAGCCGATAAAAATATGTGGTTTTTAGTCTATTCGCAAATTATTATTATTTTTGGCAAATCCAGAAACTGACAGAAGAATGTGGTTTTTAGATTATTATCAAAGAACGTTATCTGCGTTCAAAAAAAGTATCGCCTTTTGTCTTACGTCTTTCTGTAATATTTTAAAAGCAAAAAGCCGATAAAAATATGTGGTTTTTAGTCTATTCGCAAATTATTATTATTTTTGGCAAATCCAGAAACTGACAGAAGAATGTGGTTTTTAGAATATTATCAAAGAAAGTTAGCTGCGTTCAATAAAAGTATCGCCTTTTGTCTTACGTCTTTCTGTAATTTTTTAAAACCAAAAAAAAAGTATCGCCTTTTGTCTTACGTCTTTCTATAATTTTTTAAAAGCAAAAATCCGATAAAAATATGTGGTTTTTAGCCCATTCGCTAATTATTAATATTTTTTGCAAATCCAGAAACTGACAGAAGAATGTGGTTTTTAGATTATTATCAAAGAAAGTTAGCTGCGTTCAATAAAAGTATCGACTTTTGTCTTACGTCTTTCTGTAATTTTTTAAAAGCAAAAAACCGATAAAAATATGTAGTTTTTAGCCTACTCGCTAATTATTATAATTTTATGCAAATCCAGAAACCGACAGAAGAATGTGGTTTTTAGATTATTATCAAAGAACGTTATCTGCGTTCAAACAAAGTATCGCCTTTTGTCTTACGTCTTTCTGTAATATTTTAAAAGCAAAAAGCCGATAAAATTATGTGGTTTTTAGTCTATTCGCAAATTATTATTATTTTTGGCAAATCCAGAAACTGACAGAAGAATGTGGTTTTTAGATTATTATAAAAGAACGTTAGCTGCGTTCAAAAACGTATCGCCTTTTGTCTTACGTCTGTCTGTAATTTTTTAAAAGCAAAAAGCCGATAAAAATTTGTAGTTTTTAGCCTACTCGCTAATTATTAATATTTTATGCAAATCCAGAAACCGACAGAAGAATCTGGTTTTTAGATTATTATCAAAGAACGTTATCTGCGTTCAAAAAAAGTATCGCCTTTTGTCTTACGTCTTTCTGTAATATTTTAAAAGCAAAAAGCCGATAAAAATATGTGGTTTTTAGTCTATTCGCAAATTATTATTATTTTTGGCAAATCCAGAAACTGACAGAAGAATGTGGTTTTTAGATTATTATCAAAGAACGTTATCTGCGTTCAAAAAAAGTATCGCCTTTTGTCTTACGTCTTTCTGTAATATTTTAAAAGCAAAAAGCCGATAAAAATATGTGGTTTTTAGTCTATTCGCAAATTATTATTATTTTTGGCAAATCCAGAAACTGACAGAAGAATGTGGTTTTTAGAATATTATCAAAGAAAGTTAGCTGCGTTCAATAAAAGTATCGCCTTTTGTCTTACGTCTTTCTGTAATTTTTTAAAACCAAAAAAAAAGTATCGCCTTTTGTCTTACGTCTTTCTATAATTTTTTAAAAGCAAAAATCCGATAAAAATATGTGGTTTTTAGCCCATTTGCTAATTATTAATATTTTTTGCAAATCCAGAAACTGACAGAAGAATGTGGTTTTTAGATTATTATCAAAGAAAGTTAGCTGCGTTCAATAAAAGTATCGACTTTTGTCTTACGTCTTTCTGTAATTTTTTAAAAGCAAAAAACCGATAAAAATATGTAGTTTTTAGCCTACTCGCTAATTATTATAATTTTATGCAAATCCAGAAACCGACAGAAGAATGTGGTTTTTAGATTATTATCAAAGAACGTTATCTGCGTTCAAACAAAGTATCGCCTTTTGTCTTACGTCTTTCTGTAATATTTTAAAAGCAAAAAGCCGATAAAATTATGTGGTTTTTAGTCTATTCGCAAATTATTATTATTTTTGGCAAATCCAGAAACTGACAGAAGAATGTGGTTTTTAGATTATTATCAAAGAACGTTAGCTGCGTTCAAAAAAATTATCGCCTTTTGTCTTACGTCTGTCTGTAATTTTTTAAAAGCAAAAAGCCGATAAAAATATGTGGTTTTAAGCCTATTCGCAAATTATTATTATTTTTAGCAAATCCAGAAACTGAAAGAATAATGTGGTTTTTAGATTATTATCAAAGAACGTTATCTGCGTTCAAAAAAAGTATCGCCTTTTGTCTTACGTCTTTCTGTAATTTTTTAAAACCAAAAAGCCGATAAAAATATGAGGTTTTTAGCCTATTCGCTAATTATTAATATTTTTTGCAAATCCAGAAACTGACAGAAGAATGTTGTTTTTAGATTATTATCAAAAAACGTTAGCTGCGTTCAAAAAAAGTGTCGCCTTTTGTCTTACGTCTTTCTATAATTTTTTAAAAGCAAAAAGCTGATAAAAATATGTGGTTTTAGCCTTATCGCAAATTATTATCATTTTTGGCAAATCCAGAAACTGACAGAAGAATGTGGTTTTTAGATTATTATAAAAGAACGTTAGCTGCGTTCAAAAAAAGTATCGCCTTTTGTCTTACGTCTTTCTGTAATTTTTTAAAACCAAAAAGCCGATAAAAATATGTGGTTTTTAGCCTATTCGCTAATTATTAATATTTTTTGCAAATCCAGAAACTGACAGAAGAATGTTGTTTTTAGATTATTATCAAAGAACGTTAGCTGCGTTCAAAAAAAGTATCGCCTTTTGTCTTACGTCTTTCTGTAATTTTTTTAAAGCAAAAAGCCGATAAAATTATGTGGTTTTTAGTCTATTCGCAAATTATTATTATTTTTGGCAAATCCAGAAACTGACAGAAGAATGTGGTTTTTAGATTATTATCAAAGAACCTTAGCTGCGTTCAAAAAAAGTATCGCCTTTTGCCTTACGTCTTTCTGTAATTTTTTAAAACCAAAAAGCCGATAAAAATATGTGGTTTTTAGCCTATTCGCTAATTATTAATATTTTTTGCAAATTCAGAAACTGACAGAAGAATGTTGTTTTTAGATTATTATCAAAGAACGTTAGCTGCGTTCAAAAAAAGTATCGCCTTTTGTCTTACGTCTTTCTGTAATTTTTTAAAACCAAAAAGCCGATAAAAATATGTGGTTTTTAGCCTATTCGCTAATTATTAATATTTTTTGCAAATTCAGAAACTGACAGAAGAATGTTGTTTTTAGATTATTATCAAAGAACGTTAGCTGCGTTCAAAAAAAGTATCGCCTTTTGTCTTACGTCTTTCTATAATTTTTTAAAAGTAAAAAGCTGATTAAAATATGTGGTTTTTAGCCTATTCGCAAATTATTATTATTTTTGGCAAATCCAGAAACTGACAGAAGAATGTGGTTTTCAGAATATTATAAAAGAACGTTAGCTGCGTTCAAAAAAAGTATCGCCTTTTGTCTTACGTCTTTCTATAATTTTTTAAAAGCAAAAAGCTGATAAAAATATGTGGTTTTTAGCCTATTCGCTAATTATTAATATTTTTTGCAAATTCAGAAACTGACAGAAGAATGTTGTTTTTAGATTATTATCAAAGAACGTTAGCTGCGTTCAAAAAAAGTATCGCCTTTTGTCTTACGTCTTTCTGTAATTTTTTAAAACCAAAAAGCCGATAAAAATATGTGGTTTTTAGCCTATTCGCTAATTATTAATATTTTTTGCAAATCCAGAAACTGACAGAAGAATGTTGTTTTTAGATTATTATCAAAAAACGTTAGCTGCGTTCAAAAAAAGTGTCGCCTTTTGTCTTACGTCTTTCTATAATTTTTTAAAAGCAAAAAGCTGATAAAAATATGTGGTTTTTAGTCTATTCGCAAATTATTATTATTTTTGGCAAATTCAGAAACTGACAGAAGAATGTTGTTTTTAGATTATTATCAAAGAACGTTAGCTGCGTTCAAAAAAAGTATCGCCTTTTGTCTTACGTCTTTCTGTAATTTTTTAAAACCAAAAAGCCGATAAAAATATGTGGTTTTTAGCCTATTCGCTAATTATTAATATTTTTTGCAAATTCAGAAACTGACAGAAGAATGTTGTTTTTAGATTATTATCAAAGAACGTTAGCTGCGTTCAAAAAAAGTATCGCCTTTTGTCTTACGTCTTTCTATAATTTTTTAAAAGTAAAAAGCTGATTAAAATATGTGGTTTTTAGCCTATTCGCAAATTATTATTATTTTTGGCAAATCCAGAAACTGACAGAAGAATGTGGTTTTCAGAATATTATAAAAGAACGTTAGCTGCGTTCAAAAAAAGTATCGCCTTTTGTCTTACGTCTTTCTATAATTTTTTAAAAGCAAAAAGCTGATAAAAATATGTGGTTTTTAGCCTATTCGCAAATTATTATTATTTTTGGCAAATCCAGAAACTGACAGAAGAATGTGGTTTTTAGATTATTATCAAAGAACCTTAGCTGCGTTCAAAAAAAGTATCGCCTTTTGTCTTACGTCTTTCTGTAATTTTTTAAAACCAAAAAGTCGATAAAAATATGTGGTTTTTAGCCTATTCGCTAATTATTAATATTTTTTGCAAATTCAGAAACTGACAGAAGAATGTTGTTTTTAGATTATTATCAAAGAACGTTAGCTGCGTTCAAAAAAAGTATCGCCTTTTGTCTTACGTCTTTCTGTAATTTTTTAAAACCAAAAAGCCGATAAAAATATGTGGTTTTTAGCCTATTCGCTAATTATTAATATTTTTTGCAAATTCAGAAACTGACAGAAGAATGTTGTTTTTAGATTATTATCAAAGAACGTTAGCTGCGTTCAAAAAAAGTATCGCCTTTTGTCTTACGTCTTTCTATAATTTTTTAAAAGTAAAAAGCTGATTAAAATATGTGGTTTTTAGCCTATTCGCAAATTATTATTATTTTTGGCAAATCCAGAAACTGACAGAAGAATGTGGTTTTCAGAATATTATAAAAGAACGTTAGCTGCGTTAAAAAAAAGTATCGCCTTTTGTCTTACGTCTTTCTATAATTTTTTAAAAGCAAAAAGCTGATAAAAATATGTGGTTTTTAGCCTATTCGCAAATTATTATTATTTTTGGCAAATCCAGAAACTGACAGAAGAATGTGGTTTTTAGATTATTATAAAAGAACGTTAGCTGCGTCCAAAAAAAGTATCGCCTTTTGTCTTACGTCTTTCTGTAATTTTTTAAAACCAAAAAGCCGATAAAAATATGTGGTTTTTAGCCTATTCGCTAATTATTAATATTTTTTGCAAATCCAGAAACTGACAGAAGAATGTTGTTTTTAGATTAGTATCAAAAAACGTTAGCTGCGTTCAAAAAAAAAATCGCCTTTTGTCTTACGTCTTTCTGTAATTTTTTAAAGCAAAAAGCCGATAAAATTTTGTGGTTTTTAGTCTATTCGCAAATTATTATTATTTTTGGCAAATCCAGAAACTGACAGAAGAATGTGGTTTTTAGATTATTATTAAAGAACCTTAGCTGCGTTCAAAAAAAGTATCGCCTTTTGTCTTACGTCTTTCTGTAATTTTTTAAAACCAAAAAGTCGATAAAAATATGTGGTTTTTAGCCTATTCGCTAATTATTAATATTTTTTGCAAATTCAGAAACTGACAGAAGAATGTTGTTTTTAGATTATTATCAAAGAACGTTAGCTGCGTTCAAAAAAAGTATCGCCTTGTGTCTTACGTCTTTCTATAATTTTTTAAAAGTAAAAAGCTGATAAAAATATGTGGTTTTTAGCCTATTCGCTAATTATTAATATTTTTTGCAAATTCAGAAACTGACAGAAGAATGTTGTTTTTAGATTATTATCAAAGAACGTTAGCTGCGTTCAAAAAAAGTATCGCCTTGTGTCTTACGTCTTTCTGTAATTTTTTAAAGCAAAAAGCCGATAAAATTTTGTGGTTTTTAGTCTATTCGCAAATTATTATTATTTTTGGCAAATCCAAAAACTGACAGAAGAATGTGGTTTTTAGATTATTATTAAAGAACCTTAGCTGCGTTCAAAAAAAGTATCGCCTTTTGTCTTACGTCTTTCTGTAATTTTTTAAAACCAAAAATTCGATAAAAATATGTGGTTTTTAGCCTATTCGCTAATTATTAATATTTTTTGCAAATTCAGAAACTGACAGAAGAATGTTGTTTTTAGATTATTATCAAAGAACGTTAGCTGCGTTCAAAAAAAGTATCGCCTTTCATCTTACGTCTTTCCGTAATTTTTTAAAAGCAAAAAACGGATAAAAATATGTGGTTTTTAGCCTATTCGCAAATTATTATTATTTTTGGCAAATCCAGGAACTAACAGAAGAATGTGGTTTTTAGATTGTTATCAAAGAACATTAGCTGCGTTCAAACAAAGTATCGCCTTTTGTCTTACGTCTTTCTATAATTTTTTAAATGTAAAAAGCTGATTAAAATATGTGGTTTTTAGCCTATTCGCAAATTATTATTATTTTTGGCAAATCCAGAAACTGACAGAAGAATGTGGTTTTTAGAATATTATAAAAGAACGTTAGCTGCGTTCAAAAAAAGTATCGCCTTTCATCTTACGTCTTTCCGTAATTTTTTAAAAGCAAAAAACGGATAAAAATATGTGGTTTTTAGCCTATTCGCAAATTATTATTATTTTTGGCAAATCCAGAAACTGACAGAAGAATGTTGTTTTTAGATTAGTATCAAAGAACGTTAGCTGCGTTCAAAAAAAGTATCGCCTTTTGTCTTACGTCTTTCTATAATTTTTTAAATGTAAAAAGCTGATTAAAATATGTGGTTTTTAGCCTATTCGCAAATTATTATTATTTTTGGCAAATCCAGAAACTGACAGAAGAATGTGGTTTTTAGAATATTATAAAAGAACGTTAGCTGCGTTCAAAAAAAGTATCGCCTTTTGTCTTACGTCTTTCTATAATTTTTTAAAAGCAAAAAGCTGATAAAAATATGTGGTTTTTAGCCTATTCGCAAATTATTATTATTTTCGGCAAATCCAGAAACTGACAGAAGAATGTGGTTTTTAGATTATTATAAAAGAACATTAGCTGCGTTCAAACAAAGTATCGCCTTTTGTCTTACGTCTTTCTGTAATTTTTTAAAACCAAAAAGCCGATAAAAATATGTGGTTTTTAGCCTATTCGCTATTTATTAATATTTTTTGCAAATCCAGAAACTGACAGAAGAATGTGGTTTTTAGATTATTATTAAAGAACCTTAGCTGCGTTCAAAAAAAGTATCGTCTTTTGTCTTACGTATTTCTGTAATTTTTTAAAACCAAAAAGTCGATAAAAATATGTGGTTTTTAGCCTATTCGCTAATTATTAATATTTTTTGCAAATTCAGAAACTGACAGAAGAATGTTGTTTTTAGATTATTATCAAAGAACGTTAGCTGCGTTCAAAAAAAGTATCGCCTTTCATCTTACGTCTTTCCGTAATTTTTTAAAAGCAAAAAACGGATAAAAATATGTGGTTTTTAGCCAATTCGCAAATTATTATTATTTTTGGCAAATCCAGGAACTAACAGAAGAATGTGGTTTTTAGATTGTTATCAAAGAACGTTAACTGCGTTCAAAAAAAGTATCGCCTTTTGTCTTACGTCTTTCTATAATTTTTTAAAAGTAAAAAGCTGATTAAAATATGTGGTTTTTAGCCTATTCGCAAATTATTATTATTTTTGGCAAATCCAGAAACTGACAGAAGAATGTGGTTTTTAGAATATTTTAAAAGAACGTTAGCTGCGTTCAAAAAAAGTATCGCCTTTTGTCTTACGTCTTTCTATAATTTTTTAAAAGCAAAAAGCTGATAAAAATATGTGGATTTTAGCCTATTCGCAAATTATTATTATTTTTGGCAAATCCAGAAACTGACAGAAGAATGTGGTTTTTAGATTATTATAAAAGAACGTTAGCTGCGTTCAAAAAAAGTATCGCCTTTTGTCTTACGTCTTTCTATAATTTTTTAAAAGCAAAAAGCTGATAAAAATATGTGGTTTTTAGCCTATTCGCAAATTATTATTATTTTCGGCAAATCCAGAAACTGACAGAAGAATGTGGTTTTTAGATTATTATAAAAGAACATTAGCTGCGTTCAAACAAAGTATCGCCTTTTGTCTTACGTCTTTCTGTAATTTTTTAAAACCAAAAAGCCGATAAAAATATGTGGTTTTTAGCCTATTCGCTAATTATTAATATTTTTTGCAAATCCAGAAACTGACAGAAGAATATGGTATTTAGAATATTATAAAAGAACGTTAGCTGCGTTCAAAAAAAAGTATAACCTTGTGTCTTACGTCTTTCTATAATTTTTTAAAAGTAAAAAGCTGATAAAAATATGTGGTTTTTAGCCTATTCGCAAATTATTAATATTTTTTGCAAATCCAGAAACTGACAGAAGAATGTTGTTTTTAGATTATTATCAAAAAAAGTTAGCTGCATTCAAAAAAAGTATCGCCTTTTGTCTTACGTCTTTCTATAATTTTTTAAAAGCAAAAAGCTAATAAAAATTTGTGGTTTTAGCCTTATCGCAAATTATTATTATTTTTGGCAAATCCAGAAACTGACAGAAGAATGTGGTTTTTAGATTATTATAAAAGAACGTTAGCTGCGTTCAAAAAAAGTATCGCCTTTTGTCTTACGTCTTTCTGTAATTTTTTAAAACCAAAAAGCCGATAAATATATGTGGTTCTTAGCCTATTCGCTAATTATTAATATTTTTTGCAAATCCAGAAACTGACAGAAGAATGTTGTTTTTAGATTATTATAAAAGAACGTTAGCTGCGTTCAAAAAAAGTATCGCCTTTTGTCTTACGTCTTTCTGTAATTTTTTAAAAGCAAAAAACCGATAAAAATATGTAGTTTTTAGCCTACTCGCTAATTATTAATATTTTATGCAAATCCAGAAACTGACAGAAGAATGTTGTTTTTAGATTATTATCAAAGAACGTTAGCTGCGTTCAAAAAAAGTATCGCCTTTTGTCTTACGTCTTTCTGTAATTTTTTTAAAGCAAAAAGCCGATAAAATTATGTGGTTTTTAGTCTATTCGCAAATTATTATTTTTTTTGGCAAATCCAGAAACTGACAGAAGAACTTGGTTTTTAGATTATTATTAAAGAACCTTAGCTGCGTTCAAAAAAAGTATCGCTTTTTGTCTTACGTCTGTCTGTAATTTTTTAAAAGCAAAAAGCCGATAAAAATATGTGGTTTTAAGCCTTTTCGCAAATTATTATTATTTTTAGCAAATCCAGAAACTGAAAGAATAATGTGGTTTTTAGATTATTATCAAAGAACGTTAGCTGCGTTCAAAAAAAGTATCGTCTTTTGTCTGACGCCTTTCTGTAATTTTTTAAAACCAAAAGACGGATTATAATATGTAGTTTTTAGCCTATTCGCAAATTATTATTATTTTTGGCAAATCCAGAAACTGACAGAAGAATGTGATTTTTAGATTACTATCAAACAACGTTAGCTGCGTTCAAAAAAAGTATCGCCTTTTGTCTTACGTCTTTCTATAATTTTTTAAAAGCAAAAAGCTGATAAAAATATGTGGTTTTTAGCCTATTCGCAAATTATTATTATTTTTGGCAAATCCAGAAACTGACAGAAGAATGTGGTTTTTAGATTATTATAAAATAACGTTAGCTGCGTTCAAAAAAAGTATCGCCTTTTGTCTTACGTCTTTCTGTAATTTTTTAAAACCAAAAAGCCGATAAAAATATGTGGTTTTTAGCCTATTCGCTAATTATTAATAATTTTTGCAAATCCAGAAACTGACAGAAGAATGTTGTTTTTAGATTATTATCAAAGAACGTTAGCTGCGTTCAAAAAAAGTATCGTCTTTTGTCTTACGTCTTTCTATAATTTTTTAAAAGTAAAAAGCTGATTAAAATATGTGGTTTTTAGCCTATTCGCAAATTATTATTATTTTTGGCAAATCCAGAAACTGACAGAAGAATGTGGTTTTTAGATTATTATCAAAGAACGTTAGCTGCGTTCAAAAAAAGTATCGCCTTTTGTCTTATGTCTTTCTGTAATTTTTTAAAACCAAAAAACCGATAAAAATATGTGGTTTTTAGCCTATTCGCTAATTATTAATAATTTTTGCAAATCCAGAAACTGACAGAAGAATATTGTTTTTAGATTATTATAAAAGAACGTTAGCTGCGTTCAAAAAAAGTATCGCCTTTTGTCTTACGTCTTTCTGTAATTTTTTAAAAGCAAGAAACCGATAAAAATATGTAGTTTTTAGCCTACTCGCTAATTATTAATATTTTAAGCAAATCCAGAAACTGACAGAAGAATGTTGTTTTTAGATTATTATCAAAGAACGTTAGCTGCGTTCAAAAAAAGTATCGCCTTTTGTCTTACGTTTTCTGTAATTTTTTTAAAGCAAAAAGCCGATAAAATTATGTGGTTTTTAGTCTATTCGCAAAATATTATTATTTTTGGCAAATCCAGAAACTGACAGAAGAATGTGGTTGTTAGATTATTATTAATGAACCTTAGCTGCGTTCAAAAAAAGTATCGCTTTTTGTTTTACGTCTGTCTGTAATTTTTTAAAATCAAAAAGCCGATAAAAATATGTGGTTTTAAGCCTTTTCGCAAGTTATTATTATTTTTAGCAAATCCAGAAACTGAAAGAATAATGTGGTTTTTAGATTATTACCAAAGAACGTTAGCTGCGTTCAAAAAAAGTATCGTCTTTTGTCTTACGCCTTTCTGTAATTTTTTAAAACCAAAAGACGGATTAAAATATGTAGTTTTTAGCCTATTCGCAAATTATTATTATTTTTGGCAAATCCAGAAACTGACAGAAGAATGTGGTTTTTAGATTATTATCAAAGAACGTTAGCTGCGTTCAAAAAAAGTATCGCCTTTTGTCTTACGTCTTTCTATAATTTTTTAAAAGCAAAAAGCTGATAAAAATATGTGGTTTTTAGCCTATTCGCAAATTATTATTATTTTTGGCAAATCCAGAAACTGACAGAAGAATGTAGTTTTTAGATTATTATAAAAGAACGTTAGCTGGGTTCAAAAAAAGTATCGCCTTTTGTCTTACGTCTTTCTGTAATTTTTTAAAACCAAAAAGCCGATAAAAATATGTGGTTTTTAGCCTATTCGCTAATTATTAATTTTTTTTGCAAATTCAGAAACTGACAGAAGAATGTTGTTTTTAGATTATTATCAAAGAACGTTAGCTGCGTTCAAAAAAAGTATCGCCTTTTGTCTTACGTCTTTCTATAATTTTTTAAAAGTAAAAAGCTGATTAAAATATGTGGTTTTTAGCCTATTCGCAAATTATTATTATTTTTGGCAAATCCAGAAACTGACAGAAGAATGCGGTTTTTAGAATATTATAAAAGAACGTTAGCTGCGTTCAAAAAAAGTATCGCCTTTTGTCTTACGTCTTTCTATAATTTTTTAAAAGCAAAAAGCTGATAAAAATATGTGGATTTTAGTCTATTCGCAAATTATTATTATTTTTGGCAAATCCAGAAATTGACAGAAGAATGTGGTTTTTAGATTATTATAAAAGAACGTTAGCTGCGTTCAAAAAAAGTATTGCCTTTTGTCTTACGTCTTTCTATAATTTTTTAAAAGCAAAATGCTGATAAAAATATGTGGTTTTTAGCCTATTCGCAAATTAATAATATTTTTTGCAAATCCAGAAACTGACAGAAGAATGTTGTTTTTAGATTATTATAAAAGAACGTTAGCTGCGTTCAAAAAAAGTATCGCCTTTTGTCTTACGTTTTTTTATAATTTTTTAAAAGTAAAAAGCTGATAAAAATATGTGGTTTTTAGCCTATTCGCAAATTATTATTATTTTTGGCAAATCCAGAAACTGACAGAAGAATATGGTTTTTAGAATATTATAAAAGAACGTTAGCTGCGTTCAAAAAAAATATCGCCTTTTGTCTTACGTCTTTCTATAATTTTTTAAAAGTAAAAATCTGATAAAAATATGTGGTTTTTAGCCTATTCGCAAATTATTATTATTTTTGGCAAATCCAGAAACTGACAGAAGAATGTGGTTTTTAGATTATTATAAAAGAACGTTAGCTGCGTTCAAAAAAAGTATCGCCTTTTGTCTTACGTCTTTCTATAATTTTTTAAAAGCAAAAAGCTGATAAAAATATGTGGCTTTTAGCCTATTCGCAAGTTATTATTATTTTTGGCAAATCGAGAAACTGACAGAAGAATGTGGTTTTTAGATTATTATAAAAGAACGTTAGCTGCGTTCAAAAAAAGTATCGCCTTTTGTCTTACGTCTTTCTGTAATTTTTTAAAACCAAAAAGCCGATAAAAATATGTGGTTTTTAGCCTATTCGCTAATTATTAATATTTTTTGCAAATCCAGAAACTGACAAAAGAATGTTGTTTTTAGATTATTATAAAAGAACGTTAGCTGCGTTCAAAAAAATTATCGCCTTTTGTCTTACGTTTTTTTATAATTTTTTAAAAGTAAAAAGCTGATAAAAATATGTGGTTTTTAGCCTATTCGCAAATTATTATTATTTTTGGCAAATCCAGAAACTGACAGAAGAATATGGTTTTTAGAATATTATAAAAGAACGTTAGCTGCGTTCAAAAAAAATATCGCCTTTTGTCTTACGTCTTTCTATAATTTTTTAAAAGTAAAAATCTGATAAAAATATGTGGTTTTTAGCCTATTCGCAAATTATTATTATTTTTGGCAAATCCAGAAACTGACAGAAGAATGTGGTTTTTAGATTATTATAAAAGAACGTTAGCTGCGTTCAAAAAAAGTATCGCCTTTTGTCTTACGTCTTTCTATAATTTTTTAAAAGCAAAAAGCTGATAAAAATATGTGGCTTTTAGCCTATTCGCAAGTTATTATTATTTTTGGCAAATCGAGAAACTGACAGAAGAATGTGGTTTTTAGATTATTATAAAAGAACGTTAGCTGCGTTCAAAAAAAGTATCGCCTTTTGTCTTACGTCTTTCTGTAATTTTTTAAAACCAAAAAGCCGATAAAAATATGTGGTTTTTAGCCTATTCGCTAATTATTAATATTTTTTGCAAATCCAGAAACTGACAGAAGAATGTTGTTTTTAGATTATTATCAAAGAACGTTAGCTGCGTTCAAAAAAATTATCGCCTTTTGTCTTACGTCTTTCTATAATTTTTTAAAAGCAAAAAGCTGATAAAAATATGTGGTTTTAGCCTATTCGCAAATTATTATTATTTTTGGCAAATCCAGAAACTGACAGAAGAATGTGGTTTTTAGATTATTATAAAAGAACGTTAGCTGCGTTCAAAAAAAGTATCGCCTTTTGTCTTACGTCTTTCTATAATTTTTTAAAAGCAAAAAGCTGATAAAAATATGTGGTTTTAGCCTATTCGCAAATTATTATTATTTTTGGCAAATCCAGAAACTGACAGAAGAATGTGGTTTTTAGATTATTATAAAAGAACGTTAGCTGCGTTCAAAAAAAGTATCGCCTTTTGTCTTACGTCTTTCTGTTATTTTTTAAAACCAAAAAGCCGATAAAAATATGTGGTTTTTAGCCTATTCGCTAATTATTAATATTTTTTGCAAATCCAGAAACTGACAGAAGAATGTTGTTTTTAGATTATTATCAAAGAACGTTAGCTGCGTTCAAAAAAAGTATCGCCTTTTGTCTTACGTCTTTCTATAATTTTTTAAAAGCAAAAAGCTGATAAAGATATGTGATTTTAGCCTTATCGCAAATTATTATTATTTTTGGCAAATCCAGAAACTGACAGAAGAATGTGGTTTTTAGATTATTATAAAAGTACGTTAGCTGCGTTCAAAAAAAGTATCGCCTTTTGTCTTACGTCTTTCTGTAATTTTTTAAAACCAAAAAGCCGATAAAAATATGTGGTTTTTAGCCTATTCGCTAATTAATAATATTTTTTGCAAATCCAGAAACTGACAGAAGAATGTAGTTTTTAGATTATTATCAAAGAACGTTAGCTGCGTTCAAAAAAATTATCGCCTTTTACGTCTGTCTGTAATTTTTTAAAAGCAAAAAGCCGATAAAAATATGTAGTTTTTAGCCTACTCGCTAATTATTAATATTTTATGCAAATCCAGAAACCGACAGAAGAATGTGGTTTTTAGATTATTATCAAAGAACGTTAGCTGCGTTCAAAAAAAGTATCGCCTTTTGTCTTACGTCTTTCTGTAATTTTTTAAAACCAAAAAGCCGATAAAAATATGTGGTTTTTAGCCTATTCGCTAATTATTAATATTTTTTGCAAATCCAGAAACTGACAGAAGAATGTTGATTTTAGATTATTATCAAAGAACATTAGCTGCGTTCAAAAAAAGTATCGCCTTTTGTCTTACGTCTTTCTGTAATTTTTTAAAACCAAAAAGCCGATAAAAATATGTGGTTTTTAGCCTATTCGCTAATTATTAATATTTTTTGCAAATCCAGAAACTGACAGAAGAATGTTGTTTTTAGATTATTATAAAAGAACGTTAGCTGCGTTCAAAAAAAGTATCGCCTTTTGTCTTACGTCTTTCTGTAATTTTTTAAAACCAAAAAGCCGATAAAAATATGTGGTTTTTAGCCTATTCGCTAATTATTAATATTTTTTGCAAATCCAGAAACTGACAGAAGAATGTTGATTTTAGATTATTATCAAAGAACATTAGCTGCGTTCAAAAAAAGTATCGCCTTTTGTCTTACGTCTTTCTGTAATTTTTTAAAAGCAAAAAGCCGATAAATATATGTAGTTTTTAGCCTATTCGCTAATTATTAATATTTTTTGCAAATCCAGAAACTGACAGAAGAATGTGGTTTTTAGATTATTATAAAAGAACATTAGCTGCGTTCAAACAAAGTATCGCCTTTTGTCTTACGTCTTTCTGTAATTTTTTAAAACCAAAAAGCCGATAAAAATATGTGGTTTTTAGCCTATTCGCTAATTATTAATATTTTTTGCAAATCCAGAAACTGACAGAAGAATATGGTATTTAGAATATTATAAGAGAACGTTAGCTGCGTTCAAAAAAAAGTATAACCTTGTGTCTTACGTCTTTCTATAATTTTTTAAAAGTAAAAAGCTGATAAAAATATGTGGTTTTTAGCCTATTCGCAAATTATTAATATTTTTTGCAAATCCAGAAACTGACAGAAGAATGTTGTTTTTAGATTATTATCAAAAAAAGTTAGCTGCATTCAAAAAAAGTATCGCCTTTTGTCTTACGTCTTTCTATAATTTTTTAAAAGCAAAAAGCTAATAAAAATTTGTGGTTTTAGCCTTATCGCAAATTATTATTATTTTTGGCAAATCCAGAAACTGACAGAAGAATGTGGTTTTTAGATTATTATAAAAGAACGTTAGCTGCGTTCAAAAAAAGTATCGCCTTTTGTCTTACGTCTTTCTGTAATTTTTTAAAACCAAAAAGCCGATAAATATATGTGGTTTTTAGCCTATTCGCTAATTATTAATATTTTTTGCAAATCCAGAAACTGACAGAAGAATGTTGTTTTTAGATTATTATAAAAGAACGTTAGCTGCGTTCAAAAAAAGTATCGCCTTTTGTCTTACGTCTTTCTGTAATTTTTTAAAAGCAAAAAACCGATAAAAATATGTAGTTTTTAGCCTACTCGCTAATTATTAATATTTTATGCAAATCCAGAAACTGACAGAAGAATGTTGTTTTTAGATTATTATCAAAGAACGTTAGCTGCGTTCAAAAAAAGTATCGCCTTTTGTCTTACGTCTTTCTGTAATTTTTTTAAAGCAAAAAGCCGATAAAATTATGTGGTTTTTAGTCTATTCGCAAATTATTATTTTTTTTGGCAAATCCAGAAACTGACAGAAGAACTTGGTTTTTAGATTATTATTAAAGAACCTTAGCTGCGTTCAAAAAAAGTATCGCTTTTTGTCTTACGTCTGTCTGTAATTTTTTAAAAGCAAAAAGCCGATAAAAATATGTGGTTATAAGCCTTTTCGCAAATTATTATTATTTTTAGCAAATCCAGAAACTGAAAGAATAATGTGGTTTTTAGATTATTATCAAAGAACGTTAGCTGCGTTCAAAAAAAGTATCGTCTTTTGTCTGACGCCTTTCTGTAATTTTTTAAAACCAAAAGACGGATTATAATATGTAGTTTTTAGCCTATTCGCAAATTATTATTATTTTTGGCAAATCCAGAAACTGACAGAAGAATGTGATTTTTAGATTACTATCAAACAACGTTAGCTGCGTTCAAAAAAAGTATCGCCTTTTGTCTTACGTCTTTCTATAATTTTTTAAAAGCAAAAAGCTGATAAAAATATGTGGTTTTTAGCCTATTCGCAAATTATTATTATTTTTGGCAAATCCAGAAACTGACAGAAGAATGTGGTTTTTAGATTATTATAAAATAACGTTAGCTGCGTTCAAAAAAAGTATCGCCTTTTGTCTTACGTCTTTCTGTAATTTTTTAAAACCAAAAAGCCGATAAAAATATGTGGTTTTTAGCCTATTCGCTAATTATTAATAATTTTTGCAAATCCAGAAACTGACAGAAGAATGTTGTTTTTAGATTATTATCAAAGAACGTTAGCTGCGTTCAAAAAAAGTATCGCCTTTTGTCTTACGTCTTTCTATAATTTTTTAAAAGTAAAAAGCTGATTAAAATATGTGGTTTTTAGCCTATTCGCAAATTATTATTATTTTTGGCAAATCCAGAAACTGACAGAAGAATGTGGTTTTTAGAATATTATCAAAGAACGTTAGCTGCGTTCAAAAAAAGTATCGCCTTTTGTCTTATGTCTTTCTGTAATTTTTTAAAACCAAAAAGCCGATAAAAATATGTGGTTTTTAGCCTATTCGCTAATTATTAATAATTTTTGCAAATCCAGAAACTGACAGAAGAATATTGTTTTTAGATTATTATAAAAGAACGTTAGCTGCGTTCAAAAAAAGTATCGCCTTTTGTCTTACGTCTTTCTGTAATTTTTTAAAAGCAAGAAACCGATAAAAATATGTAGTTTTTAGCCTACTCGCTAATTATTAATATTTTAAGCAAATCCAGAAACTGACAGAAGAATGTTGTTTTTAGATTATTATCAAAGAACGTTAGCTGCGTTCAAAAAAAGTATCGCCTTTTGTCTTACGTTTTCTGTAATTTTTTTAAAGCAAAAAGCCGATAAAATTATGTGGTTTTTAGTCTATTCGCAAAATATTATTATTTTTGGCAAATCCAGAAACTGACAGAAGAATGTGGTTGTTAGATTATTATTAATGAACCTTAGCTGCGTTCAAAAAAAGTATCGCTTTTTGTTTTACGTCTGTCTGTAATTTTTTAAAATCAAAAAGCCGATAAAAATATGTGGTTTTAAGCCTTTTCGCAAGTTATTATTATTTTTAGCAAATCCAGAAACTGAAAGAATAATGTGGTTTTTAGATTATTACCAAAGAACGTTAGCTGCGTTCAAAAAAAGTATCGTCTTTTGTCTTACGCCTTTCTGTAATTTTTTAAAACCAAAAGACGGATTAAAATATGTAGTTTTTAGCCTATTCGCAAATTATTATTATTTTTGGCAAATCCAGAAACTGACAGAAGAATGTGGTTTTTAGATTATTATCAAAGAACGTTAGCTGCGTTCAAAAAAAGTATCGCCTTTTGTCTTACGTCTTTCTATAATTTTTTAAAAGCAAAAAGCTGATAAAAATATGTGGTTTTTAGCCTATTCGCAAATTATTATTATTTTTGGCAAATCCAGAAACTGACAGAAGAATGTAGTTTTTAGATTATTATAAAAGAACGTTAGCTGCGTTCAAAAAAAGTATCGCCTTTTGTCTTACGTCTTTCTGTAATTTTTTAAAACCAAAAAGCCGATAAAAATATGTGGTTTTTAGCCTATTCGCTAATTATTAATTTTTTTTGCAAATTCAGAAACTGACAGAAGAATGTTGTTTTTAGATTATTATCAAAGAACGTTAGCTGCGTTCAAAAAAAGTATCGCCTTTTGTCTTACGTCTTTCTATAATTTTTTAAAAGTAAAAAGCTGATTAAAATATGTGGTTTTTAGCCTATTCGCAAATTATTATTATTTTTGGCAAATCCAGAAACTGACAGAAGAATGCGGTTTTTAGAATATTATAAAAGAACGTTAGCTGCGTTCAAAAAAAGTATCGCCTTTTGTCTTACGTCTTTCTATAATTTTTTAAAAGCAAAAAGCTGATAAAAATATGTGGATTTTAGTCTATTCGCAAATTATTATTATTTTTGGCAAATCCAGAAATTGACAGAAGAATGTGGTTTTTAGATTATTATAAAAGAACGTTAGCTGCGTTCAAAAAAAGTATTGCCTTTTGTCTTACGTCTTTCTATAATTTTTTAAAAGCAAAATGCTGATAAAAATATGTGGTTTTTAGCCTATTCGCAAATTAATAATATTTTTTGCAAATCCAGAAACTGACAGAAGAATGTTGTTTTTAGATTATTATAAAAGAACGTTAGCTGCGTTCAAAAAAAGTATCGCCTTTTGTCTTACGTTTTTTTATAATTTTTTAAAAGTAAAAAGCTGATAAAAATATGTGGTTTTTAGCCTATTCGCAAATTATTATTATTTTTGGCAAATCCAGAAACTGACAGAAGAATATGGTTTTTAGAATATTATAAAAGAACGTTAGCTGCGTTCAAAAAAAATATCGCCTTTTGTCTTACGTCTTTCTATAATTTTTTAAAAGTAAAAATCTGATAAAAATATGTGGTTTTTAGCCTATTCGCAAATTATTATTATTTTTGGCAAATCCAGAAACTGACAGAAGAATGTGGTTTTTAGATTATTATAAAAGAACGTTAGCTGCGTTCAAAAAAAGTATCGCCTTTTGTCTTACGTCTTTCTATAATTTTTTAAAAGCAAAAAGCTGATAAAAATATGTGGCTTTTAGCCTATTCGCAAGTTATTATTATTTTTGGCAAATCGAGAAACTGACAGAAGAATGTGGTTTTTAGATTATTATAAAAGAACGTTAGCTGCGTTCAAAAAAAGTATCGCCTTTTGTCTTACGTCTTTCTGTAATTTTTTAAAGCCAAAAAGCCGATAAAAATATGTGGTTTTTAGCCTATTCGCTAATTATTAATATTTTTTGCAAATCCAGAAACTGACAGAGGAATGTTGTTTTTAGATTATTATCAAAGAACGTTAGCTGCGTTCAAAAAAAGTATCGCCTTTTGTCTTACGTCTTTCTGTTATTTTTTAAAACCAAAAAGCCGATAAAAATATGTGGTTTTTAGCCTATTCGCTAATTATTAATATTTTTTGCAAATCCAGAAACTGACAGAAGAATGTTGTTTTTAGATTATTATCAAAGAATGTTAGCTGCGTTCAAAAAAAGTATCGCCTTTTGTCTTACGTCTTTCTGTTATTTTTTAAAACCAAAAAGCCGATAAAAATATGTGGTTTTTAGCCTATTCGCTAATTATTAATATTTTTTGCAAATCCAGAAACTGACAGAAGAATGTTGTTTTTAGATTATTATCAAAGAACGTTAGCTGCGTTCAAAAAAAGTATCGCCTTTTGTCTTACGTCTTTCTATAATTTTTTAAAAGCAAAAAGCTGATAAAGATATGTGATTTTAGCCTTATCGCAAATTATTATTATTTTTGGCAAATCCAGAAACTGACAGAAGAATGTGGTTTTTAGATTATTATAAAAGTACGTTAGCTGCGTTCAAAAAAAGTATCGCCTTTTGTCTTACGTCTTTCTGTAATTTTTTAAAACCAAAAAGCCGATAAAAATATGTGGTTTTTAGCCTATTCGCTAATTAATAATATTTTTTGCAAATCCAGAAACTGACAGAAGAATGTAGTTTTTAGATTATTATCAAAGAACGTTAGCTGCGTTCAAAAAAATTATCGCCTTTTACGTCTGTCTGTAATTTTTTAAAAGCAAAAAGCCGATAAAAATATGTAGTTTTTAGCCTACTCGCTAATTATTAATATTTTATGCAAATCCAGAAACCGACAGAAGAATGTGGTTTTTAGATTATTATCAAAGAACGTTAGCTGCGTTCAAAAAAAGTATCGCCTTTTGTCTTACGTCTTTCTGTAATTTTTTAAAACCAAAAAGCCGATAAAAATATGTGGTTTTTAGCCTATTCGCTAATTATTAATATTTTTTGCAAATCCAGAAACTGACAGAAGAATGTTGATTTTAGATTATTATCAAAGAACATTAGCTGCGTTCAAAAAAAGTATCGCCTTTTGTCTTACGTCTTTCTGTAATTTTTTAAAACCAAAAAGCCGATAAAAATATGTGGTTTTTAGCCTATTCGCTAATTATTAATATTTTTTGCAAATCCAGAAACTGACAGAAGAATGTTGTTTTTAGATTATTATAAAAGAACGTTAGCTGCGTTCAAAAAAAGTATCGCCTTTTGTCTTACGTCTTTCTGTAATTTTTTAAAACCAAAAAGCCGATAAAAATATGTGGTTTTTAGCCTATTCGCTAATTATTAATATTTTTTGCAAATCCAGAAACTGACAGAAGAATGTTGATTTTAGATTATTATCAAAGAACATTAGCTGCGTTCAAAAAAAGTATCGCCTTTTGTCTTACGTCTTTCTGTAATTTTTTAAAAGCAAAAAGCCGATAAATATATGTAGTTTTTAGCCTATTCGCTAATTATTAATATTTTTTGCAAATCCAGAAACTGACAGAAGAATGTGGTTTTTAGATTATTATAAAAGAACATTAGCTGCGTTCAAACAAAGTATCGCCTTTTGTCTTACGTCTTTCTGTAATTTTTTAAAACCAAAAAGCCGATAAAAATATGTGGTTTTTAGCCTATTCGCTAATTATTAATATTTTTTGCAAATCCAGAAACTGACAGAAGAATATGGTATTTAGAATATTATAAGAGAACGTTAGCTGCGTTCAAAAAAAAGTATAACCTTGTGTCTTACGTCTTTCTATAATTTTTTAAAAGTAAAAAGCTGATAAAAATATGTGGTTTTTAGCCTATTCGCAAATTATTAATATTTTTTGCAAATCCAGAAACTGACAGAAGAATGTTGTTTTTAGATTATTATCAAAAAAAGTTAGCTGCATTCAAAAAAAGTATCGCCTTTTGTCTTAAGTCTTTCTATAATTTTTTAAAAGCAAAAAGCTAATAAAAATTTGTGGTTTTAGCCTTATCGCAAATTATTATTATTTTTGGCAAATCCAGAAACTGACAGAAGAATGTGGTTTTTAGATTATTATAAAAGAACGTTAGCTGCGTTCAAAAAAAGTATCGCCTTTTGTCTTACGTCTTTCTGTAATTTTTTAAAACCAAAAAGCCGATAAATATATGTGGTTTTTAGCCTATTCGCTAATTATTAATATTTTTTGCAAATCCAGAAACTGACAGAAGAATGTTGTTTTTAGATTATTATAAAAGAACGTTAGCTGCGTTCAAAAAAAGTATCGCCTTTTGTCTTACGTCTTTCTGTAATTTTTTAAAAGCAAAAAACCGATAAAAATATGTAGTTTTTAGCCTACTCGCTAATTATTAATATTTTTTATGCAAATCCAGAAACTGACAGAAGAATGTTGTTTTTAGATTATTATCAAAGAACGTTAGCTGCGTTCAAAAAAAGTATCGCCTTTTGTCTTACGTCTTTCTGTAATTTTTTTAAAGCAAAAAGCCGATAAAATTATGTGGTTTTTAGTCTATTCGCAAATTATTATTTTTTTTGGCAAATCCAGAAACTGACAGAAGAACTTGGTTTTTAGATTATTATTAAAGAACCTTAGCTGCGTTCAAAAAAAGTATCGCTTTTTGTCTTACGTCTGTCTGTAATTTTTTAAAAGCAAAAAGCCGATAAAAATATGTGGTTTTAAGCCTTTTCGCAAATTATTATTATTTTTAGCAAATCCAGAAACTGAAAGAATAATGTGGTTTTTAGATTATTATCAAAGAACGTTAGCTGCGTTCAAAAAAAGTATCGTCTTTTGTCTGACGCCTTTCTGTAATTTTTTAAAACCAAAAGACGGATTATAATATGTAGTTTTTAGCCTATTCGCAAATTATTATTATTTTTGGCAAATCCAGAAACTGACAGAAGAATGTGATTTTTAGATTACTATCAAACAACGTTAGCTGCGTTCAAAAAAAGTATCGCCTTTTGTCTTACGTCTTTCTATAATTTTTTAAAAGCAAAAAGCTGATAAAAATATGTGGTTTTTAGCCTATTCGCAAATTATTATTATTTTTGGCAAATCCAGAAACTGACAGAAGAATGTGGTTTTTAGATTATTATAAAATAACGTTAGCTGCGTTCAAAAAAAGTATCGCCTTTTGTCTTACGTCTTTCTGTAATTTTTTAAAACCAAAAAGCCGATAAAAATATGTGGTTTTTAGCCTATTCGCTAATTATTAATAATTTTTGCAAATCCAGAAACTGACAGAAGAATGTTGTTTTTAGATTATTATCAAAGAACGTTAGCTGCGTTCAAAAAAAGTATCGCCTTTTGTCTTACGTCTTTCTATAATTTTTTAAAAGTAAAAAGCTGATTAAAATATGTGGTTTTTAGCCTATTCGCAAATTATTATTATTTTTGGCAAATCCAGAAACTGACAGAAGAATGTGGTTTTTAGATTATTATCAAAGAACGTTAGCTGCGTTCAAAAAAAGTATCGCCTTTTGTCTTATGTATTTCTGTAATTTTTTAAAACCAAAAAGCCGATAAAAATATGTGGTTTTTAGCCTATTCGCTAATTATTAATAATTTTTGCAAATCCAGAAACTGACAGAAGAATATTGTTTTTAGATTATTATAAAAGAACGTTAGCTGCGTTCAAAAAAAGTATCGCCTTTTGTCTTACGTCTTTCTGTAATTTTTTAAAAGCAAGAAACCGATAAAAATATGTAGTTTTTAGCCTACTCGCTAATTATTAATATTTTAAGCAAATCCAGAAACTGACAGAAGAATGTTGTTTTTAGATTATTATCAAAGAACGTTAGCTGCGTTCAAAAAAAGTATCGCCTTTTGTCTTACGTTTTCTGTAATTTTTTTAAAGCAAAAAGCCGATAAAATTATGTGGTTTTTAGTCTATTCGCAAAATATTATTATTTTTGGCAAATCCAGAAACTGACAGAAGAATGTGGTTGTTAGATTATTATTAATGAACCTTAGCTGCGTTCAAAAAAAGTATCGCTTTTTGTTTTACGTCTGTCTGTAATTTTTTAAAATCAAAAAGCCGATAAAAATATGTGGTTTTAAGCCTTTTCGCAAGTTATTATTATTTTTAGCAAATCCAGAAACTGAAAGAATAATGTGGTTTTTAGATTATTACCAAAGAACGTTAGCTGCGTTCAAAAAAAGTATCGTCTTTTGTCTTACGCCTTTCTGTAATTTTTTAAAACCAAAAGACGGATTAAAATATGTAGTTTTTAGCCTATTCGCAAATTATTATTATTTTTGGCAAATCCAGAAACTGACAGAAGAATGTGGTTTTTAGATTATTATCAAAGAACGTTAGCTGCGTTCAAAAAAAGTATCGCCTTTTGTCTTACGTCTTTCTATAATTTTTTAAAAGCAAAAAGCTGATAAAAATATGTGGTTTTTAGCCTATTCGCAAATTATTATTATTTTTGGCAAATCCAGAAACTGACAGAAGAATGTAGTTTTTAGATTATTATAAAAGAACGTTAGCTGCGTTCAAAAAAAGTATCGCCTTTTGTCTTACGTCTTTCTGTAATTTTTTAAAACCAAAAAGCCGATAAAAATATGTGGTTTTTAGCCTATTCGCTAATTATTAATTTTTTTTGCAAATTCAGAAACTGACAGAAGAATGTTGTTTTTAGATTATTATCAAAGAACGTTAGCTGCGTTCAAAAAAAGTATCGCCTTTTGTCTTACGTCTTTCTATAATTTTTTAAAAGTAAAAAGCTGATTAAAATATGTGGTTTTTAGCCTATTCGCAAATTATTATTATTTTTGGCAAATCCAGAAACTGACAGAAGAATGCGGTTTTTAGAATATTATAAAAGAACGTTAGCTGCGTTCAAAAAAAGTATCGCCTTTTGTCTTACGTCTTTCTATAATTTTTTAAAAGCAAAAAGCTGATAAAAATATGTGGATTTTAGTCTATTCGCAAATTATTATTATTTTTGGCAAATCCAGAAATTGACAGAAGAATGTGGTTTTTAGATTATTATAAAAGAACGTTAGCTGCGTTCAAAAAAAGTATTGCCTTTTGTCTTACGTCTTTCTATAATTTTTTAAAAGCAAAATGCTGATAAAAATATGTGGTTTTTAGCCTATTCGCAAATTAATAATATTTTTTGCAAATCCAGAAACTGACAGAAGAATGTTGTTTTTAGATTATTATAAAAGAACGTTAGCTGCGTTCAAAAAAAGTATCGCCTTTTGTCTTACGTTTTTTTATAATTTTTTAAAAGTAAAAAGCTGATAAAAATATGTGGTTTTTAGCCTATTCGCAAATTATTATTATTTTTGGCAAATCCAGAAACTGACAGAAGAATATGGTTTTTAGAATATTATAAAAGAACGTTAGCTGCGTTCAAAAAAAATATCGCCTTTTGTCTTACGTCTTTCTATAATTTTTTAAAAGTAAAAATCTGATAAAAATATGTGGTTTTTAGCCTATTCGCAAATTATTATTATTTTTGGCAAATCCAGAAACTGACAGAAGAATGTGGTTTTTAGATTATTATAAAAGAACGTTAGCTGCGTTCAAAAAAAGTATCGCCTTTTGTCTTACGTCTTTCTATAATTTTTTAAAAGCAAAAAGCTGATAAAAATATGTGGCTTTTAGCCTATTCGCAAGTTATTATTATTTTTGGCAAATCGAGAAACTGACAGAAGAATGTGGTTTTTAGATTATTATAAAAGAACGTTAGCTGCGTTCAAAAAAAGTATCGCCTTTTGTCTTACGTCTTTCTGTAATTTTTTAAAACCAAAAAGCTGATAAAAATATGTGGTTTTTAGCCTATTCGCTAATTATTAATATTTTTTGCAAATCCAGAAACTGACAGAAGAATGTTGTTTTTAGATTATTATCAAAGAACGTTAGCTGCGTTCAAAAAAAGTATCGCCTTTTGTCTTACGTCTTTCTGTTATTTTTTAAAACCAAAAAGCCGATAAAAATATGTGGTTTTTAGCCTATTCGCTAATTATTAATATTTTTTGCAAATCCAGAAACTGACAGAAGAATGTTGTTTTTAGATTATTATCAAAGAATGTTAGCTGCGTTCAAAAAAAGTATCGCCTTTTGTCTTACGTCTTTCTGTAATTTTTTAAAACCAAAAGGCCGATAAAAATATGTGGTTTTTAGCCTATTCGCTAATTATTAATATTTTTTGCAAATCCAGAAACTGACAGAAGAATGTTGATTTTAGATTATTATCAAAGAACATTAGCTGCGTTCAAAAAAAGTATCGCCTTTTGTCTTACGTCTTTCTGTAATTTTTTAAAAGCAAAAAGCCGATAAATATATGTGATTTTAGCCTATTTGCAAATTATTATTATTTTTGGCAAATCCAGAAACTGACAGAAGAATGTGGTTTTTAGATTATTATAAAAGAACGTTAGCTGCGTTCAAAAAAAGTATCGCCTTTTGTCTTACGTCTTTCTGTAATTTTTTAAAACCAAAAAGCCGATAAAAATATGTGGTTTTTAGCCTATTCGCTAATTATTAATATTTTTTGCAAATCCAGAAACTGACAGAAGAATGTTGATTTTAGATTATTATCAAAGAACATTAGCTGCGTTCAAAAAAAGTATCGCCTTTTGTCTTACGTCTTTCTGTAATTTTTTAAAACCAAAAAGCCGATAAAAATATGTGGTTTTTAGCCTATTCGCTAATTATTAATATTTTTTGCAAATCCAGAAACTGACAGAAGAATGTTGTTTTTAGATTATTATAAAAGAACGTTAGCTGCGTTCAAAAAAAGTATCGCCTTTTGTCTTACGTCTTTCTGTAATTTTTTAAAACCAAAAAGCCGATAAAAATATGTGGTTTTTAGCCTATTCGCTAATTATTAATATTTTTTGCAAATCCAGAAACTGACAGAAGAATGTTGATTTTAGATTATTATCAAAGAACATTAGCTGCGTTCAAAAAAAGTATCGCCTTTTGTCTTACGTCTTTCTGTAATTTTTTAAAAGCAAAAAGCCGATAAATATATGTAGTTTTTAGCCTATTCGCTAATTATTAATATTTTTTGCAAATCCAGAAACTGACAGAAGAATGTGGTTTTTAGATTATTATAAAAGAACATTAGCTGCGTTCAAACAAAGTATCGCCTTTTGTCTTACGTCTTTCTGTAATTTTTTAAAACCAAAAAGCCGATAAAAATATGTGGTTTTTAGCCTATTCGCTAATTATTAATATTTTTTGCAAATCCAGAAACTGACAGAAGAATATGGTATTTAGAATATTATAAAAGAACGTTAGCTGCGTTCAAAAAAAAGTATAACCTTGTGTCTTACGTCTTTCTATAATTTTTTAAAAGTAAAAAGCTGATAAAAATATGTGGTTTTTAGCCTATTCGCAAATTATTAATATTTTTTGCAAATCCAGAAACTGACAGAAGAATGTTGTTTTTAGATTATTATCAAAAAAAGTTAGCTGCATTCAAAAAAAGTATCGCCTTTTGTCTTACGTCTTTCTATAATTTTTTAAAAGCAAAAAGCTAATAAAAATTTGTGGTTTTAGCCTTATCGCAAATTATTATTATTTTTGGCAAATCCAGAAACTGACAGAAGAATGTGGTTTTTAGATTATTATAAAAGAACGTTAGCTGCGTTCAAAAAAAGTATCGCCTTTTGTCTTACGTCTTTCTGTAATTTTTTAAAACCAAAAAGCCGATAAATATATGTGGTTTTTAGCCTATTCGCTAATTATTAATATTTTTTGCAAATCCAGAAACTGACAGAAGAATGTTGTTTTTAGATTATTATAAAAGAACGTTAGCTGCGTTCAAAAAAAGTATCGCCTTTTGTCTTACGTCTTTCTGTAATTTTTTAAAAGCAAAAAACCGATAAAAATATGTAGTTTTTAGCCTACTCGCTAATTATTAATATTTTATGCAAATCCAGAAACTGACAGAAGAATGTTGTTTTTAGATTATTATCAAAGAACGTTAGCTGCGTTCAAAAAAAGTATCGCCTTTTGTCTTACGTCTTTCTGTAATTTTTTTAAAGCAAAAAGCCGATAAAATTATGTGGTTTTTAGTCTATTCGCAAATTATTATTTTTTTTGGCAAATCCAGAAACTGACAGAAGAACTTGGTTTTTAGATTATTATTAAAGAACCTTAGCTGCGTTCAAAAAAAGTATCGCTTTTTGTCTTACGTCTGTCTGTAATTTTTTAAAAGCAAAAAGCCGATAAAAATATGTGGTTTTAAGCCTTTTCGCAAATTATTATTATTTTTAGCAAATCCAGAAACTGAAAGAATAATGTGGTTTTTAGATTATTATCAAAGAACGTTAGCTGCGTTCAAAAAAAGTATCGTCTTTTGTCTGACGCCTTTCTGTAATTTTTTAAAACCAAAAGACGGATTATAATATGTAGTTTTTAGCCTATTCGCAAATTATTATTATTTTTGGCAAATCCAGAAACTGACAGAAGAATGTGATTTTTAGATTACTATCAAACAACGTTAGCTGCGTTCAAAAAAAGTATCGCCTTTTGTCTTACGTCTTTCTATAATTTTTTAAAAGCAAAAAGCTGATAAAAATATGTGGTTTTTAGCCTATTCGCAAATTATTATTATTTTTGGCAAATCCAGAAACTGACAGAAGAATGTGGTTTTTAGATTATTATAAAATAACGTTAGCTGCGTTCAAAAAAAGTATCGCCTTTTGTCTTACGTCTTTCTATAATTTTTTAAAAGCAAAAAGCTGATAAAAATATGTGGTTTTTAGCCTATTCGCAAATTATTATTATTTTTGGCAAATCCAGAAACTGACAGAAGAATGTGATTTTTAGATTACTATCAAACAACGTTAGCTGCGTTCAAAAAAAGTATCGCCTTTTGTCTTACGTCTTTCTGTAATTTTTTAAAACCAAAAAGCCGATAAAAATATGTGGTTTTTAGCCTATTCGCTAATTATTAATAATTTTTGCAAATCCAGAAACTGACAGAAGAATGTTGTTTTTAGATTATTATCAAAGAACGTTAGCTGCGTTCAAAAAAAGTATCGCCTTTTGTCTTACGTCTTTCTATAATTTTTTAAAAGTAAAAAGCTGATTAAAATATGTGGTTTTTAGCCTATTCGCAAATTATTATTATTTTTGGCAAATCCAGAAACTGACAGAAGAATGTGGTTTTTAGATTATTATCAAAGAACGTTAGCTGCGTTCAAAAAAAGTATCGCCTTTTGTCTTATGTCTTTCTGTAATTTTTTAAAACCAAAAAGCCGATAAAAATATGTGGTTTTTAGCCTATTCGCTAATTATTAATAATTTTTGCAAATCCAGAAACTGACAGAAGAATATTGTTTTTAGATTATTATAAAAGAACGTTAGCTGCGTTCAAAAAAAGTATCGCCTTTTGTCTTACGTCTTTCTGTAATTTTTTAAAAGCAAGAAACCGATAAAAATATGTAGTTTTTAGCCTACTCGCTAATTATTAATATTTTAAGCAAATCCAGAAACTGACAGAAGAATGTTGTTTTTAGATTATTATCAAAGAACGTTAGCTGCGTTCAAAAAAAGTATCGCCTTTTGTCTTACGTTTTCTGTAATTTTTTTAAAGCAAAAAGCCGATAAAATTATGTGGTTTTTAGTCTATTCGCAAAATATTATTATTTTTGGCAAATCCAGAAACTGACAGAAGAATGTGGTTGTTAGATTATTATTAATGAACCTTAGCTGCGTTCAAAAAAAGTATCGCTTTTTGTTTTACGTCTGTCTGTAATTTTTTAAAATCAAAAAGCCGATAAAAATATGTGGTTTTAAGCCTTTTCGCAAGTTATTATTATTTTTAGCAAATCCAGAAACTGAAAGAATAATGTGGTTTTTAGATTATTACCAAAGAACGTTAGCTGCGTTCAAAAAAAGTATCGTCTTTTGTCTTACGCCTTTCTGTAATTTTTTAAAACCAAAAGACGGATTAAAATATGTAGTTTTTAGCCTATTCGCAAATTATTATTATTTTTGGCAAATCCAGAAACTGACAGAAGAATGTGGTTTTTAGATTATTATCAAAGAACGTTAGCTGCGTTCAAAAAAAGTATCGCCTTTTGTCTTACGTCTTTCTATAATTTTTTAAAAGCAAAAAGCTGATAAAAATATGTGGTTTTTAGCCTATTCGCAAATTATTATTATTTTTGGCAAATCCAGAAATTGACAGAAGAATGTGGTTTTTAGATTATTATAAAAGAACGTTAGCTGCGTTCAAAAAAAGTATCGCCTTTTGTCTTACGTCTTTCTATAATTTTTTAAAAGTAAAAAGCTGATTAAAATATGTGGTTTTTAGCCTATTCGCAAATTATTATTATTTTTGGCAAATCCAGAAACTGACAGAAGAATGCGGTTTTTAGAATATTATAAAAGAACGTTAGCTGCGTTCAAAAAAAGTATCGCCTTTTGTCTTACGTCTTTCTATAATTTTTTAAAAGTAAAAAGCTGATTAAAATATGTGGTTTTTAGCCTATTCGCAAATTATTATTATTTTTGGCAAATCCAGAAATTGACAGAAGAATGTGGTTTTTAGATTATTATAAAAGAACGTTAGCTGCGTTCAAAAAAAGTATTGCCTTTTGTCTTACGTCTTTCTATAATTTTTTAAAAGCAAAATGCTGATAAAAATATGTGGTTTTTAGCCTATTCGCAAATTAATAATATTTTTTGCAAATCCAGAAACTGACAGAAGAATGTTGTTTTTAGATTATTATCAAAGAACGTTAGCTGCGTTCAAAAAAAGTATCGCCTTTTGTCTTACGTCTTTCTATAATTTTTTAAAAGTAAAAAGCTGATTAAAATATGTGGTTTTTAGCCTATTCGCAAATTATTATTATTTTTGGCAAATCCAGAAACTGACAGAAGAATGCGGTTTTTAGAATATTATAAAAGAACGTTAGCTGCGTTCAAAAAAAGTATCGCCTTTTGTCTTACGTCTTTCTATAATTTTTTAAAAGCAAAAAGCTGATAAAAATATGTGGATTTTAGTCTATTCGCAAATTATTATTATTTTTGGCAAATCCAGAAATTGACAGAAGAATGTGGTTTTTAGATTATTATAAAAGAACGTTAGCTGCGTTCAAAAAAAGTATTGCCTTTTGTCTTACGTCTTTCTATAATTTTTTAAAAGCAAAATGCTGATAAAAATATGTGGTTTTTAGCCTATTCGCAAATTAATAATATTTTTTGCAAATCCAGAAACTGACAGAAGAATGTTGTTT
Source organism: Oxystoma pomonae (assembly GCA_963921995.1). Taxonomy (NCBI): domain Eukaryota; kingdom Metazoa; phylum Arthropoda; class Insecta; order Coleoptera; family Brentidae; genus Oxystoma; species Oxystoma pomonae. The sequence continues at coordinate 116,090,757 of OY998166.1, read as the reverse complement.
TTAGATTATTATAAAAGAACGTTAGCTGCGTTCAAAAAAAGTATCGCCTTTTGTCTTACGTTTTTTTATAATTTTTTAAAAGTAAAAAGCTGATAAAAATATGTGGTTTTTAGCCTATTCGCAAATTATTATTATTTTTGGCAAATCCAGAAACTGACAGAAGAATATGGTTTTTAGAATATTATAAAAGAACGTTAGCTGCGTTCAAAAAAAATATCGCCTTTTGTCTTACGTCTTTCTATAATTTTTTAAAAGTAAAAATCTGATAAAAATATGTGGTTTTTAGCCTATTCGCAAATTATTATTATTTTTGGCAAATCCAGAAACTGACAGAAGAATGTGGTTTTTAGATTATTATAAAAGAACGTTAGCTGCGTTCAAAAAAAGTATCGCCTTTTGTCTTACGTCTTTCTATAATTTTTTAAAAGCAAAAAGCTGATAAAAATATGTGGCTTTTCGCCTATTCGCAAGTTATTATTATTTTTGGCAAATCGAGAAACTGACAGAAGAATGTGGTTTTTAGATTATTATAAAAGAACGTTAGCTGCGTTCAAAAAAAGTATCGCCTTTTGTCTTACGTCTTTCTGTTATTTTTTAAAACCAAAAAGCCGATAAAAATATGTGGTTTTTAGCCTATTCGCTAATTATTAATATTTTTTGCAAATCCAGAAACTGACAGAAGAATGTTGTTTTTAGATTATTATCAAAGAACGTTAGCTGCGTTCAAAAAAAGTATCGCCTTTTGTCTTACGTCTTTCTATAATTTTTTAAAAGCAAAAAGCTGATAAAGATATGTGATTTTAGCCTTATCGCAAATTATTATTATTTTTGGCAAATCCAGAAACTGACAGAAGAATATGGTTTTTAGAATATTATAAAAGAACGTTAGCTGCGTTCAAAAAAAATATCGCCTTTTGTCTTACGTCTTTCTATAATTTTTTAAAAGTAAAAATCTGATAAAAATATGTGGTTTTTAGCCTATTCGCAAATTATTATTATTTTTGGCAAATCCAGAAACTGACAGAAGAATGTGGTTTTTAGATTATTATAAAAGAACGTTAGCTGCGTTCAAAAAAAGTATCGCCTTTTGTCTTACGTCTTTCTATAATTTTTTAAAAGCAAAAAGCTGATAAAAATATGTGGCTTTTCGCCTATTCGCAAGTTATTATTATTTTTGGCAAATCGAGAAACTGACAGAAGAATGTGGTTTTTAGATTATTATAAAAGAACGTTAGCTGCGTTCAAAAAAAGTATCGCCTTTTGTCTTACGTCTTTCTGTTATTTTTTAAAACCAAAAAGCCGATAAAAATATGTGGTTTTTAGCCTATTCGCTAATTATTAATATTTTTTGCAAATCCAGAAACTGACAGAAGAATGTTGTTTTTAGATTATTATCAAAGAACGTTAGCTGCGTTCAAAAAAAGTATCGCCTTTTGTCTTACGTCTTTCTATAATTTTTTAAAAGCAAAAAGCTGATAAAGATATGTGATTTTAGCCTTATCGCAAATTATTATTATTTTTGGCAAATCCAGAAACTGACAGAAGAATGTGGTTTTTAGATTATTATAAAAGTACGTTAGCTGCGTTCAAAAAAAGTATCGCCTTTTGTCTTACGTCTTTCTGTAATTTTTTAAAACCAAAAAGCCGATAAAAATATGTGGTTTTTAGCCTATTCGCTAATTAATAATATTTTTTGCAAATCCAGAAACTGACAGAAGAATGTAGTTTTTAGATTATTATCAAAGAACGTTAGCTGCGTTCAAAAAAATTATCGCCTTTTACGTCTGTCTGTAATTTTTTAAAAGCAAAAAGCCGATAAAAATATGTAGTTTTTAGCCTACTCGCTAATTATTAATATTTTATGCAAATCCAGAAACCGACAGAAGAATGTGGTTTTTAGATTATTATCAAAGAACGTTATCTGCGTTCAAAAAAAGTATCGCCTTTCATCTTACGTCTTTCCGTAATTTTTTAAAAGCAAAAAACGGATAAAAATATGTGGTTTTTAGCCTATTCGCAAAATATTATTATTTTTGGCAAATCCAGGAACTAACAGAAGAATGTGGTTTTTAGATTGTTATCAAAGAACGTTAACTGCGTTCAAAAAAAGTATCGCCTTTTGTCTTACGTCTTTCTATAATTTTTTAAAAGTAAAAAGTTGATTAAAATATGTGGTTTTTAGCCTATTCGCAAATTATTATTATTTTTGGCAAATCCAGAAACTGACAGAAGAATGTGGTTTTTAGAATATTATAAAAGAACGTTAGCTGCGTTCAAAAAAAGTATCGCCTTTTGTCTTACGTCTTTCTATAATTTTTTAAAAGCAAAAAGCTGATAAAAATATGTGGATTTTAGCCTATTCGCAAATTATTATTATTTTTGGCAAATCCAGAAACTGACAGAAGAATGTGGTTTTTAGATTATTATAACAGAACGTTAGCTGCGTTCAAAAAAAGTATCGCCTTTTGTCTTACGTCTTTCTATAATTTTTTAAAAGCAAAAAGCTGATAAAAATATGTGGTTTTTAGCCTATTCGCAAATTATTATTATTTTCGGCAAATCCAGAAACTGACAGAAGAATGTGGTTTTTAGATTATTATAAAAGAACATTAGCTGCGTTCAAACAAAGTATCGCCTTTTGTCTTACGTCTTTCTGTAATTTTTTAAAACCAAAAAGCCGATAAAAATATGTGGTTTTTAGCCTATTCGCTAATTATTAATATTTTTTGCAAATCCAGAAACTGACAGAAGAATATGGTATTTAGAATATTATAAAAGAACGTTAGCTGCGTTCAAAAAAAAGTATCGCCTTGTGTCTTACGTCTTTCTATAATTTTTTAAAAGTAAAAAGCTGATAAAAATATGTGGTTTTTAGCCTATTCGCAAATTATTAATATTTTTTGCAAATCCAGAAACTGACAGAAGAATGTTGTTTTTAGATTATTATCAAAAAAAGTTAGCTGCATTCAAAAAAAGTATCGCCTTTTGTCTTACGTCTTTCTGAATTTTTTTAAAAGCAAAATGCCGATAAAAATATGTGGTTTTTAGCCTATTCGCTAATTATTAATATTTTTGGCAAATACAGAAAATGACAGAAGAATGTGGTTTTTAGATTATTATCAAAGAACGTTAGCTGCGTTCAAAAAAAGTATCGCCTTTTGTCTTACGTCTTTCTGTAATTTTTTAAAAGCAAAAAGCCGATAAAAATATGTGGATTTTAGCCTATTCGCAAATTATTATTATTTTTGGCAAATCCAGAAACTGACAGAAGAATGTGGTTTTTAGATTATTATAAAAGAACGTTAGCTGCGTTCAAAAAAAGTATCGCCTTTTGTCTTACGTCTTTCTATAATTTTTTAAAAGCAAAAAGCTGATAAAAATATGTGGTTTTTAGCCTATTCGCAAATTATTATTATTTTCGGCAAATCCAGAAACTGACAGAAGAATGTGGTTTTTAGATTATTATCAAAGAACGTTAGCTGCGTTCAAAAGAATTATCGCCTTTTGTCTTACGTCTTTCTGTAATTTTTTAAAGCAAAAAGCCGATAAAATTTTGTGGTTTTTAGTCTATTCGCAAATTATTATTATTTTTGGCAAATCCAGAAACTGACAGAAGAATGTGGTTTTTAGATTATTATTAAAGAACCTTAGCTGCGTTCAAAAAAAGTATCGCCTTTTGTCTTACGTCTTTCTGTAATTTTTTAAAACCAAAAAGTCGATAAAAATATGTGGTTTTTAGCCTATTCGCATTTTATTAATAGTTTTTGCAAATTCAGAAACTGACAGAAGAATGTTGTTTTTAGATTATTATCAAAGAACGTTAGCTGCGTTCAAAAAAAGTATCGCCTTGTGTCTTACGTCTTTCTATAATTTTTTAAAAGTAAAAAGCTGATAAAAATATGTGGTTTTTAGCCTATTCGCTAATTATTCATATTTTTTGCAAATCCAGAAACTGACAGAAGAATGTTGTTTTTTGATTAGTATCAAAAAACGTTAGCTGCGTTCAAAAAAAATATCGCCTTTTGTCTTACGTCTTTCTGTAATTTTTTAAAGCAAAAAGCCGATAAAATTTTGTGGTTTTTAGTCTATTCGCAAATTATTATTATTTTTGGCAAATCCAAAAACTGACAGAAGAATGTGGTTTTTAGATTATTATTAAAGAACCTTAGCTGCGTTCAAAAAAAGTATCGCCTTTTGTCTTACGTCTTTCTGTAATTTTTTAAAACCAAAAAGTCGATAAAAATATGTGGTTTTTAGCCTATTCGCTAATTATTAATATTTTTTGCAAATTCAGAAACTGACAGAAGAATGTTGTTTTTAGATTATTATCAAAGAACGTTAGCTGCGTTCAAAAAAAGTATCGCCTTTCATCTTACGTCTTTCCGTAATTTTTTAAAAGCAAAAAACGGATAAAAATATGTGGTTTTTAGCCTATTCGCAAATTATTATTATTTTTGGCAAATCCAGGAACTAACAGAAGAATGTGGTTTTTAGATTGTTATCAAAGAACGTTAACTGCGTTCAAAAAAAGTATCGCCTTTTGTCTTACGTCTTTCTATAATTTTTTAAATGTAAAAAGCTGATTAAAATATGTGGTTTTTAGCCTATTCGCAAATTATTATTATTTTCGGCAAATCCAGAAACTGACAGAAGAATGTGGTTTTTAGATTATTATAAAAGAACATTAGCTGCGTTCAAACAAAGTATCGCCTTTTGTCTTACGTCTTTCTATAATTTTTTAAAAGCAAAAAGCTGATAAAAATATGTGGTTTTTAGCCTATTCGCAAATTATTATTATTTTCGGCAAATCCAGAAACTGACAGAAGAATGTGGTTTTTAGATTATTATAAAAGAACATTAGCTGCGTTCAAACAAAGTATCGCCTTTTGTCTTACGTCTTTCTGTAATTTTTTAAAACCAAAAAGCCGATAAAAATATGTGGTTTTTAGCCTATTCGCTAATTATTAATATTTTTTGCAAATCCAGAAACTGACAGAAGAATATGGTATTTAGAATATTATAAAAGAACGTTAGCTGCGTTCAAAAAAAAGTATAACCTTGTGTCTTACGTCTTTCTATAATTTTTTAAAAGTAAAAAGGTGATAAAAATATGTGGTTTTTAGCCTATTCGCAAATTATTAATATTTTTTGCAAATCCAGAAACTGACAGAAGAATGTTGTTTTTAGATTATTATCAAAAAAAGTTAGCTGCATTCAAAAAAAGTATCGCCTTTTGTCTTACGTCTTTCTATAATTTTTTAAAAGCAAAAAGCTAATAAAAATTTGTGGTTTTAGCCTTATCGCAAATTATTATTATTTTTGGCAAATCCAGAAACTGACAGAAGAATGTGGTTTTTAGATTATTATAAAAGAACGTTAGCTGCGTTCAAAAAAAGTATCGCCTTTTGTCTTACGTCTTTCTGTAATTTTTTAAAACCAAAAAGCCGATAAATATATGTGGTTTTTAGCCTATTCGCTAATTATTAATATTTTTTGCAAATCCAGAAACTGACAGAAGAATGTTGTTTTTAGATTATTATAAAAGAACGTTAGCTGCGTTCAAAAAAAGTATCGCCTTTTGTCTTACGTCTTTCTGTAATTTTTTAAAAGCAAAAAACCGATAAAAATATGTAGTTTTTAGCCTACTCGCTAATTATTAATATTTTATGCAAATCCAGAAACTGACAGAAGAATGTTGTTTTTAGATTATTATCAAAGAACGTTAGCTGCGTTCAAAAAAAGTATCGCCTTTTGTCTTACGTCTTTCTGTAATTTTTTTAAAGCAAAAAGCCGATAAAATTATGTGGTTTTTAGTCTATTCGCAAATTATTATTTTTTTTGGCAAATCCAGAAACTGACAGAAGAACTTGGTTTTTAGATTATTATTAAAGAACCTTAGCTGCGTTCAAAAAAAGTATCGCTTTTTGTCTTACGTCTGTCTGTATTTTTTTAAAAGCAAAAAGCCGATAAAAATATGTGGTTTTAAGCCTTTTCGCAAATTATTATTATTTTTAGCAAATCCAGAAACTGAAAGAATAATGTGGTTTTTAGATTATTATCAAAGAACGTTAGCTGCGTTCAAAAAAAGTATCGTCTTTTGTCTGACGCCTTTCTGTAATTTTTTAAAACCAAAAGACGGATTATAATATGTAGTTTTTAGCCTATTCGCAAATTATTATTATTTTTGGCAAATCCAGAAACTGACAGAAGAATGTGATTTTTAGATTACTATCAAACAACGTTAGCTGCGTTCAAAAAAAGTATCGCCTTTTGTCTTACGTCTTTCTATAATTTTTTAAAAGCAAAAAGCTGATAAAAATATGTGGTTTTTAGCCTATTCGCAAATTATTATTATTTTTGGCAAATCCAGAAACTGACAGAAGAATGTGGTTTTTAGATTATTATAAAATAACGTTAGCTGCGTTCAAAAAAAGTATCGCCTTTTGTCTTACGTCTTTCTGTAATTTTTTAAAACCAAAAAGCCGATAAAAATATGTGGTTTTTAGCCTATTCGCTAATTATTAATAATTTTTGCAAATCCAGAAACTGACAGAAGAATGTTGTTTTTAGATTATTATCAAAGAACGTTAGCTGCGTTCAAAAAAAGTATCGCCTTTTGTCTTACGTCTTTCTATAATTTTTTAAAAGTAAAAAGCTGATTAAAATATGTGGTTTTTAGCCTATTCGCAAATTATTATTATTTTTGGCAAATCCAGAAACTGACAGAAGAATGTGGTTTTTAGATTATTATCAAAGAACGTTAGCTGCGTTCAAAAAAAGTATCGCCTTTTGTCTTATGTCTTTCTGTAATTTTTTAAAACCAAAAAGCCGATAAAAATATGTGGTTTTTAGCCTATTCGCTTATTATTAATAATTTTTGCAAATCCAGAAACTGACAGAAGAATATTGTTTTTAGATTATTATAAAAGAACGTTAGCTGCGTTCAAAAAAAGTATCGCCTTTTGTCTTACGTCTTTCTGTAATTTTTTAAAAGCAAGAAACCGATAAAAATATGTAGTTTTTAGCCTACTCGCTAATTATTAATATTTTAAGCAAATCCAGAAACTGACAGAAGAATGTTGTTTTTAGATTATTATCAAAGAACGTTAGCTGCGTTCAAAAAAAGTATCGCCTTTTGTCTTACGTTTTCTGTAATTTTTTTAAAGCAAAAAGCCGATAAAATTATGTGGTTTTTAGTCTATTCGCAAAATATTATTATTTTTGGCAAATCCAGAAACTGACAGAAGAATGTGGTTGTTAGATTATTATTAATGAACCTTAGCTGCGTTCAAAAAAAGTATCGCTTTTTGTTTTACGTCTGTCTGTAATTTTTTAAAATCAAAAAGCCGATAAAAATATGTGGTTTTAAGCCTTTTCGCAAGTTATTATTATTTTTAGCAAATCCAGAAACTGAAAGAATAATGTGGTTTTTAGATTATTACCAAAGAACGTTAGCTGCGTTCAAAAAAAGTATCGTCTTTTGTCTTACGCCTTTCTGTAATTTTTTAAAACCAAAAGACGGATTAAAATATGTAGTTTTTAGCCTATTCGCAAATTATTATTATTTTTGGCAAATCCAGAAACTGACAGAAGAATGTGGTTTTTAGATTATTATCAAAGAACGTTAGCTGCGTTCAAAAAAAGTATCGCCTTTTGTCTTACGTCTTTCTATAATTTTTTAAAAGCAAAAAGCTGATAAAAATATGTGGTTTTTAGCCTATTCGCAAATTATTATTATTTTTGGCAAATCCAGAAACTGACAGAAGAATGTAGTTTTTAGATTATTATAAAAGAACGTTAGCTGCGTTCAAAAAAAGTATCGCCTTTTGTCTTACGTCTTTCTGTAATTTTTTAAAACCAAAAAGCCGATAAAAATATGTGGTTTTTAGCCTATTCGCTAATTATTAATTTTTTTTGCAAATTCAGAAACTGACAGAAGAATGTTGTTTTTAGATTATTATCAAAGAACGTTAGCTGCGTTCAAAAAAAGTATCGCCTTTTGTCTTACGTCTTTCTATAATTTTTTAAAAGTAAAAAGCTGATTAAAATATGTGGTTTTTAGCCTATTCGCAAATTATTATTATTTTTGGCAAATCCAGAAACTGACAGAAGAATGCGGTTTTTAGAATATTATAAAAGAACGTTAGCTGCGTTCAAAAAAAGTATCGCCTTTTGTCTTACGTCTTTCTATAATTTTTTAAAAGCAAAAAGCTGATAAAAATATGTGGATTTTAGTCTATTCGCAAATTATTATTATTTTTGGCAAATCCAGAAATTGACAGAAGAATGTGGTTTTTAGATTATTATAAAAGAACGTTAGCTGCGTTCAAAAAAAGTATTGCCTTTTGTCTTACGTCTTTCTATAATTTTTTAAAAGCAAAATGCTGATAAAAATATGTGGTTTTTAGCCTATTCGCAAATTAATAATATTTTTTGCAAATCCAGAAACTGACAGAAGAATGTTGTTTTTAGATTATTATAAAAGAACGTTAGCTGCGTTCAAAAAAAGTATCGCTTTTTGTCTTACGTTTTTTTATAATTTTTTAAAAGTAAAAAGCTGATAAAAATATGTGGTTTTTAGCCTATTCGCAAATTATTATTATTTTTGGCAAATCCAGAAACTGACAGAAGAATATGGTTTTTAGAATATTATAAAAGAACGTTAGCTGCGTTCAAAAAAAATATCGCCTTTTGTCTTACGTCTTTCTATAATTTTTTAAAAGTAAAAATCTGATAAAAATATGTGGTTTTTAGCCTATTCGCAAATTATTATTATTTTTGGCAAATCCAGAAACTGACAGAAGAATGTGGTTTTTAGATTATTATAAAAGAACGTTAGCTGCGTTCAAAAAAAGTATCGCCTTTTGTCTTACGTCTTTCTATAATTTTTTAAAAGCAAAAAGCTGATAAAAATATGTGGCTTTTAGCCTATTCGCAAGTTATTATTATTTTTGGCAAATCGAGAAACTGACAGAAGAATGTGGTTTTTAGATTATTATAAAAGAACGTTAGCTGCGTTCAAAAAAAGTATCGCCTTTTGTCTTACGTCTTTCTGTAATTTTTTAAAACCAAAAAGCCGATAAAAATATGTGGTTTTTAGCCTATTCGCTAATTATTAATATTTTTTGCAAATCCAGAAACTGACAGAAGAATGTTGTTTTTAGATTATTATCAAAGAACGTTAGCTGCGTTCAAAAAAATTATCGCCTTTTGTCTTACGTCTTTCTATAATTTTTTAAAAGCAAAAAGCTGATAAAAATATGTGGTTTTAGCCTATTCGCAAATTATTATTATTTTTGGCAAATCCAGAAACTGACAGAAGAATGTGGTTTTTAGATTATTATAAAAGAACGTTAGCTGCGTTCAAAAAAAGTATCGCCTTTTGTCTTACGTCTTTCTGTTATTTTTTAAAACCAAAAAGCCGATAAAAATATGTGGTTTTTAGCCTATTCGCTAATTATTAATATTTTTTGCAAATCCAGAAACTGACAGAAGAATGTTGTTTTTAGATTATTATCAAAGAACGTTAGCTGCGTTCAAAAAAAGTATCGCCTTTTGTCTTACGTCTTTCTATAATTTTTTAAAAGCAAAAAGCTGATAAAGATATGTGATTTTAGCCTTATCGCAAATTATTATTATTTTTGGCAAATCCAGAAACTGACAGAAGAATGTGGTTTTTAGATTATTATAAAAGTACGTTAGCTGCGTTCAAAAAAAGTATCGCCTTTTGTCTTACGTCTTTCTGTAATTTTTTAAAACCAAAAAGCCGATAAAAATATGTGGTTTTTAGCCTATTCGCTAATTAATAATATTTTTTGCAAATCCAGAAACTGACAGAAGAATGTAGTTTTTAGATTATTATCAAAGAACGTTAGCTGCGTTCAAAAAAATTATCGCCTTTTACGTCTGTCTGTAATTTTTTAAAAGCAAAAAGCCGATAAAAATATGTAGTTTTTAGCCTACTCGCTAATTATTAATATTTTATGCAAATCCAGAAACCGACAGAAGAATGTGGTTTTTAGATTATTATCAAAGAACGATATCTGCGTTCAAAAAAAATATCGACATTTGTCTTACGTCTGTCTGTAATTTTTTAAAACCAAAAGACGGATAAAAATATGTGGTTTTTAGCCTATTCGCTAATTATTAATATTTTTTGCAAATCCAGAAACTGACAGAAGAATGTTGTTTTTAGATTATTATCAAAGAATGTTAGCTGCGTTCAAAAAAAGTATCGCCTTTTGTCTTACGTCTTTCTGTAATTTTTTAAAACCAAAAGGCCGATAAAAATATGTGGTTTTTAGCCTATTCGCTAATTATTAATATTTTTTGCAAATCCAGAAACTGACAGAAGAATGTTGATTTTAGATTATTATCAAAGAACATTAGCTGCGTTCAAAAAAAGTATCGCCTTTTGTCTTACGTCTTTCTGTAATTTTTTAAAACCAAAAAGCCGATAAAAATATGTGGTTTTTAGCCTATTCGCTAATTATTAATATTTTTTGCAAATCCAGAAACTGACAGAAGAATGTTGATTTTAGATTATTATCAAAGAACATTAGCTGCGTTCAAAAAAAGTATCGCCTTTTGTCTTACGTCTTTCTGTAATTTTTTAAAACCAAAAAGCCGATAAAAATATGTGGTTTTTAGCCTATTCGCTAATTATTAATATTTTTTGCAAATCCAGAAACTGACAGAAGAATGTTGTTTTTAGATTATTATAAAAGAACGTTAGCTGCGTTCAAAAAAAGTATCGCCTTTTGTCTTACGTCTTTCTGTAATTTTTTAAAACCAAAAAGCCGATAAAAATATGTGGTTTTTAGCCTATTCGCTAATTATTAATATTTTTTGCAAATCCAGAAACTGACAGAAGAATGTTGATTTTAGATTATTATCAAAGAACATTAGCTGCGTTCAAAAAAAGTATCGCCTTTTGTCTTACGTCTTTCTGTAATTTTTTAAAAGCAAAAAGCCGATAAATATATGTAGTTTTTAGCCTATTCGCTAATTATTAATATTTTTTGCAAATCCAGAAACTGACAGAAGAATGTGGTTTTTAGATTATTATAAAAGAACATTAGCTGCGTTCAAACAAAGTATCGCCTTTTGTCTTACGTCTTTCTGTAATTTTTTAAAACCAAAAAGCCGATAAAAATATGTGGTTTTTAGCCTATTCGCTAATTATTAATATTTTTTGCAAATCCAGAAACTGACAGAAGAATATGGTATTTAGAATATTATAAAAGAACGTTAGCTGCGTTCAAAAAAAAGTATAACCTTGTGTCTTACGTCTTTCTATAATTTTTTAAAAGTAAAAAGCTGATAAAAATATGTGGTTTTTAGCCTATTCGCAAATTATTAATATTTTTTGCAAATCCAGAAACTGACAGAAGAATGTTGTTTTTAGATTATTATCAAAAAAAGTTAGCTGCATTCAAAAAAAGTATCGCCTTTTGTCTTACGTCTTTCTATAATTTTTTAAAAGCAAAAAGCTAATAAAAATTTGTGGTTTTAGCCTTATCGCAAATTATTATTATTTTTGGCAAATCCAGAAACTGACAGAAGAATGTGGTTTTTAGATTATTATAAAAGAACGTTAGCTGCGTTCAAAAAAAGTATCGCCTTTTGTCTTACGTCTTTCTGTAATTTTTTAAAACCAAAAAGCCGATAAATATATGTGGTTTTTAGCCTATTCGCTAATTATTAATATTTTTTGCAAATCCAGAAACTGACAGAAGAATGTTGTTTTTAGATTATTATAAAAGAACGTTAGCTGCGTTCAAAAAAAGTATCGCCTTTTGTCTTACGTCTTTCTGTAATTTTTTAAAAGCAAAAAACCGATAAAAATATGTAGTTTTTAGCCTACTCGCTAATTATTAATATTTTATGCAAATCCAGAAACTGACAGAAGAATGTTGTTTTTAGATTATTATCAAAGAACGTTAGCTGCGTTCAAAAAAAGTATCGCCTTTTGTCTTACGTCTTTCTGTAATTTTTTTAAAGCAAAAAGCCGATATAATTATGTGGTTTTTAGTCTATTCGCAAATTATTATTTTTTTTGGCAAATCCAGAAACTGACAGAAGAACTTGGTTTTTAGATTATTATTAAAGAACCTTAGCTGCGTTCAAAAAAAGTATCGCTTTTTGTCTTACGTCTGTCTGTAATTTTTTAAAAGCAAAAAGCCGATAAAAATATGTGGTTTTAAGCCTTTTCGCAAATTATTATTATTTTTAGCAAATCCAGAAACTGAAAGAATAATGTGGTTTTTAGATTATTATCAAAGAACGTTAGCTGCGTTCAAAAAAAGTATCGTCTTTTGTCTGACGCCTTTCTGTAATTTTTTAAAACCAAAAGACGGATTATAATATGTAGTTTTTAGCCTATTCGCAAATTATTATTATTTTTGGCAAATCCAGAAACTGACAGAAGAATGTGATTTTTAGATTACTATCAAACAACGTTAGCTGCGTTCAAAAAAAGTATCGCCTTTTGTCTTACGTCTTTCTATAATTTTTTAAAAGCAAAAAGCTGATAAAAATATGTGGTTTTTAGCCTATTCGCAAATTATTATTATTTTTGGCAAATCCAGAAACTGACAGAAGAATGTGGTTTTTAGATTATTATAAAATAACGTTAGCTGCGTTCAAAAAAAGTATCGCCTTTTGTCTTACGTCTTTCTGTAATTTTTTAAAACCAAAAAGCCGATAAAAATATGTGGTTTTTAGCCTATTCGCTAATTATTAATAATTTTTGCAAATCCAGAAACTGACAGAAGAATGTTGTTTTTAGATTATTATCAAAGAACGTTAGCTGCGTTCAAAAAAAGTATCGCCTTTTGTCTTACGTCTTTCTATAATTTTTTAAAAGTAAAAAGCTGATTAAAATATGTGGTTTTTAGCCTATTCGCAAATTATTATTATTTTTGGCAAATCCAGAAACTGACAGAAGAATGTGGTTTTTAGATTATTATCAAAGAACGTTAGCTGCGTTCAAAAAAAGTATCGCCTTTTGTCTTATGTCTTTCTGTAATTTTTTAAAACCAAAAAGCCGATAAAAATATGTGGTTTTTAGCCTATTCGCTAATTATTAATAATTTTTGCAAATCCAGAAACTGACAGAAGAATATTGTTTTTAGATTATTATAAAAGAACGTTAGCTGCGTTCAAAAAAAGTATCGCCTTTTGTCTTACGTCTTTCTGTAATTTTTTAAAAGCAAGAAACCGATAAAAATATGTAGTTTTTAGCCTACTCGCTAATTATTAATATTTTAAGCAAATCCAGAAACTGACAGAAGAATGTTGTTTTTAGATTATTATCAAAGAACGTTAGCTGCGTTCAAAAAAAGTATCGCCTTTTGTCTTACGTTTTCTGTAATTTTTTTAAAGCAAAAAGCCGATAAAATTATGTGGTTTTTAGTCTATTCGCAAAATATTATTATTTTTGGCAATTCCAGAAACTGACAGAAGAATGTGGTTGTTAGATTATTATTAATGAACCTTAGCTGCGTTCAAAAAAAGTATCGCTTTTTGTTTTACGTCTGTCTGTAATTTTTTAAAATCAAAAAGCCGATAAAAATATGTGGTTTTAAGCCTTTTCGCAAGTTATTATTATTTTTAGCAAATCCAGAAACTGAAAGAATAATGTGGTTTTTAGATTATTACCAAAGAACGTTAGCTGCGTTCAAAAAAAGTATCGTCTTTTGTCTTACGCCTTTCTGTAATTTTTTAAAACCAAAAGACGGATTAAAATATGTAGTTTTTAGCCTATTCGCAAATTATTATTATTTTTGGCAAATCCAGAAACTGACAGAAGAATGTGGTTTTTAGATTATTATCAAAGAACGTTAGCTGCGTTCAAAAAAAGTATCGCCTTTTGTCTTACGTCTTTCTATAATTTTTTAAAAGCAAAAAGCTGATAAAAATATGTGGTTTTTAGCCTATTCGCAAATTATTATTATTTTTGGCAAATCCAGAAACTGACAGAAGAATGTAGTTTTTAGATTATTATAAAAGAACGTTAGCTGCGTTCAAAAAAAGTATCGCCTTTTGTCTTACGTCTTTCTGTAATTTTTTAAAACCAAAAAGCCGATAAAAATATGTGGTTTTTAGCCTATTCGCTAATTATTAATTTTTTTTGCAAATTCAGAAACTGACAGAAGAATGTTGTTTTTAGATTATTATCAAAGAACGTTAGCTGCGTTCAAAAAAAGTATCGCCTTTTGTCTTACGTCTTTCTATAATTTTTTAAAAGTAAAAAGCTGATTAAAATATGTGGTTTTTAGCCTATTCGCAAATTATTATTATTTTTGGCAAATCCAGAAACTGACAGAAGAATGCGGTTTTTAGAATATTATAAAAGAACGTTAGCTGCGTTCAAAAAAAGTATCGCCTTTTGTCTTACGTCTTTCTATAATTTTTTAAAAGCAAAAAGCTGATAAAAATATGTGGATTTTAGTCTATTCGCAAATTATTATTATTTTTGGCAAATCCAGAAATTGACAGAAGAATGTGGTTTTTAGATTATTATAAAAGAACGTTAGCTGCGTTCAAAAAAAGTATTGCCTTTTGTCTTACGTCTTTCTATAATTTTTTAAAAGCAAAATGCTGATAAAAATATGTGGTTTTTAGCCTATTCGCAAATTAATAATATTTTTTGCAAATCCAGAAACTGACAGAAGAATGTTGTTTTTAGATTATTATAAAAGAACGTTAGCTGCGTTCAAAAAAAGTATCGCCTTTTGTCTTACGTTTTTTTATAATTTTTTAAAAGTAAAAAGCTGATAAAAATATGTGGTTTTTAGCCTATTCGCAAATTATTATTATTTTTGGCAAATCCAGAAACTGACAGAAGAATATGGTTTTTAGAATATTATAAAAGAACGTTAGCTGCGTTCAAAAAAAATATCGCCTTTTGTCTTACGTCTTTCTATAATTTTTTAAAAGTAAAAATCTGATAAAAATATGTGGTTTTTAGCCTATTCGCAAATTATTATTATTTTTGGCAAATCCAGAAACTGACAGAAGAATGTGGTTTTTAGATTATTATAAAAGAACGTTAGCTGCGTTCAAAAAAAGTATCGCCTTTTGTCTTACGTCTTTCTATAATTTTTTAAAAGCAAAAAGCTGATAAAAATATGTGGCTTTTAGCCTATTCGCAAGTTATTATTATTTTTGGCAAATCGAGAAACTGACAGAAGAATGTGGTTTTTAGATTATTATAAAAGAACGTTAGCTGCGTTCAAAAAAAGTATCGCCTTTTGTCTTACGTCTTTCTGTAATTTTTTAAAACCAAAAAGCCGATAAAAATATGTGGTTTTTAGCCTATTCGCTAATTATTAATATTTTTTGCAAATCCAGAAACTGACAGAAGAATGTTGTTTTTAGATTATTATCAAAGAACGTTAGCTGCGTTCAAAAAAATTATCGCCTTTTGTCTTACGTCTTTCTATAATTTTTTAAAAGCAAAAAGCTGATAAAAATATGTGGTTTTAGCCTATTCGCAAATTATTATTATTTTTGGCAAATCCAGAAACTGACAGAAGAATGTGGTTTTTAGATTATTATAAAAGAACGTTAGCTGCGTTCAAAAAAAGTATCGCCTTTTGTCTTACGTGTTTCTGTTATTTTTTAAAACCAAAAAGCCGATAAAAATATGTGGTTTTTAGCCTATTCGCTAATTATTAATATTTTTTGCAAATCCAGAAACTGACAGAAGAATGTTGTTTTTAGATTATTATCAAAGAACGTTAGCTGCGTTCAAAAAAAGTATCGCCTTTTGTCTTACGTCTTTCTATAATTTTTTAAAAGCAAAAAGCTGATAAAGATATGTGATTTTAGCCTTATCGCAAATTATTATTATTTTTGGCAAATCCAGAAACTGACAGAAGAATGTGGTTTTTAGATTATTATAAAAGTACGTTAGCTGCGTTCAAAAAAAGTATCGCCTTTTGTCTTACGTCTTTCTGTAATTTTTTAAAACCAAAAAGCCGATAAAAATATGTGGTTTTTAGCCTATTCGCTAATTAATAATATTTTTTGCAAATCCAGAAACTGACAGAAGAATGTAGTTTTTAGATTATTATCAAAGAACGTTAGCTGCGTTCAAAAAAATTATCGCCTTTTACGTCTGTCTGTAATTTTTTAAAAGCAAAAAGCCGATAAAAATATGTAGTTTTTAGCCTACTCGCTAATTATTAATATTTTATGCAAATCCAGAAACCGACAAAAGAATGTGGTTTTTAGATTATTATCAAAGAACGATATCTGCGTTCAAAAAAAATATCGACATTTGTCTTACGTCTGTCTGTAATTTTTTAAAACCAAAAGACGGATAAAAATATGTGGTTTTTAGCCTATTCGCTAATTATTAATATTTTTTGCAAATCCAGAAACTGACAGAAGAATGTTGTTTTTAGATTATTATCAAAGAATGTTAGCTGCGTTCAAAAAAAGTATCGCCTTTTGTCTTACGTCTTTCTGTAATTTTTTAAAACCAAAAGGCCGATAAAAATATGTGGTTTTTAGCCTATTCGCTAATTATTAATATTTTTTGCAAATCCAGAAACTGACAGAAGAATGTTGATTTTAGATTATTATCAAAGAACATTAGCTGCGTTCAAAAAAAGTATCGCCTTTTGTCTTACGTCTTTCTGTAATTTTTTAAAAGCAAAAAGCCGATAAATATATGTGATTTTAGCCTATTCGCAAATTATTATTATTTTTGGCAAATCCAGAAACTGACAGAAGAATGTGGTTTTTAGATTATTATAAAAGAACGTTAGCTGCGTTCAAAAAAAGTATCGCCTTTTGTCTTACGTCTTTCTGTAATTTTTTAAAACCAAAAAGCCGATAAAAATATGTGGTTTTTAGCCTATTCGCTAATTATTAATATTTTTTGCAAATCCAGAAACTGACAGAAGAATGTTGATTTTAGATTATTATCAAAGAACATTAGCTGCGTTCAAAAAAAGTATCGCCTTTTGTCTTACGTCTTTCTGTAATTTTTTAAAAGCAAAAAGCCGATAAATATATGTAGTTTTTAGCCTATTCGCTAATTATTAATATTTTTTGCAAATCCAGAAACTGACAGAAGAATGTGGTTTTTAGATTATTATCAAAGAACATTAGCTGCGTTCAAAAAAAGTATCGCCTTTTGTCTTATGTCTTTCTGTAATTTTTTAAAAGCAAAAAACGGATAAAAATATGTGGTTTTTAGCCTATTTGCAAATTATTATTATTTTTGGCAAATCCAGAAACTAACAGAAGAATGTGGTTTTTAGATTATTATAAAAGAACGTTAGCTGCGTTCAAAAAAAGTATCGCTTTTTGTCTTACGTCTGTCTGTAATTTTTTAAAAACAAAAAGCCGATAAAAATATGTGGTTTTAAGCCTATTCGCAAACTATTATTATTTTTAGCAAATCCAGAAACTGAAAGAATAATGTGGTTTTTAGATTATTATCAAAGAACGTTAGCTGCGTTCAAAAAAAGTATCGTCTTTTGTCTTACGCCTTTCTGTAATTTTTTAAAACCAAAAGACGGATTAAAATATGTAGTTTTTAGCCTATTCGCTAATTATTAATATTTTTTGCAAATCCAGAAACTGACAGAAGATTGTTGTTTTTAGATTATTATCAAAGAACGTTAGCTGCGTTCAAAAAAAGTATCGCCTTTTGTCTTACGTCTTTCTATAATTTTTTAAAAGCAAAAAGCTGATAAAATTATGTGGTTTTAGCCTATTCGCAAATATTTTGATAAAAATATGTGGTTTTAGCCTTATCGCAAATTATTATTATTTTTGGCAAATCCAGAAACTGACAGAAGAATGTGGTTTTTAGATTATTATAAAAGAACGTTAGCTGCGTTCAAAAAAAGTATCGCCTTTTGTCTTACGTCTTTCTGTAATTTTTTAAAACCAAAAAGCCGATAAAAATATGTGGTTTTTAGCTTATTCGCTAATTATTAATATTTTTTGCAAATCCAGAAACTGACAGAAGAATGTTGTTTTTAGATTATTATCAAAGAACGTTAGCTGCGTTCAAAAAAAGTATCGCCTTTTGTCTTACGTCTTTCTGTAATTTTTTTAAAGCAAAAAGCCGATAAAATTATGTGGTTTTTAGTCTATTCGCAAATTATTATTATTTTTGGCAAATCCAGAAACTGACAGAAGAATGTGGTTTTTAGATTATTATCAAAGAACCTTAGCTGCGTTCAAAAAAAGTATCGCCTTTTGTCTTACGTCTTTCTATAATTTTTTAAAAGCAAAAAGCTGATAAAGATATGTGATTTTAGCCTTATCGCAAATTATTATTATTTTTGGCAAATCCAGAAACTGACAGAAGAATGTGGTTTTTAGATTATTATAAAAGTACGTTAGCTGCGTTCAAAAAAAGTATCGCCTTTTGTCTTACGTCTTCCTGTAATTTTTTAAAACCAAAAAGCCGATAAAAATATGTGGTTTTTAGCCTATTCGCTAATTATTAATATTTTTTGCAAATCCAGAAACTGACAGACGAATGTAGTTTTTAGATTATTATCAAAGAACGTTAGCTGCGTTCAAAAAAATTATCGCCTTTTACGTCTGTCTGTAATTTTTTAAAAGCAAAAAGCCGATAAAAATATGTAGTTTTTAGCCTACTCGCTAATTATTAATATTTTATGCAAATCCAGAAACCGACAGAAGAATGTGGTTTTTAGATTATTATCAAAGAACGATATCTGCGTTCAAAAAAAATATCGACATTTGTCTTACGTCTGTCTGTAATTTTTTAAAACCAAAAGACGGATAAAAATATGTGGTTTTTAGCCTATTCGCTAATTATTAATATTTTTTGCAAATCCAGAAACTGTTGTTTTTAGATTATTATCAAAGAACGTTAGCTGCGTTCAAAAACGTATCGCCTTTTGTCTTACGTCTTTCTGTAATTTTTTAAAACCAAAAAGCCGATAAAAATATGTAGTTTTTAGCCCACTCGCTAATTATTAATATTTTATGCAAATCCAGAAACCGACAGAAGAATGTGGTTTTTAGATTATTATCAAAGAACGTTATCTGCGTTAAAAAAAAGTATCGCCTTTTGTCTTACGTCTTTCTGTAATATTTTAAAAGCAAAAAGCCGATAAAAATATGTGGTTTTTAGTCTATTCGCAAATTATTATTATTTTTGGCAAATCCCGAAACTGACAGAAGAATGTGGTTTTTAGATTATTATCAAAGAACGTTATCTGCGTTCAAAAAAAGTATCGCCTTTTGTCTTACGTCTTTCTGTAATATTTTAAAAGCAAAAAGCCGATAAAAATATATGGTTTTTAGTCTATTCGCAAATTATTATTATTTTTGGCAAATCCAGAAACTGACAGAAGAATGTGGTTTTTAGAATATTATCAAAGAAAGTTAGCTGCGTTCAATAAAAGTATCGCCTTTTGTCTTACGTCTTTCTGTAATTTTTTAAAACCAAAAAAAAAGTATCGCCTTTTGTCTTACGTCTTTCTATAATTTTTTAAAAGCAAAAAGCCGATAAAAATATGTGGTTTTTAGCCCATTCGCTAATTATTAATATTTCTTGCAAATCCAGAAACTGACAGAAGAATGTGGTTTTTAGATTATTATCAAAGAAAGTTAGCTGCGTTCAATAAAAGTATCGACTTTTGTCTTACGTCTTTCTGTAATTTTTTAAAAGCAAAAAACCGATAAAAATATGTAGTTTTTAGCCTACTCGCTAATTATTATAATTTTATGCAAATCCAGAAACCGACAGAAGAATGTGGTTTTTAGATTATTATCAAAGAACGTTATCTGCGTTCAAACAAAGTATCGCCTTTTGTCTTACGTCTTTCTGTAATATTTTAAAAGCAAAAAGCCGATAAAATTATGTGGTTTTTAGTCTATTCGCAAATTATTATTATTTTTGGCAAATCCAGAAACTGACAGAAGAATGTTGTGTTTAGATTATTATCAAAGAACGTTAGCTGCGTTCAAAAAACGTATCGCCTTTTGTCTTACGTCTGTCTGTAATTTTTTAAAAGCAAAAACCGATAAAAATATGTGGTTTTAAGCCTATTCGCAAATTATTATTATTTTTAGCAAATCCAGAAACTGAAAGAATAATGTGGTTTTTAGATTATTATCAAACAACGTTATCTGCGTTCAAAAAAAGTATCGCCTTTTGTCTTACGTCTTTCTGTAATTTTTTAAAACCAAAAAGCCGATAAAAATATGAGGTTTTTAGCCTATTCGCTAATTATTAATATTTTTTGCAAATCCAGAAACTGACAGAAGAATGTTGTTTTTAGATTATTATCAAAAAACGTTAGCTGCGTTCAAAAAAAGTGTCGCCTTTTGTCTTACGTCTTTCTATAATTTTTTAAAAGCAAAAAGCTGATAAAAATATGTGGTTTTAGCCTTATCGCAAATTATTATTATTTTTGGCAAATCCAGAAACTGACAGAAGAATGTGGTTTTTAGATTATTATAAAAGAACGTTAGCTGCGTTCAAAAAAAGTATCGCCTTTTGTCTTACGTCTTTCTGTAATTTTTTAAAACCAAAAAGCCGATAAAAATATGTGGTTTTTAGCCTATTCGCTAATTATTAATATTTTTTGCAAATCCAGAAACTGACAGAAGAATGTTGTTTTTAGATTATTATCAAAGAACGTTAGCTGCGTTCAAAAAAAGTATCGCCTTTTGTCTTACGTCTTTCTATAATTTTTTAAAAGCAAAAAGCCGATAAAAATATGTGGTTTTTAGCCCATTCGCTAATTATTAATATTTCTTGCAAATCCAGAAACTGACAGAAGAATGTGGTTTTTAGATTATTATCAAAGAAAGTTAGCTGCGTTCAATAAAAGTATCGACTTTTGTCTTACGTCTTTCTGTAATTTTTTAAAAGCAAAAAACCGATAAAAATATGTAGTTTTTAGCCTACTCGCTAATTATTATAATTTTATGCAAATCCAGAAACCGACAGAAGAATGTGGTTTTTAGATTATTATCAAAGAACGTTATCTGCGTTCAAACAAAGTATCGCCTTTTGTCTTACGTCTTTCTGTAATATTTTAAAAGCAAAAAGCCGATAAAATTATGTGGTTTTTAGTCTATTCGCAAATTATTATTATTTTTGGCAAATCCAGAAACTGACAGAAGAATGTTGTGTTTAGATTATTATCAAAGAACGTTAGCTGCGTTCAAAAAACGTATCGCCTTTTGTCTTACGTCTGTCTGTAATTTTTTAAAAGCAAAAACCGATAAAAATATGTGGTTTTAAGCCTATTCGCAAATTATTATTATTTTTAGCAAATCCAGAAACTGAAAGAATAATGTGGTTTTTAGATTATTATCAAACAACGTTATCTGCGTTCAAAAAAAGTATCGCCTTTTGTCTTACGTCTTTCTGTAATTTTTTAAAACCAAAAAGCCGATAAAAATATGAGGTTTTTAGCCTATTCGCTAATTATTAATATTTTTTGCAAATCCAGAAACTGACAGAAGAATGTTGTTTTTAGATTATTATCAAAAAACGTTAGCTGCGTTCAAAAAAAGTGTCGCCTTTTGTCTTACGTCTTTCTATAATTTTTTAAAAGCAAAAAGCTGATAAAAATATGTGGTTTTAGCCTTATCGCAAATTATTATTATTTTTGGCAAATCCAGAAATTGACAGAAGAATGTGGTTTTTAGATTATTATAAAAGAACGTTAGCTGCGTTCAAAAAAGTATCGCCTTTTGTCTTACGTCTTTCTATAATTTTTTAAAAGCAAAATGCTGATAAAAATATGTGGTTTTTAGCCTATTCGCAAATTATTATTATTTTTGGCAAATCCAGAAACTGACAGAAGAATGCGGTTTTTAGATTCTTATAAAAGAACGTTAGCTGCGTTCAAAAAAGTATCGCCTTTTGTCTTACGTCTTTCTGTAATTTTTTAAAACCAAAAAGCCGATAAAAATATGTGGTTTTTAGCCTATTCGCTAATTATTATAATTTTATGCAAATCCAGAAACCGACAGAAGAATGTTGTGTTTAGATTATTATCAAAGAACGTTAGCTGCGTTTAAAAAACGTATCGCCTTTTGTCTTACGTCTGTCTGTAATTTTTTAAAAGCAAAAACCGATAAAAATATGTGGTTTTAAGCCTATTCGCAAATTATTATTATTTTTAGCAAATCCAGAAACTGAAAGAATAATGTGGTTTTTAGATTATTATCAAACAACGTTATCTGCGTTCAAAAAAAGTATCGCCTTTTGTCTTACGTCTTTCTGTAATTTTTTAAAACCAAAAAGCCGATAAAAATATGAGGTTTTTAGCCCATTCGCTAATTATTAATATTTTTTGCAAATCCAGAAACTGACAGAAGAATGTTGTTTTTAGATTATTATCAAAAAACGTTAGCTGCGTTCAAAAAAAGTGTCGCCTTTTGTCTTACGTCTTTCTATAATTTTTTAAAAGCAAAAAGCTGATAAAAATATGTGGTTTTAGCCTTATCGCAAATTATTATTATTTTTGGCAAATCCAGAAACTGACAGAAGAATGTGGTTTTTAGATTATTATAAAAGAACGTTAGCTGCGTTCAAAAAAAGTATCGCCTTTTGACTTACGTCTTTCTATAATTTTTTAAAACCAAAAAGCTGATAAAAATATGTGGTTTTTAGCCTATTCGCTAATTATTAATATTTTTTGCAAATCCAGAAACTGACAGAAGAATGTTGTTTTTAGATTATTATCAAAGAACGTTAGCTGCGTTCAAAAAAAGTATCGCCTTTTGTCTTACGTCTTTCTATAATTTTTTAAAAGTAAAAAGCTGATTAAAATATGTGGTTTTTAGCCTATTCGCAAATTATTATTATTTTTAGCAAATCCACAAACTGACAGAAGAATGTGGTTTTTAGAATATTATAAAAGAACGTTAGCTGCGTTCAAGAAAAGTATCGCCTTTTGTCTTACGTCTTTCTATAATTTTTTAAAAGCAAAAAGCTGATAAAAATTTGTGGATTTTAGACTATTCGCAAATTATTATTATTTTTGGCAAATCCAGAAACTGACAGAAGAATGTGGTTTTTAGATTATTATAAAAGAACGTTAGCTGCGTTCAAAAAAAGTATCGCCTTTTGTCTTACGTCTTTCTATAATTTTTTAAAAGCAAAAAGCTGATAAAAATATGTGGTTTTTAGCCTATTCGCAAATTATTATTATTTTTGGCAAAACCAGAAACTGACAGAAGAATGTGGTTTTTAGATTATTATAAAAGAACATTAGCTGCGTTCAAAAAAACTTTCGCCTTTTGTCTTACGTCTTTCTGTAATTTTTTAAAACCAAAAAGCCGATAAAAATATGTGGTTTTTAGCCTATTCGCTAAATATTAATATTTTTTGCAAATCCAGAAACTGACAGAAGAATGTTGTTTTTTGATTATTATCAAAGAACGTTAGCTGCGTTCAAAAAAAGTATCGCCTTTTGTCTTACGTCTTTCTGTAATTTTTTAAAACCAAAAAGCCGATAAAAATATGTGGTTTTTAGCCTATTCGCTAATTATTAATATTTTTTGCAAATCCAGAAACTGACAGAAGAATGTTATTTTTAGATTATTATCAAAGAACGTTAGCTGCGTTCAAAAAAAGTATCGCCTTTTGTCTTACGTCTTTCTGTAATTTTTTTAAAGCAAAAAGCCAATAAAATTATGTGGTTTTTAGTCTATTCGCAAATTATTATTATTTTTGGCAAATCCAGAAACTGACAGAAGAATGTGGTTTTTAGATTATTATCAAAGAACCTTAGCTGCGTTCAAAAAAAGTATCGCCTTTTGTCTTACGTCTTTCTGTAATTTCTTAAAACCAAAAAGTCGATAAAAATATGTGGTTTTTAGCCTATTCGCTAATTATTAATATTTTTTGCAAATTCAGAAACTGACAGAAGAATGTTGTTTTTAGATTATTATCAAAGAACGTTAGCTGCGTTCAAAAAAAGTATCGCCTTTTGTCTTACGTCTTTCTGTAATTTTTTAAAACCAAAAAGCCGATAAAAATATGTGGTTTTTAGCCTATTCGCTAATTATTAATATTTTTTGCAAATCCAGAAACTGAAAAAATAATGTGGTTTTTAGATTATTATCAAAGAACGTTATCTGCGTTCAAAAAAAGTGTCGCCTTTTGTCTTACGTCTTTTTATAATTTTTTAAAAGCAAAAAGCTGATAAAAATATGTGGTTTTAGCCTTATCGCAAATTATTATTATTTTTGGCAAATCCAGAAACTGCCAGAAGAATGTGGTTTTTAGATTATTATAAAAGAACGTTAGCTGCGTTCAAAAAAAGTATCGCCTTTTGTCTTACGTCTTTCTATAATATTTTAAAAGCAAAAAGCCGATAAAATTATGTGGTTTTTAGTCTATTCGCAAATTATTATTATTTTTGGCAAATCCAGAAACTGACAGAAGAATGTGGTTTTTAGATTATTATCAAAGATCGTTAGCTGCGTTCAAAAAAAGTATCGCCTTTTGTCTTACGTCTGTCTGTAATTTTTTAAAAGCAAAAAGCCGATAAAAATATGTGGTTTTGAGCCTATTCGCAAGTTATTATTATTTTTAGCAAATCCAGAAACTGAAAGAATAATGTGGTTTTTAGATTATTATCAAAGAACGTTATCTGCGTTCAAAAAAAGTATCGCCTTTTGTCTTACGTCTTTCTGTAATTTTTTAAAACCAAAAAGCCGATAAAAATATGAGGTTTTTAGCCTATTCGCTAATTATTAATATTTTTTGCAAATCCAGAAACTGACAGAAGAATGTTGTTTTTAGATTATTATAAAAGAACGTTAGCTGCGTTCAAACAAAGTATGTCTTACGTCTTTCTGTAATATTTTAAAAGCAAAAAGCCGATAAAATTATGTGGTTTTTAGTCTATTCGCAAATTATTATTATTTTTGGCAAATCCAGAAACTGACAGAAGAATGTGGTTTTTAGATTATTATCAAAGAACGTTAGCTGCGTTCAAAAAAAGTATCGCCTTTTGTCTTACGTCTGTCTGTAATTTTTTAAAAGCAAAAAGCCGATAAAAATATGTGGTTTTAAGCCTATTCGCAAATTATTATTATTTTTAGCAAATCCAGAAACTGAAAGAATAATGTGGTTTTTAGATTATTATCAAAGAACGTTATCTGCGTTCAAAAAAAGTATCGCCTTTTGTCTTACGTCTTTCTGTAATTTTTTAAAACCAAAAAGCCGATAAAAATATGAGGTTTTTAGCCTATTCGCTAATTATTAATATTTTTTGCAAATCCAGAAACTGACAGAAGAATGTTGTTTTTAGATTATTATCAAAAAACGTTAGCTGCGTTCAAAAAAAGTGTCGCCTTTTGTCTTACGTCTTTCTATAATTTTTTAAAAGCAAAAAGCTGATAAAAATATGTGGTTTTAGCCTTATCGCAAATTATTATTATTTTTGGCAAATCCAGAAACTGACAGAAGAATGTGGTTTTTAGATTATTATAAAAGAACGTTAGCTGCGTTCAAAAAAATTATCGCCTTTTGTCTTACGTCTTTCTGTAATTTTTTAAAACCAAAAAGCCGATAAAAATATGTGGTTTTTAGCTTATTCGCTAATTATTAATATTTTTTGCAAATCCAGAAACTGACAGAAGAATGTTGTTTTTAGATTATTATCAAAGAACGTTAGCTGCGTTCAAAAAAAGTATCGCCTTTTGTCTTACGTCTTTCTGTAATTTTTTTAAAGCAAAAAGCCGATAAAATTATGTGGTTTTTAGTCCATTCGCAAATTATTATTATTTTTGGCAAATCCAGAAACTGACAGAAGAATGTGGTTTTTAGATTATTATCAAAGAACCTTAGCTGCGTTCAAAAAAAGTATCGCCTTTTGTCTTACGTCTTTCTATAATTTTTTAAAAGCAAAAAGCTGATAAAGATATGTGATTTTAGCCTTATCGCAAATTATTATTATTTTTGGCAAATCCAGAAACTGACAGAAGAATGTGGTTTTTAGATTATTATAAAAGTACGTTAGCTGCGTTCAAAAAAAGTATCGCCTTTTGTCTTACGTCTTCCTGTAATTTTTTAAAACCAAAAAGCCGATAAAAATATGTGGTTTTTAGCCTATTCGCTAATTATTAATATTTTTTGCAAATCCAGAAACTGACAGACGAATGTAGTTTTTAGATTATTATCAAAGAACGTTAGCTGCGTTCAAAAAAATTATCGCCTTTTACGTCTGTCTGTAATTTTTTAAAAGCAAAAAGCCGATAAAAATATGTAGTTTTTAGCCTACTCGCTAATTATTAATATTTTATGCAAATCCAGAAACCGACAGAAGAATGTGGTTTTTAGATTATTATCAAAGAACGATATCTGCGTTCAAAAAAAATATCGACATTTGTCTTACGTCTGTCTGTAATTTTTTAAAACCAAAAGACGGATAAAAATATGTGGTTTTTAGCCTATTCGCTAATTATTAATATTTTTTGCAAATCCAGAAACTGACAGAAGAATGTTGTTTTTAGATTATTATCAAAGAACGTTAGCTGCGTTCAAAAACGTATCGCCTTTTGTCTTACGTCTGTCTGTAATTTTTTAAAAGCAAAAAGCCGATAAAAATATGTAGTTTTTAGCCCACTCGCTAATTATTAATATTTTATGCAAATCCAGAAACCGACAGAAGAATGTGGTTTTTAGATTATTATCAAAGAACGTTATCTGCGTTAAAAAAAAGTATCGCCTTTTGTCTTACGTCTTTCTGTAATATTTTAAAAGCAAAAAGCCGATAAAAATATGTGGTTTTTAGTCTATTCGCAAATTATTATTATTTTTGGCAAATCCCGAAACTGACAGAAGAATGTGGTTTTTAGATTATTATCAAAGAACGTTATCTGCGTTCAAAAAAAGTATCGCCTTTTGTCTTACGTCTTTCTGTAATATTTTAAAAGCAAAAAGCCGATAAAAATATATGGTTTTTAGTCTATTCGCAAATTATTATTATTTTTGGCAAATCCAGAAACTGACAGAAGAATGTGGTTTTTAGAATATTATCAAAGAAAGTTAGCTGCGTTCAATAAAAGTATCGCCTTTTGTCTTACGTCTTTCTGTAATTTTTTAAAACCAAAAAAAAAGTATCGCCTTTTGTCTTACGTCTTTCTATAATTTTTTAAAAGCAAAAAGCCGATAAAAATATGTGGTTTTTAGCCCATTCGCTAATTATTAATATTTCTTGCAAATCCAGAAACTGACAGAAGAATGTGGTTTTTAGATTATTATCAAAGAAAGTTAGCTGCGTTCAATAAAAGTATCGACTTTTGTCTTACGTCTTTCTGTAATTTTTTAAAAGCAAAAAACCGATAAAAATATGTAGTTTTTAGCCTACTCGCTAATTATTATAATTTTATGCAAATCCAGAAACCGACAGAAGAATGTGGTTTTTAGATTATTATCAAAGAACGTTATCTGCGTTCAAACAAAGTATCGCCTTTTGTCTTACGTCTTTCTGTAATATTTTAAAAGCAAAAAGCCGATAAAATTATGTGGTTTTTAGTCTATTCGCAAATTATTATTATTTTTGGCAAATCCAGAAACTGACAGAAGAATGTTGTGTTTAGATTATTATCAAAGAACGTTAGCTGCGTTCAAAAAACGTATCGCCTTTTGTCTTACGTCTGTCTGTAATTTTTTAAAAGCAAAAACCGATAAAAATATGTGGTTTTAAGCCTATTCGCAAATTATTATTATTTTTAGCAAATCCAGAAACTGAAAGAATAATGTGGTTTTTAGATTATTATCAAAGAACGTTATCTGCGTTCAAACAAAGTATCGCCTTTTGTCTTACGTCTTTCTGTAATATTTTAAAAGCAAAAAGCCGATAAAATTATGTGGTTTTTAGTCTATTCGCAAATTATTATTATTTTTGGCAAATCCAGAAACTGACAGAAGAATGTTGTGTTTAGATTATTATCAAAGAACGTTAGCTGCGTTCAAAAAACGTATCGCCTTTTGTCTTACGTCTGTCTGTAATTTTTTAAAAGCAAAAACCGATAAAAATATGTGGTTTTAAGCCTATTCGCAAATTATTATTATTTTTAGCAAATCCAGAAACTGAAAGAATAATGTGGTTTTTAGATTATTATCAAACAACGTTATCTGCTTTCAAAAAAAGTATCGCCTTTTGTCTTACGTCTTTCTGTAATTTTTTATAACCAAAAAGCCGATAAAAATATGAGATTTTTAGCCTATTCGCTAATTATTAATATTTTTTGCAAATCCAGAAACTGACAGAAGAATGTTGTTTTTAGATTATTATCAAAAAACGTTAGCTGCGTTCAAAAAAAGTGTCGCCTTTTGTCTTACGTCTTTCTATAATTTTTTAAAAGCAAAAAGCTGATAAAAATATGTGGTTTTAGCCTTATCGCAAATTATTATTATTTTTGGCAAATCCAGAAACTGACAGAAGAATGTGGTTTTTAGATTATTATAAAAGAACGTTAGCTGCGTTCAAAAAAAGTATCGCCTTTTGTCTTACGTCTTTCTGTAATTTTTTAAAACCAAAAAGCCGATAAAAATATGTGGTTTTTAGCCTATTCGCTAATTATTAATATTTTTTGCAAATCCAGAAACTGACAGAAGAATGTTGTTTTTAGATTATTATCAAAGAACGTTAGCTGCGTTCAAAAAAAGTATCGCCTTTTGTCTTACGTCTTTCTATAATTTTTTAAAAGTAAAAAGCTGATTAAAATATGTGGTTTTTAGCCTATTCGCAAATTATTATTATTTTTAGCAAATCCACAATCTGACAGAAGAATGTGGTTTTTAGAATATTATAAAAGAACGTTAGCTGCGTTCAAGAAAAGTATCGCCTTTTGTCTTACGTCTTTCTATAATTTTTTAAAAGCAAAAAGCTGATAAAAATATGTGGATTTTAGACTATTCGCAAATTATTATTATTTTTGGCAAATCCAGAAACTGACAGAAGAATGTGGTTTTTAGATTATTATAAAAGAACGTTAGCTGCGTTCAAAAAAAGTATCGCCTTTTGTCTTACGTCTTTCTATAATTTTTTAAAAGCAAAAAGCTGATAAAAATATGTGGTTTTTAGCCTATTCGCAAATTATTATTATTTTTGGCAAATCCAGAAACTGACAGAAGAATGTGGTTTTTAGATTATTATAAAAGAACATTAGCTGCGTTCAAAAAAACTTTCGCCTTTTGTCTTACGTCTTTCTGTAATTTTTTAAAACCAAAAAGCCGATAAAAATATGTGGTTTTTAGCCTATTCGCTAAATATTAATATTTTTTGCAAATCCAGAAACTGACAGAAGAATGTTGTTTTTTGATTATTATCAAAGAACGTTAGCTGCGTTCAAAAAAAGTATCGCCTTTTGTCTTACGTCTTTCTGTAATTTTTTAAAACCAAAAAGCCGATAAAAATATGTGGTTTTTAGCCTATTCGCTAATTATTAATATTTTTTGCAAATCCAGAAACTGACAGAAGAATGTTGTTTTTAGATTATTATCAAAGAACGTTAGCTGCGTTCAAAAAAAGTATCGCCTTTTGTCTTACGTCTTTCTGTAATTTTTTTAAAGCAAAAAGCCAATAAAATTATGTGGTTTTTGGTCTATTCGCAAATTATTATTATTTTTGGCAAATCCAGAAACTGACAGAAGAATGTGGTTTTTAGATTATTATCAAAGAACCTTAGCTGCGTTCAAAAAAAGTATCGCCTTTTGTCTTACGTCTTTCTGTAATTTTTTAAAACCAAAAAGTCGATAAAAATATGTGGTTTTTAGCCTATTCGCTAATTATTAATATTTTTTGCAAATTCAGAAACTGACAGAAGAATGTTGTTTTTAGATTATTATCAAAGAACGTTAGCTGCGTTCAAAAAAAGTATCGCCTTTTGTCTTACGTCTTTCTGTAATTTTTTAAAACCAAAAAGCCGATAAAAATATGTGGTTTTTAGCCTATTCGCTAATTATTAATATTTTTTGCAAATCCAGAAACTGAAAAAATAATGTGGTTTTTAGATTATTATCAAAGAACGTTATCTGCGTTCAAAAAAAGTGTCGCCTTTTGTCTTACGTCTTTTTATAATTTTTTAAAAGCAAAAAGCTGATAAAAATATGTGGTTTTAGCCTTATCGCAAATTATTATTATTTTTGGCAAATCCAGAAACTGCCAGAAGAATGTGGTTTTTAGATTATTATAAAAGAACGTTAGCTGCGTTCAAAAAAAGTATCGCCTTTTGTCTTACGTCTTTCTGTAATATTTTAAAAGCAAAAAGCCGATAAAATTATGTGGTTTTTAGTCTATTCGCAAATTATTATTATTTTTGGCAAATCCAGAAACTGACAGAAGAATGTGGTTTTTAGATTATTATCAAAGAACGTTAGCTGCGTTCAAAAAAAGTATCGCCTTTTGTCTTACGTCTGTCTGTAATTTTTTAAAAGCAAAAAGCCGATAAAAATATGTGGTTTTAAGCCTATTCGCAAATTATTATTATTTTTAGCAAATCCAGAAACTGAAAGAATAATGTGGTTTTTAGATTATTATCAAAGAACGTTATCTGCGTTCAAAAAAAGTATCGCCTTTTGTCTTACGTCTTTCTGTAATTTTTTAAAACCAAAAAGCCGATAAAAATATGAGGTTTTTAGCCTATTCGCTAATTATTAATATTTTTTGCAAATCCAGAAACTGACAGAAGAATGTTGTTTTTAGATTATTATAAAAGAACGTTAGCTGCGTTCAAACAAAGTATGTCTTACGTCTTTCTGTAATATTTTAAAAGCAAAAAGCCGATAAAATTATGTGGTTTTTAGTCTATTCGCAAATTATTATTATTTTTGGCAAATCCAGAAACTGACAGAAGAATGTGGTTTTTAGATTATTATCAAAGAACGTTAGCTGCGTTCAAAAAAAGTATCGCCTTTTGTCTTACGTCTGTCTGTAATTTTTTAAAAGCAAAAAGCCGATAAAAATATGTGGTTTTAAGCCTATTCGCAAATTATTATTATTTTTAGCAAATCCAGAAACTGAAAGAATAATGTGGTTTTTAGATTATTATCAAAGAACGTTATCTGCGTTCAAAAAAAGTATCGCCTTTTGTCTTACGTCTTTCTGTAATTTTTTAAAACCAAAAAGCCGATAAAAATATGAGGTTTTTAGCCTATTCGCTAATTATTAATATTTTTTGCAAATCCAGAAACTGACAGAAGAATGTTGTTTTTAGATTATTATCAAAAAACGTTAGCTGCGTTCAAAAAAAGTGTCGCCTTTTGTCTTACGTCTTTCTATAATTTTTTAAAAGCAAAAAGCTGATAAAAATATGTGGTTTTAGCCTTATCGCAAATTATTGTTATTTTTGGCAAATCCAGAAACTGACAGAAGAATGTGGTTTTTAGATTATTATAAAAGAACGTTAGCTGCGTTCAAAAAAAGTATCGCCTTTTGTCTTACGTCTTTCTGTAATTTTTTAAAACCAAAAAGCCGATAAAAATATGTGGTTTTTAGCTTATTCGCTAATTATTAATATTTTTTGCAAATCCAGAAACTGACAGAAGAATGTTGTTTTTAGATTATTATCAAAGAACGTTAGCTGCGTTCAAAAAAAGTATCGCCTTTTGTCTTACGTCTTTCTGTAATTTTTTTAAAGCAAAAAGCCGATAAAATTATGTGGTTTTTAGTCTATTCGCAAATTATTATTATTTTTGGCAAATCCAGAAACTGACAGAAGAATGTGGTTTTTAGATTATTATCAAAGAACCTTAGCTGCGTTCAAAAAAAGTATCGCCTTTTGCCTTACGTCTTTCTGTAATTTTTTAAAACCAAAAAGCCGACAAAAATATGTGGTTTTTAGCCTATTCGCTAATTATTAATATTTTTTGCAAATTCAGAAACTGACAGAAGAATGTTGTTTTTAGATTATTATCAAAGAACGTTAGCTGCGTTCAAAAAAAGTATCGCCTTTTGTCTTACGTCTTTCTATAATTTTTTAAAAGTAAAAAGCTGATTAAAATATGTGGTTTTTAGCCTATTCGCAAATTATTATTATTTTTGGCAAATCCACAAACTGACAGAAAAATGTGGTTTTTAGAATATTATAAAAGAACGTTAGCTGCGTTCAAGAAAAGTATCGCCTTTTGTCTTACGTCTTTCTATAATTTTTTAAAAGCAAAAAGCTGATAAAAATATGTGTATTTTAGCCTATTCGCAAACTATTATTATTTTTGGCAAATCCAGAAACTGACAGAAGAATGTGGTTTTTAGATTATTATAAAAGAACGTTAGCTGCGTTCAAAAAAAGTATCGCCTTTTGTCTTACGTCTTTCTATAATTTTTTAAAAGCAAAAAGCTGATAAAAATATGTGGTTTTTAGCCTATTCGCAAATTATTATTATTTTTGGCAAATCCAGAAACTGACAGAAGAATGTGGTTTTTAGATTATTATAAAAGAACATTAGCTGCGTTCAAAAAAACTTTCGCCCTTTGTCTTACGTCTTTCTGTAATTTTTTAAAACCAAAAAGTCGATAAAAATATGTGGTTCTTAGCCTATTCGCTAATTATTAATATTTTTTGCAAATCCAGAAACTGACAGAAGAATGTTGTTTTTTGATTATTATCAAAGAACGTTAGCTGCGTTCAAAAAAAGTATCGCCTTTTGTCTTACGTCTTTCTGTAATTTTTTAAAACCAAAAAGCCGATAAAAATATGTGGTTTTTAGCCTATTCGCTAATTATTAATATTTTTTGCAAATCCAGAAACTGACAGAAGAATGTTGTTTTTAGATTATTATCAAAGAACGTTAGCTGCGTTCAAAAACAGTATCGCCTTTTGTCTTACGTCTTTCTGTAATTTTTTTAAAGCAAAAAGCTTATAAAAATATGTGGTTTTAGCCTATTCGCAAATTATTATTATTTTGGTAAATCCAGAAACTGACAGAGGAATGTGGTTTTTAGATTATTATAAAAGAACGTTAGCTGCGTTCAAAAAAAGTATCGCCTTTTGTCTTACGTCTTTCTGTAATTTTTTAAAACCAAATAGCCGATAAAAATATGTGGTTTTTAGCCTATTCGCTAATTATTAATATTTTTTGCAAATCCAGAAACTGACAGAAGAATGTTGTTTTTAGATTATTATCAAAGAACGTTAGCTGCGTTCAAAAAAAGTATCGCCTTTTGTCTTACGTCTTTCTATAATTTTTTAAAAGCAAAAAGCTGATAAAAATATGTGGTTTTAGCCTTATCGCAAATTATTATTATTTTTGGCAAATCCAGAAACTGACAGAAGAATGTGGTTTTTAGATTATTATAAAAGAACGTTAGCTGCGTTCAAAAAAAGTATTGCCTTTTGCTTTACGTCTTTCTGTAATTTTTTAAAACCAAAAAGCCGATAAAAATATGTGGTTTTTAGCCTATTCGCTAATTATTAATATTTTTTGCAATTCCAGAAACTGACAGAAGAATGTTGTTTTTAGATTATTATAAAAGAACGTTAGCTGCGTTCAAAAAAAGTATCGCCTTTTGTCTTACGTCTTTCTATAATTTTTTAAAAGCAAAAAGTTGATAAAAATATGTGGTTTTTAGCCTATTCGCAAATTATTATTATTTTTGGCAAATCCAGAAACTGACAGAAGAATGTGGTTTTTAGATTATTATAAAAGAACGTTAGCTGCGTTCAAAAAAAGTATCGCCTTTTGTCTTACTTCTTTCTGTAATTTTTTAAAACCAAAAAGCCGATAAAAATATGTGGTTTTTAGCCTATTCGCTAATTATTAATATTTTTTGCAAATCCAGAAACTGACAGAAGAATGTTGTTTTTAGATTATTATAAAAGAACGTTAGCTGCGTTCAAAAAAAGTATCGCCTTTTGTCTTACGTCTTTCTATAATTTTTTAAAAGTAAAAAGCTGATAAAAATATGTGGTTTTTAGCCTATTCGCAAATTATTATTATTTTTGGCAAATCCAGAAACTGACAGAAGAATATGGTTTGTAGAATATTATAAAAGAACGTTAGCTGCGTTCAAAAAAAGTATCGCCTTTTGTCTTACGTCTTTCTATAATTTTTTAAAAGTAACAAGCTGATAAAAATATGTGGTTTTTAGCCTATTCGCAAATTATTATTATTTTTGGCAAATCCAGAAACTGACAGAAGGATGTGGTTTTTAGATTATTATAAAAGA
Source organism: Oxystoma pomonae (assembly GCA_963921995.1). Taxonomy (NCBI): domain Eukaryota; kingdom Metazoa; phylum Arthropoda; class Insecta; order Coleoptera; family Brentidae; genus Oxystoma; species Oxystoma pomonae. The sequence goes on along the minus strand of OY998166.1, from coordinate 116,056,600 downwards.
ACGTTAGCTGCGTTCAGAAAAAGTATCGCCTTTTGTCTTACGTCTTTCTATAATTTTTTAAAAGCAAAAAGCTGATAAAAATATGTGGTTTTAGCCTATTCGCAAATTATTATTATTTTTGGCAAATCCAGAAACTGACAGAAGAATGTGGTTTTTAGATTATTATCAAAGAACGTTAGCTGCGTTCAAAAAAAGTATCGCCTTTTGTCTTACGTCTTTCTGTAATTTTTTAAAAGCAAAAAGCCGATAAAAATATGTGGTTTTTAGCCTATTCGCTAATTATTAATATTTTTGGCAAATCCAGAAACTGACACAAAAATGTGGTCTTTAGATTATTATCAAAGAACGTTAGCTGCGTTCAAAAAAAGTATCGCCTTTTGTCTTACGTCTGTCTGTAAATTTTTAAAACCAAAAAGCCGATAAAAATATTTGGTTTTTAGCCTATTCGCTAATTATTAATATTTTTTGCAAATTCAGAAACTGACAGAAGAATGTTGTTTTTAGATTATTATCAAAGAACGTTAGCTGCGTTCAAAAAAAGTATCGCCTTTTGTCTTACGTCTTTCTATAATTTTTTAAAAGCAAAAAGCTGATAAAAATATGTGGTTTTAGCCTATTCGCAAATTATTATTAATTTTGGCAAATCCAGAAACTGACAGAAGAATGTGGTTTTTAGATTATTATAAAAGAACGTTAGCTGCGTTCAAAAAAAGTATCGCCTTTTGTCTTACGTCTTTCTGTTATTTTTTAAAACCAAAAAGCCGATAAAAATATGTGGTTTTTAGCTTATTCGCTAATTATTAATATTTTTTGCAAATCCAGAAACTGACAGAAGAATGTTGTTTTTAGATTATTATCAAAGAACGTTAACTGCGTTCAAAAAAAGTATCGCCTTTTGTCTTACGTCTTTCTATAATTTTTTAAAAGCAAAAAGCTGATAAAAATATGTGGTTTTAGCCTATTCGCAAATTATTATTATTTTGGCAAATCCAGAAACTGACAGAAGAATGTGGTTTTTAGATTATTATAAAAGAACGTTAGCTGCGTTCAAAAAAAGTATCGCCTTTTGTCTTACGTCTTTCTGTAATTTTTTAAAACCAAATAGCCGATAAAAATATGTGGTTTTTAGCCTATTCGCTAGTTATTAATATTTTTTGCAAATCCAGAAACTGACAGAAGAATGTTGTTTTTAGATTATTATCAAAGAACGTTAGCTGCGTTCAAAAAAAGTATCGTTTTTTGTCTTACGTCTTTCTATAATTTTTTAAAAGCAAAAAGCTGATAAAAATATGTGGTTTTAGCCTTATCGCAAATTATTATTATTTTTGGCAAATCCAGAAACTGACAGAAGAATGTGGTTTTTAGATTATTATAAAAGAACGTTAGCTGCGTTCAAAAAAAGTATCGCCTTTTGCCTTACGTCTTTCTGTAATTTTTTAAAACCAAAAAGCCGATAAAAATATGTGGTTTTTAGCCTATTCGCTAATTATTAATATTTTTTGCAATTCCAGAAACTGACAGAAGAATGTTGTTTTTAGATTATTATAAAAGAACGTTAGCTGCGTTCAAAAAAAGTATCGCCTTTTGTCTTACGTCTTTCTATAATTTTTTAAAACCAAAAAGCCGATAAAAATATGTGGTTTTTAGCCTATTTGCTAATTATTAATATTTTTTGCAAATCCAGAAACTGACAGAAGAATGCTGTTTTTAGATTATTATCAAAGAACGTTAGATGCGTTCAAAAAAAGTATCGCCTTTTGTCTTACGTCTTTCTATAATTTTTTAAAAGCAAAAAGCTGATAAAAATATGTGGTTTTAGCCTATTCGCAAATTATTATTATTTTTGGCAAATCCAGAAACTGACAGAAGAATGTGGTTTTTAGATTATTATAAAAGAACGTTAGCTGCGTTTAAAAAAAGTATCGCCTTTTGTCTTACATCTTTCTGTAATTTTTTAAAACCAAAAAGCCGATAAAAATATGTGGTTTTTAGCCTATTCACTAATTATTAATATTTTTTGCAAATCCAGAAACTGACAGAAGAATGTTGTTTTTCGATTATTATCAAAGAACGTTAGCTGCGTTCAAAAAAAGTATCGCCTTTCATCTTACGTCTTTCCGTAATTTTTTAAAAGCAAAAAACGGATAAAAATATGTGATTTTTAGCCTATTCGCAAATTATTATTATTTTTGGCAAATCCAGGAACTAACAGAAGAATGTGGTTTTTAGATTGTTATCAAAGAACGTTAACTGCGTTCAAAAAAAGTATCGCCTTTTGTCTTACGTCTTTCTGTAATTTTTTAAAAGCAAAAAGCCGATAAAAATATGTGGTTTTTAGCCTATTCGCTAATTATTAATATTTTTTGCAAATCCAGAAACTGACAGAAGAATGTGGTTTTTAGATTATTATCAAAGAACGTTAGCTGCGTTCAAAAAAAGTATCGCCTTTTGTCTTGTGGTTTTTATCCTATTCGCAAATTATTATTATTTTTGGCAAATCCAGGAACTAACAGAAAAATGTGGTTTTTAGATTGTTATCAAAGAACGTTAACTGCGTTCAAAAAAAGTATCGCCTTTTGTCTTACGTCTTTCTGTAATTTTTTAAAAGCAAAAAGCCGATAAAAATATATGGTTTTTAGCCTATTCGCTAATTATTAATATTTTTTGCAAATCCAGAAACTGACAGAAGAATGTGGTTTTTAGATTATTATCAAAGAACGTTAGCTGCGTTCAAAAAAAGTATCGCCTTTTGTCTTGTGGTTTTTATCCTATTCGCAAATTATTATTATTTTTGGCAAATCCAGGAACTAACAGAAAAATGTGGTTTTTAGATTGTTATCAAAGAACGTTAACTGCGTTCAAAAAAAGTATCGCCTTTTGTCTTACGTCTTTCTGTAATTTTTTAAAAGCAAAAAGCCGATAAAAATATATGGTTTTTAGCCTATTCGCTAATTATTAATATTTTTTGCAAATCCAGAAACTGACAGAAGAATGTGGTTTTTAGATTATTATCAAAGAACGTTAGCTGCGTTCAAAAAAAGTATCGCCTTTTGTCTTACGTCTTTCTGTAATTTTTTAAAAGCAAAAAGCCGATAAAAATATGTGGTTTTTAGCCTATTCGCTAATTACTAATATTTTTTGCAAATCCAGAAACTGACAGAAGAATGTTGTTTTTAGATTATTATCAAAGAACGTTAGCTGCGTTCAAAAAAAGTATCGCCTTTTGTCTTACGCCTTTCTATAATTTTTTAAAAGCAAAAAGCTGATAAAAATATGTGGTTTTAGCCTATTCGTAAATTATTATTATTTTTGGCAAATCCAGAAACTGACAGAAGAATGTGGTTTTTAGATTATTATAAAAGAACGTTAGCTGCGTTCAAAAAAAGTATCGCCTTTTGTCTTACGTCTTTCTATAATATTTTAAAACCAAAAAGCCGATAAAAATATGTGGTTTTTAGCCTATTCGCTAATTATTAATATTTTTTGCAAATCCAGAAACTGACAGAAGAATGTTGTTTTTAGATTATTATCAAAGAACGTTAGCTGCGTTCAATAAAAGTATCGCCTTTTGTCGTCGTATTATTATTATTTTTGGCAAATCCAGAAACTGACAGAAGAATGTGGTTTTTAGAATATTATCAAAGAAAGTTAGCTGCGTTCAATAAAAGTATCGTCTTTTGTCTTACGTCTTTCTGTAATTTTTTAAAACCAAAAAAAAAGTATCGCCTTTTGTCTTACGTCTTTCTATAATTTTTTAAAAGCAAAAAGCCGATAAAAATATGTGGTTTTTAGCCTATTCGCTAATTATTAATATTTTTGGCAAATCCAGAAACTGACAGAAAAATGTAGTCTTTAGATTATTATCAAAGAACGTTAGCTGCGTTCAAAAAAAGTATCGCCTTTTGTCTTGTGGTTTTTATCCTATTCGCAAATTATTATTATTTTTGGCAATTCCAGGAACTAACAGAAAAATGTGGTTTTTAGATTGTTATCAAAGAACGTTAACTGCGTTCAAAAAAAGTATCGCCTTTTGTCTTACGTCTTTCTGTAATTTTTTAAAAGCAAAAAGCCGATAAAAATATATGGTTTTTAGCCTATTCGCTAATTATTAATATTTTTTGCAAATCCAGAAACTGACAGAAGAATGTGGTTTTTAGATTATTATCAAAGAACGTTAGCTGCGTTCAAAAAAAGTATCGCCTTTTGTCTTACGTCTTTCTGTAATTTTTTAAAAGCAAAAAGCCGATAAAAATATGTGGTTTTTAGCCTATTCGCTAATTACTAATATTTTTTGCAAATCCAGAAACTGACAGAAGAATGTTGTTTTTAGATTATTATCAAAGAACGTTAGCTGCGTTCAAAAAAAGTATCGCCTTTTGTCTTACGCCTTTCTATAATTTTTTAAAAGCAAAAAGCTGATAAAAATATGTGGTTTTAGCCTATTCGTAAATTATTATTATTTTTGGCAAATCCAGAAACTGACAGAAGAATGTGGTTTTTAGATTATTATAAAAGAACGTTAGCTGCGTTCAAAAAAAGTATCGCCTTTTGTCTTACGTCTTTCTATAATATTTTAAAACCAAAAAGCCGATAAAAATATGTGGTTTTTAGCCTATTCGCTAATTATTAATATTTTTTGCAAATCCAGAAACTGACAGAAGAATGTTGTTTTTAGATTATTATCAAAGAACGTTAGCTGTGTTCAATAAAAGTATCGCCTTTTGTCGTCGTATTATTATTATTTTTGGCAAATCCAGAAACTGACAGAAGAATGTGGTTTTTAGAATATTATCAAAGAAAGTTAGCTGCGTTCAATAAAAGTATCGTCTTTTGTCTTACGTCTTTCTGTAATTTTTTAAAACCAAAAAAAAAGTATCGCCTTTTGTCTTACGTCTTTCTATAATTTTTTAAAAGCAAAAAGCCGATAAAAATATGTGGTTTTTAGCCCATTCGCTAATTATTAATATTTTTTGCAAATCCAGAAACTGACAGAAGAATGTAATTTTTAGATTATTATCAAAGAAAGTTAGCTGCGTTCAATAAAAGTATCGACTTTTGTCTTACGTCTTTCTGTAATTTTTTAAAAGCAAAAAACCGATAAAAATATGTAGTTTTTAGCCTACTCGCTAATTATTATAATTTTATGCAAATCCAGAAACCGACAGAAGAATGTGGTTTTTAGATTATTATCAAAGAACGTTATCTGCGTTCAAAGAAAGTATCGCCTTTTGTCTTACGTCTTTCTGTAATATTTTAAAAGCAAAAAGCCGATAAAATTATGTGGTTTTTAGTCTATTCGCAAATTATTATTATTTTTGGCAAATCCAGAAACTGACAGAAGAATGTGGTTTTTAGATTATTATCAAAGAACTTTAGCTGCGTTCAAAAAAAGTATCGCCTTTTGTCTTACGTCTGTCTGTAATTTTTTAAAAGCAAAAAGCCGATAAAAATATGTGGTTTTAAGCCTATTCGCAAATTATTATTATTTTTAGCAAATCCAGAAACTGAAAGAATAATGTGGTTTTTAGATTATTATCAAAGAACGTTATCTGCGTTCAAAAAAAGTATCGCCTTTTGTCTTACGTCTTTCTGTAATTTTTTAAAACCAAAAAGCCGATAAAAATATGAGGTTTTTAGCCTATTCGCTAATTATTAATATTTTTTGCAAATCCAGAAACTGACAGAAGAATGTTGTTTTTAGATTATTATCAAAAAACGTTAGCTGCGTTCAAAAAAAGTGTCGCCTTTTGTCTTACGTCTTTCTATAATTTTTTAAAAGCAAAAAGCTAATAAAAATATGTGGTTTTAGCCTTATCGCAAATTATTATTATTTTTGGCAAATCCAGAAACTGACAGAAGAATGTGGTTTTTAGATTATTATCAAAGAACCTTAGCTGCGTTCAAAAAAAGTATCGCCTTTTGCCTTACGTCTTTCTGTAATTTTTTAAAACCAAAAAGCCGATAAAAATATGTGGATTTTAGCCTATTCGCAAATTATTATTATTTTTGGCAAAACCAGAAACTGACAGAAGAATGTGGTTTTTAGATTATTATAAAAGAACGTTAGCTGCGTTCAAAAAAAGTATCGCCTCTTGTCTTACGTCTTTCTATAATTTTTTAAAAGCAAAAAGCTGATAAAAAATATGTGGTTTTTAGCCTATTCGCAAATTATTATTATTTTTGGCAAATCCAGAAACTGACAGAAGAATGTGGTTTTTAGATTATTATAAAAGAACATTAGCTGCGTTCAAAAAAACTTTCGCCTTTTGTCTTACGTCTTTCTGTAATTTTTTAAAACCAAAAAGCCGATAAAAATATGTGGTTTTTAGCCTATTCGCTAATTATTAATATTTTTTGCAAATCCAGAAACTGACAGAAGAATGTTGTTTTTTGATTATTATCAAAGAACGTTAGCTGCGTTCAAAAAAAGTATCGCCTTTTGTCTTACGTCTTTCTGTAATTTTTTAAAACCAAAAAGCCGATAAAAATATGTGGTTTTTAGCCTATTCGCTAATTATTAATATTTTTTGCAAATCCAGAAACTGACAGAAGAATGTTGTTTTTAGATTATTATCAAAGAACGTTAGCTGCGTTCAAAAAAAGTATCGCCTTTTGTCTTACGTCTTTCTGTAATTTTTTTAAAGCAAAAAGCCGATAAAATTATGTGGTTTTTAGTCTATTCGCAAATTATTAATATTTTTTGCAAATCCAGAAACTGACAGAAGAATGTGGTTTTTAGATTATTATCAAAGAACGTTAGCTGCGTTCAAAAAAAGTATCGCCTTTTGTCTTACGTCTTTCTGTAATTTTTTAAAAGCAAAAAGCCGATAAAAATATGTGGTTTTTAGCCTATTCGCTAATTACTAATATTTTTTGCAAATCCAGAAACTGACAGAAGAATGTTGTTTTTAGATTATTATCAAAGAACGTTAGCTGCGTTCAAAAAAAGTATCGCCTTTTGTCTTACGCCTTTCTATAATTTTTTAAAAGCAAAAAGCTGATAAAAATATGTGGTTTTAGCCTATTCGTAAATTATTATTATTTTTGGCAAATCCAGAAACTGACAGAAGAATGTGGTTTTTAGATTATTATAAAAGAACGTTAGCTGCGTTCAAAAAAAGTATCGCCTTTTGTCTTACGTCTTTCTATAATATTTTAAAACCAAAAAGCCGATAAAAATATGTGGTTTTTAGCCTATTCGCTAATTATTAATATTTTTTGCAAATCCAGAAACTGACAGAAGAATGTTGTTTTTAGATTATTATCAAAGAACGTTAGCTGCGTTCAATAAAAGTATCGCCTTTTGTCGTCGTATTATTATTATTTTTGGCAAATCCAGAAACTGACAGAAGAATGTGGTTTTTAGAATATTATCAAAGAAAGTTAGCTGCGTTCAATAAAAGTATCGTCTTTTGTCTTACGTCTTTCTGTAATTTTTTAAAACCAAAAAAAAAGTATCGCCTTTTGTCTTACGTCTTTCTATAATTTTTTAAAAGCAAAAAGCCGATAAAAATATGTGGTTTTTAGCCCATTCGCTAATTATTAATATTTTTTGCAAATCCAGAAACTGACAGAAGAATGTAATTTTTAGATTATTATCAAAGAAAGTTAGCTGCGTTCAATAAAAGTATCGACTTTTGTCTTACGTCTTTCTGTAATTTTTTTAAAGCAAAAAGCCGATAAAATTATGTGGTTTTTAGTCTATTCGCAAATTATTATTATTTTTGGCAAATCCAGAAACTGACAGAATAATGTGGTTTTTAGATTATTATCAAAGAACCTTAGCTGCGTTCAAAAAAAGTATCGCCTTTTGTCTTACGTCTTTCTGTAATTTTTTAAAACCAAAAAGTCGATAAAAATATGTGGTTTTTAGCCTATTCGCTAATTATTAATATTTTTTGCAAATTCAGAAACTGACAGAAGAATGTTGTTTTTAGATTATTATCAAAGAACGTTAGCTGCGTTCAAAAAAAGTTTCGCCTTTTGTCTTACGTCTTTCTGTAATTTTTTAAAACCAAAAAGCCGATAAAAATATGTGGTTTTTAGCCTATTCGCTAATTATTAATATTTTTTGCAAATTCAGAAACTGACAGAAGAATGTTGTTTTTAGATTATTATCAAAGAACGTTAGCTGCGTTCAAAAAAAGTATCGCCTTTTGTCTTACGTCTTTCTATAATTTTTTAAAAGTAAAAAGCTGATTAAAATATGTGGTTTTTAGCCTATTCGCAAATTATTATTATTTTTGGCAAATCCAGAAACTGACAGAAGAATGTGGTTTTCAGAATATTATAAAAGAACGTTAGCTGCGTTCAAAAAAAGTATCGCCTTTTGTCTTACGTCTTTCTATAATTTTTTAAAAGCAAAAAGCTGATAAAAATATGTGGATTTTATCCTATTCGCAAATTATTATTATTTTTGGCAAATCCAGAAACTGACAGAAGAATGTGGTTTTTAGATTATTATAAAAGAACGTTAGCTGCGTTCATAAAAAGTATCGCCTTTTGTCTTACGTCTTTCTATAATTTTTTAAAAGCAAAAAACTGATAAAAATATGTGGTTTTTAGCCTATCCGCAAATTATTATTATTTTTGGCAAATCCAGAAACTGACAGAAGAATATGGTTTTTAGAATATTATAAAAGAAAGTTAGCTGCGCTCAAAAAAAGTATCGCCTTTTGTCTTACGTCTTTCTATAATTTTTTAAAAGTAAAAAGCTGATAAAAATATGTGGTTTTTAGCCTATTCGCAAATTATTATTATTTTTGGCAAATCCAGAAACTGACAGAAGAATGTGGTTTTTAGATTATTATAAAAGAACGTTAGCTGCGTTCAAAAAAAGTATCGCCTTTTGTCTTACGTCTTTCTGTAATTTTTTAAAACCAAAAAGCCGATAAAAATATGTGGTTTTTAGCCTATTCGCTAATTATTAATATTTTTTGCAAATCCAGAAACTGACAGAAGAATGTTGTTTTTAGATTAGTATCAAAGAACGTTAGCTGCGTTCAAAAAAAATATCGCCTTTTGTCTTACGTCTTTCTGTAATTTTTTAAAGCAAAAAGCCGATAAAATTTTGTGGTTTTTAGTCTATTCGCAAATTATTATTATTTTTGGCAAATCCAGAAACTAACAGAAGAATGTGGTTTTTAGATTATTATTAAAGAATCTTAGCTGCGTTCAAAAAGAGTATCGCCTTTTGTCTTACGTCTTTCTATAATTTTTTAAAAGTAAAAAGCTGATAAAAATATGTGGTTTTTAGCCTATTCGCAAATTATTAATATTTTTTGCAAATCCAGAAACTGACAGAAGAATGTTGTTTTTAGATTATTATCAAAAAAAGTTAGCTGCGTTCAAAAAAAGTATCGCCTTTTGTCTTACGTCTTTCTATAATTTTTTAAAAGCAAAAAGCTAATAAAAATTTGTGGTTTTAGCCTTATCGCAAATTATTATTATTTTTGGCAAATCCAGAAACTGACAGAAGAATGTGGTTTTTAGATTATTATAAAAGAACGTTAGCTGCGTTCAAAAAAAGTATCGCCTTTTGTCTTACGTCTTTCTGTAATTTTTTAAAACCAAAAAGCCGATAAAAATATGTGGTTTTTAGCCTATTCGCTAATTATTAATATTTTTTGCAAATCCAGAAACTGACAGAAGAATGTTGTTTTTACATTATTATAAAAGAACGTTAGCTGCGTTCAAAAAAAGTATCGCCTTTTGTCTTACGTCATTCTGTAATTTTTTAAAAGCAAAAAACCGATAAAAATATGTAGTTTTTAGCCTACTCGCTAATTATTAATATTTTATGCAAATCCAGAAACTGACAGAAGAATGTTGTTTTTAGATTATTATCAAAGAACGTTAGCTGCGTTCAAAAAAAGTATCGCCTTTTGTCTTACGTCTTTCTGTAATTTTTTTAAAGCAAAAAGCCGATTAAATTATGTGGTTTTTAGTCTATTCGCAAATTATTATTATTTTTGGCAAATCCAGAAACTGACAGAAGAATGTGGTTGTTAGATTATTATTAAAGAACCTTAGCTGCGTTCAAAAAAAGTATCGCTTTTTGTCTTACGTCTGTCTATAATTTTTTAAAATCAAAATGCCGATAAAAATATGTGGTTTTAAGCCTTTTCGCAAGTTATTATTATTTTTAGCAAATCCAGAAACTGAAAGAATAATGTGGTTTTTAGATTATTACCAAAGAACGTTAGCTGCGTTCAAAAAAAGTATCGTCTTTTGTCTTACGCCTTTCTGTAATTTTTTAAAACCAAAAGACGGATTAAAATATGTAGTTTTTAGCCTATTCGCAAATTATTATTATTTTTGGCAAATCCAGAAACTGACAGAAGAATGTGGTTTTTAGATTATTATCAAAGAACGTTAGCTGCGTTCAAAAAAAGTATCGCCTTTTGTCTTACGTCTTTCTATAATTTTTTAAAAGCAAAAAGCTGATAAAAATATGTGGTTTTTAGCCTATTCGCAAATTATTATTATTTATGGCAAATCCAGAAACTGACAGAAGAATGTAGTTTTTAGATTATTATAAAAGAACGTTAGCTGCGTTCAAAAAAAATATCGCTTTTTGTCTTACGTCTTTCTGTAATTTTTTAAAACCAAAAAGCCGATAAAAATATGTGGTTTTTAGCCTATTCGCTAATTATTAATTTTTTTTGCAAATTCAGAAACTGACAGAAGAATGTTGTTTTTAGATTATTATCAAAGAACGTTAGCTGCGTTCAAAAAAAGTATCGCCTTTTGTCTTACGTCTTTCTATAATTTTTTAAAAGTAAAAAGCTGATTAAAATATGTGGTTTTTAGCCTATTCGCAAATTATTATTATTTTTGGCAAATCCAGAAACTGACAGAAGAATGCGGTTTTTAGAATATTATAAAAGAACGTTAGCTGCGTTCAAAAAAAGTATCGCCTTTTGTCTTACGTCTTTCTATAATTTTTTAAAAGCAAAAAGCTGATAAAAATATGTGGATTTTAGTCTATTCGCAAATTATTATTATTTTTGGCAAATCCAGAAATTAACAGAAGAATGTGGTTTTTAGATTATTATAAAAGAACGTTAGCTGCGTTCAAAAAAAGTATCGCCTTTTGTCTTACGTCTTTCTATAATTTTTTAAAAGCAAAATGCTGATAAAAATATGTGGTTTTTAGCCTATTCGCAAATTATTATTATTTTTGGCAAATCCAGAAACTGACAGAAGAATGTGGTTTTTAGATTATTATAAAAGAACGTTAGCTGCGTTCAAAAAAGTATCGCCTTTTTTCTTACGTCTTTCTGTAATTTTTTAAAACCAAAAAGCCGATAAAAATATGTGGTTTTTAGCCTATTCGCTAATTATTAATATTTTTTGCAAATCCAGAAACTGACAGAAGAATGTTTTTTTTAGATTATTATAAAAGAACGTTAGCTGCGTTCAAAAAAAGTATCGCCTTTTGTCTTACGTTTTTTTATAATTTTTTAAAAGTAAAAAGCTGATAAAAATATGTGGTTTTTAGCCTATTCGCAAATTATTATTATTTTTGGCAAATCCAGAAACTGACAGAAGAATATAATTTTTAGAATATTATAAAAGAACGTTAGCTGCGTTCAAAAAATGTATCGCCTTTTGTCTTACGTCATTCCTTAATTTTTTAAAAGTAAAAATCTGATAAAAATATGTGGTTTTTAGCCTATTCGCAAATTATTATTATTTTTGGCAAATCCAGAAACTGACAGAAGAATGTGGTTTTTAGATTATTATAAAAGAACGTTAGCTGCGTTCAAAAAAAGTATCGCCTTTTGTCTTACGTCTTTCTATAATTTTTTAAAAGCAAAAAGCTGATAAAAATATGTGGCTTTTAGCCTATTCGCAAGTTATTATTATTTTTGGCAAATCGAGAAACTGACAGAAGAATGTGGTTTTTAGATTATTATAAAAGAACGTTAGCTGCGTTCAAAAAAAGTATCGCCTTTTGTCTTACGTCTTTCTGTAATTTTTTAAAACCAAAAAGCCGATAAAAATATGTGGTTTTTAGCCTATTCGCTAATTATTAATATTTTTTGCAAATCCAGAAACTGACAGAAGAATGTTGTTTTCAGATTATTATCAAAGGACGTTAGCAGCGTTCAAAAAAATTATCGCCTTTTGTCTTACGTCTTTCTATAATTTTTTAAAAGCAAAAAGCTGATAAAAATATGTGGTTTTAGCCTATTCGCAAATTATTATTATTTTTGGCAAATCCAGAAACTGACAGAGGAATGTGGTTTTTAGATTATTATAAAAGAACGTTAGCTGCGTTCAAAAAAAGTATCGCCTTTTGTCTTACGTCTTTCTGTTATTTTTTAAAACCAAAAAGCCGATAAAAATATGTGGTTTTTAGCCTATTCGCTAATTATTAATATTTTTTGCAAATCCAGAAACTGACAGAAGAATGTTGTTTTTAGATTATTATCAAAGAACGTTAGCTGCGTTCAAAAAAAGTATCGCCTTTTGTCTTACGTCTTTCTATAATTTTTTAAAAGCAAAAAGCTGATAAAGATATGTGATTTTAGCCTTATCGCAAATTATTATTATTTTTGGCAAATCCAGAAACTGACAGAAGAAAGTGGTTTTTAGATTATTATAAAAGTACGTTAGCTGCGTTCAAAAAAAGTATCGCCTTTTGTCTTACGTCTTTCTGTAATTTTTTAAAACCAAAAAGCCGATAAAAATATGTGGTTTTTAGCCTATTCGCTAATTATTAATATTTTTTGCAAATCCAGAAACTGACAGAAGAATGTAGATTTTAGATTATTATCAAAGAACGTTAGCTGCGTTCAAAAAAATTATCGCCTTTTACGTCTGTCTGTAATTTTTTAAAAGCAAAAAGCCGATAAAAATATGTAGTTTTTAGCCTACTCGCTAATTATTAATATTTTATGCAAATCCAGAAACCGACAGAAGAATGTGGTTTTTAGATTATTATCAAAGAACGATATCTGCGTTCATAAAAAATATCGACATTTGTCTTACGTCTGTCTGTAATTTTTTAAAACCAAAAGACGGATAAAAATATGTGGTTTTTAGCCTATTCGCTAATTATTAATATTTTTTGCAAATCCAGAAACTGACAGAAGAATGTTGTTTTTAGATTATTATCAAAGAATGTTAGCTGCGTTCAAAAAAAGTATCGCCTTTTGTCTTACGTCTTTCTGTAATTTTTTAAAACCAAAAGGCCGATAAAAATATGTGGTTTTTAGCCTATTCGCTAATTATTAATATTTTTTGCAAATCCAGAAACTGACAGAAGAATGTTGATTTTAGATTATTATCAAAGAACATTAGCTGCGTTCAAAAAAAGTATCGCCTTTTGTCTTACGTCTTTCTGTAATTTTTTAAAAGCAAAAAGCCGATAAATATATGTGATTTTAGCCTATTCACAAATTATTATTATTTTTGGCAAATCCAGAAACTGACAGAAGAATGTGGTTTTTAGATTATTATAAAAGAACGTTAGCTGCGTTCAAAAAAAGTATCGCCTTTTGTCTTACGTCTTTCTGTAATTTTTTAAAACCAAAAAGCTGATAAAAATATGTGGTTTTTAGCCTATTCGCTAATTATTAATATTTTTTGCAAATCCAGAAACTGACAGAAGAATGTTGATTTTAGATTATTATCAAAGAACATTAGCTGCGTTCAAAAAAAGTATCGCCTTTTGTCTTACGTCTTTCTGTAATTTTTTAAAAGCAAAAAGCCGATAAATATATGTAGTTTTTAGCCTATTCGCTAATTATTAATATTTTTTGCAAATCCAGAAACTGACAGAAGAATGTGGTTTTTAGATTATTATCAAAGAACATTAGCTGCGTTCAAAAAAAGTATCGCCTTTTGTCTTATGTCTTTCTGTAATTTTTTAAAAGCAAAAAACGGATAAAAATATGTGGTTTTTAGCCTATTTGCAAATTATTATTATTTTTGGCAAATCCAGAAACAAACAGAAGAATGTGGTTTTTAGATTATTATAAAAGAACGTTAGCTGCGTTCAAAAAAAGTATCGCTTTTTGTCTTACGTCTGTCTGTAATTTTTTAAAAGCAAAAAGCCGATAAAAATATGTGGTTTTAAGCCTATTCGCAAATTATTATTATTTTTAGCAAATCCAGAAACTGAAAGAATAATGTGGTTTTTAGATTATTATCAAAGAACGTTAGCTGCGTTCAAAAAAAGTATCGTCTTTTGTCTTACGCCTTTCTGTAATTTTTTAAAACCAAAAGACGGATTAAAATATGTAGTTTTTAGCCTATTCGCTAATTATTAATATTTTTTGCAAATCCAGAAACTGACAGAAGATTGTTGTTTTTAGATTATTATCAAAGAACGTTAGCTGCGTTCAAAAAAAGTATCGCCTTTTGTCTTACGTCTTTCTATAATTTTTTAAAAGCAAAAAGCTGATAAAAATATGTGGTTTTAGCCTATTCGCAAATTTTTGCAAATCCAGAAACTGACAGAAGAATGTTGTTTTTAGATTATTATAAAAGAACGTTAGCTGCGTTCAAAAAAAGTATCGCCTTTTGTCTTACGTCTTTTTGTAATTTTTTAAAAGCAAAAAACCGATAAAAATATGTAGTTTTTAGCCTACTCGCTAATTATTAATATTTTATGCAAATCCAGAAACTGACAGAAGAATGTTGTTTTTAGATTATTATCAAAGAACGTTAGCTGCGTTCAAAAAAAGTATCGCCTTTTGTCTTACGTCTTTCTGTAATTTTTTTAAAGCAAAGAGCCGATAAAATTATGTCGTTTTTAGTCTATTCGCAAATTATTATTATTTTTGGCAAATCCAGAAACTGACAGAAGAATGTTGTTTTTAGATTAGTATCAAAGAACGTTAGCTGCGTTCAAAAAAAATATCGCCTTTTGTCTTACGTCTTTCTGTAATTTTTTAAAGCAAAAAGCCGATAAAATTTTGTGGTTTTTAGTCTATTCGCAAATTATTATTATTTTTGGCAAATCCAGAAACTAACAGAAGAATGTGGTTTTTAGATTATTATTAAAGAATCTTAGCTGCGTTCAAAAAGAGTATCGCCTTTTGTCTTACGTCTTTCTATAATTTTTTAAAAGTAAAAAGCTGATAAAAATATGTGGTTTTTAGCCTATTCGCAAATTATTAATATTTTTTGCAAATCCAGAAACTGACAGAAGAATGTTGTTTTTAGATTATTATCAAAAAAAGTTAGCTGCGTTCAAAAAAAGTATCGCCTTTTGTCTTACGTCTTTCTATAATTTTTTAAAAGCAAAAAGCTAATAAAAATTTGTGGTTTTAGCCTTATCGCAAATTATTATTATTTTTGGCAAATCCAGAAACTGACAGAAGAATGTGGTTTTTAGATTATTATAAAAGAACGTTAGCTGCGTTCAAAAAAAGTATCGCCTTTTGTCTTACGTCTTTCTGTAATTTTTTAAAACCAAAAAGCCGATAAAAATATGTGGTTTTTAGCCTATTCGCTAATTATTAATATTTTTTGCAAATCCAGAAACTGACAGAAGAATGTTGTTTTTACATTATTATAAAAGAACGTTAGCTGCGTTCAAAAAAAGTATCGCCTTTTGTCTTACGTCATTCTGTAATTTTTTAAAAGCAAAAAACCGATAAAAATATGTAGTTTTTAGCCTACTCGCTAATTATTAATATTTTATGCAAATCCAGAAACTGACAGAAGAATGTTGTTTTTAGATTATTATCAAAGAACGTTAGCTGCGTTCAAAAAAAGTATCGCCTTTTGTCTTACGTCTTTCTGTAATTTTTTTAAAGCAAAAAGCCGATTAAATTATGTGGTTTTTAGTCTATTCGCAAATTATTATTATTTTTGGCAAATCCAGAAACTGACAGAAGAATGTGGTTGTTAGATTATTATTAAAGAACCTTAGCTGCGTTCAAAAAAAGTATCGCTTTTTGTCTTACGTCTGTCTATAATTTTTTAAAATCAAAATGCCGATAAAAATATGTGGTTTTAAGCCTTTTCGCAAGTTATTATTATTTTTAGCAAATCCAGAAACTGAAAGAATAATGTGGTTTTTAGATTATTACCAAAGAACGTTAGCTGCGTTCAAAAAAAGTATCGTCTTTTGTCTTACGCCTTTCTGTAATTTTTTAAAACCAAAAGACGGATTAAAATATGTAGTTTTTAGCCTATTCGCAAATTATTATTATTTTTGGCAAATCCAGAAACTGACAGAAGAATGTGGTTTTTAGATTATTATCAAAGAACGTTAGCTGCGTTCAAAAAAAGTATCGCCTTTTGTCTTACGTCTTTCTATAATTTTTTAAAAGCAAAAAGCTGATAAAAATATGTGGTTTTTAGCCTATTCGCAAATTATTATTATTTATGGCAAATCCAGAAACTGACAGAAGAATGTAGTTTTTAGATTATTATAAAAGAACGTTAGCTGCGTTCAAAAAAAATATCGCTTTTTGTCTTACGTCTTTCTGTAATTTTTTAAAACCAAAAAGCCGATAAAAATATGTGGTTTTTAGCCTATTCGCTAATTATTAATTTTTTTTGCAAATTCAGAAACTGACAGAAGAATGTTGTTTTTAGATTATTATCAAAGAACGTTAGCTGCGTTCAAAAAAAGTATCGCCTTTTGTCTTACGTCTTTCTATAATTTTTTAAAAGTAAAAAGCTGATTAAAATATGTGGTTTTTAGCCTATTCGCAAATTATTATTATTTTTGGCAAATCCAGAAACTGACAGAAGAATGCGGTTTTTAGAATATTATAAAAGAACGTTAGCTGCGTTCAAAAAAAGTATCGCCTTTTGTCTTACGTCTTTCTATAATTTTTTAAAAGCAAAAAGCTGATAAAAATATGTGGATTTTAGTCTATTCGCAAATTATTATTATTTTTGGCAAATCCAGAAATTAACAGAAGAATGTGGTTTTTAGATTATTATAAAAGAACGTTAGCTGCGTTCAAAAAAAGTATCGCCTTTTGTCTTACGTCTTTCTATAATTTTTTAAAAGCAAAATGCTGATAAAAATATGTGGTTTTTAGCCTATTCGCAAATTATTATTATTTTTGGCAAATCCAGAAACTGACAGAAGAATGTGGTTTTTAGATTATTATAAAAGAACGTTAGCTGCGTTCAAAAAAGTATCGCCTTTTTTCTTACGTCTTTCTGTAATTTTTTAAAACCAAAAAGCCGATAAAAATATGTGGTTTTTAGCCTATTCGCTAATTATTAATATTTTTTGCAAATCCAGAAACTGACAGAAGAATGTTTTTTTTAGATTATTATAAAAGAACGTTAGCTGCGTTCAAAAAAAGTATCGCCTTTTGTCTTACGTTTTTTTATAATTTTTTAAAAGTAAAAAGCTGATAAAAATATGTGGTTTTTAGCCTATTCGCAAATTATTATTATTTTTGGCAAATCCAGAAACTGACAGAAGAATATAATTTTTAGAATATTATAAAAGAACGTTAGCTGCGTTCAAAAAATGTATCGCCTTTTGTCTTACGTCATTCCTTAATTTTTTAAAAGTAAAAATCTGATAAAAATATGTGGTTTTTAGCCTATTCGCAAATTATTATTATTTTTGGCAAATCCAGAAACTGACAGAAGAATGTGGTTTTTAGATTATTATAAAAGAACGTTAGCTGCGTTCAAAAAAAGTATCGCCTTTTGTCTTACGTCTTTCTATAATTTTTTAAAAGCAAAAAGCTGATAAAAATATGTGGCTTTTAGCCTATTCGCAAGTTATTATTATTTTTGGCAAATCGAGAAACTGACAGAAGAATGTGGTTTTTAGATTATTATAAAAGAACGTTAGCTGCGTTCAAAAAAAGTATCGCCTTTTGTCTTACGTCTTTCTGTAATTTTTTAAAACCAAAAAGCCGATAAAAATATGTGGTTTTTAGCCTATTCGCTAATTATTAATATTTTTTGCAAATCCAGAAACTGACAGAAGAATGTTGTTTTCAGATTATTATCAAAGGACGTTAGCAGCGTTCAAAAAAATTATCGCCTTTTGTCTTACGTCTTTCTATAATTTTTTAAAAGCAAAAAGCTGATAAAAATATGTGGTTTTAGCCTATTCGCAAATTATTATTATTTTTGGCAAATCCAGAAACTGACAGAGGAATGTGGTTTTTAGATTATTATAAAAGAACGTTAGCTGCGTTCAAAAAAAGTATCGCCTTTTGTCTTACGTCTTTCTGTTATTTTTTAAAACCAAAAAGCCGATAAAAATATGTGGTTTTTAGCCTATTCGCTAATTATTAATATTTTTTGCAAATCCAGAAACTGACAGAAGAATGTTGTTTTTAGATTATTATCAAAGAACGTTAGCTGCGTTCAAAAAAAGTATCGCCTTTTGTCTTACGTCTTTCTATAATTTTTTAAAAGCAAAAAGCTGATAAAGATATGTGATTTTAGCCTTATCGCAAATTATTATTATTTTTGGCAAATCCAGAAACTGACAGAAGAAAGTGGTTTTTAGATTATTATAAAAGTACGTTAGCTGCGTTCAAAAAAAGTATCGCCTTTTGTCTTACGTCTTTCTGTAATTTTTTAAAACCAAAAAGCCGATAAAAATATGTGGTTTTTAGCCTATTCGCTAATTATTAATATTTTTTGCAAATCCAGAAACTGACAGAAGAATGTAGATTTTAGATTATTATCAAAGAACGTTAGCTGCGTTCAAAAAAATTATCGCCTTTTACGTCTGTCTGTAATTTTTTAAAAGCAAAAAGCCGATAAAAATATGTAGTTTTTAGCCTACTCGCTAATTATTAATATTTTATGCAAATCCAGAAACCGACAGAAGAATGTGGTTTTTAGATTATTATCAAAGAACGATATCTGCGTTCATAAAAAATATCGACATTTGTCTTACGTCTGTCTGTAATTTTTTAAAACCAAAAGACGGATAAAAATATGTGGTTTTTAGCCTATTCGCTAATTATTAATATTTTTTGCAAATCCAGAAACTGACAGAAGAATGTTGTTTTTAGATTATTATCAAAGAATGTTAGCTGCGTTCAAAAAAAGTATCGCCTTTTGTCTTACGTCTTTCTGTAATTTTTTAAAACCAAAAGGCCGATAAAAATATGTGGTTTTTAGCCTATTCGCTAATTATTAATATTTTTTGCAAATCCAGAAACTGACAGAAGAATGTTGATTTTAGATTATTATCAAAGAACATTAGCTGCGTTCAAAAAAAGTATCGCCTTTTGTCTTACGTCTTTCTGTAATTTTTTAAAAGCAAAAAGCCGATAAATATATGTGATTTTAGCCTATTCACAAATTATTATTATTTTTGGCAAATCCAGAAACTGACAGAAGAATGTGGTTTTTAGATTATTATAAAAGAACGTTAGCTGCGTTCAAAAAAAGTATCGCCTTTTGTCTTACGTCTTTCTGTAATTTTTTAAAACCAAAAAGCTGATAAAAATATGTGGTTTTTAGCCTATTCGCTAATTATTAATATTTTTTGCAAATCCAGAAACTGACAGAAGAATGTTGATTTTAGATTATTATCAAAGAACATTAGCTGCGTTCAAAAAAAGTATCGCCTTTTGTCTTACGTCTTTCTGTAATTTTTTAAAAGCAAAAAGCCGATAAATATATGTAGTTTTTAGCCTATTCGCTAATTATTAATATTTTTTGCAAATCCAGAAACTGACAGAAGAATGTGGTTTTTAGATTATTATCAAAGAACATTAGCTGCGTTCAAAAAAAGTATCGCCTTTTGTCTTATGTCTTTCTGTAATTTTTTAAAAGCAAAAAACGGATAAAAATATGTGGTTTTTAGCCTATTTGCAAATTATTATTATTTTTGGCAAATCCAGAAACAAACAGAAGAATGTGGTTTTTAGATTATTATAAAAGAACGTTAGCTGCGTTCAAAAAAAGTATCGCTTTTTGTCTTACGTCTGTCTGTAATTTTTTAAAAGCAAAAAGCCGATAAAAATATGTGGTTTTAAGCCTATTCGCAAATTATTATTATTTTTAGCAAATCCAGAAACTGAAAGAATAATGTGGTTTTTAGATTATTATCAAAGAACGTTAGCTGCGTTCAAAAAAAGTATCGTCTTTTGTCTTACGCCTTTCTGTAATTTTTTAAAACCAAAAGACGGATTAAAATATGTAGTTTTTAGCCTATTCGCTAATTATTAATATTTTTTGCAAATCCAGAAACTGACAGAAGATTGTTGTTTTTAGATTATTATCAAAGAACGTTAGCTGCGTTCAAAAAAAGTATCGCCTTTTGTCTTACGTCTTTCTATAATTTTTTAAAAGCAAAAAGCTGATAAAAATATGTGGTTTTAGCCTATTCGCAAATTTTTGCAAATCCAGAAACTGACAGAAGAATGTTGTTTTTAGATTATTATAAAAGAACGTTAGCTGCGTTCAAAAAAAGTATCGCCTTTTTTCTTACGTCTTTTTGTAATTTTTTAAAAGCAAAAAACCGATAAAAATATGTAGTTTTTAGCCTACTCGCTAATTATTAATATTTTATGCAAATCCAGAAACTGACAGAAGAATGTTGTTTTTAGATTATTATCAAAGAACGTTAGCTGCGTTCAAAAAAAGTATCGCCTTTTGTCTTACGTCTTTCTGTAATTTTTTTAAAGCAAAGAGCCGATAAAATTATGTCGTTTTTAGTCTATTCGCAAATTATTATTATTTTTGGCAAATCCAGAAACTGACAGAAGAACTTGGTTTTTAGATTATTATTAAAGAACCTTAGCTGCGTTCAAAAAAAGTATCGCTTTTTGTCTTACGTCTGTCTGTAATTTTTTAAAAGCAAAAAGCCGATAAAAATATGTGGTTTTAAGCCTTTTCGCAAATTATTATTATTTTTAGCAAATCCAGAAAGTGAAAGAATAATGTGGTTTTTAGATTATTATCAAAGAACGTTAGCTGCGTTCAAAAAAAGTATCGTCTTTTGTCTGACGCCTTTCTGTAATTTTTTAAAACCAAAAGACGGATTATAATATGTAGTTTTTAGCCTATTCGCAAATTATTATTATTTTTGGCAAATCCAGAAACTGACAGAAGAATGTGGTTTTTAGATTACTATCAAACAACGTTAGCTGCGTTCAAAAAAAGTATCGCCTTTTGTCTTACGTCTTTCTATAATTTTTTAAAAGCAAAAAGCTGATAAAAATATGTGGTTTTTAGCCTATTCGCAAATTATTATTATTTTTGGCAAATCCAGAAACTGACAGAAGAATGTGGTTGTTAGATTATTATTAAAGAACCTTAGCTGCGTTCAAAAAAAGTATCGCTTTTTGTCTTACGTCTGTCTGTAATTTTTTAAAATCAAAAAGCCGATAAAAATATGTGGTTTTAAGCCTTTTCGCAAGTTATTATTATTTTTAGCAAATCCAGAAACTGAAAGAATAATGTGGTTTTTAGATTATTACCAAAGAACGTTAGCTGCGTTCAAAAAAAGTATCGTCTTTTGTCTTACGCCTTTCTGTAATTTTTTAAAACCAAAAGACGGATTAAAATATGTAGTTTTTAGCCTATTCGCTAATTATTAATATTTTTTGCAAATCCAGAAACTGACAGAAGATTGTTGTTTTTAGATTATTATCAAAGAACGTTAGCTGCGTTCAAAAAAAGTATCGCCTTTTGTCTTACGTCTTTCTATAATTTTTTAAAAGCAAAAAGCTGATAAAAATATGTGGTTTTAGCCTATTCGCAAATTTTTGCAAATCCAGAAACTGACAGAAGAATGTTGTTTTTAGATTATTATAAAAGAACGTTAGCTGCGTTCAAAAAAAGTATCGCCTTTTGTCTTACGTCTTTCTATAATTTTTTAAAACCAAAAAGCCGATAAAAATATGTGGTTTTTAGCCTATTCGCTAATTATTAATATTTTTGGCAAATCCAGAAACTGACAGAAAAATGTGGTCTTTAGATTATTATCAAAGAACGTTAGCTGCGTTCAAAAACGTATCGCCTTTTGTCTTACGTCTGTCTGTAATTTTTTTAAAGCAAAAAGCCGATAAAAATATGTAGTTTTTAGCCTACTCGCTAATTATTAATATTTTATGCAAATCCAGAAACCGACAGAAGAATGTGGTTTTTAGATTATTATCAAAGAACGTTATCTGCGTTCAAAAAAAGTATCGCCTTTTGTCTTACGTCTTTCTGTAATATTTTAAAAGCCAAAAGCCGATAAAAATATGTGGTTTTTAGTCTATTCGCAAATTATTATTATTTTTGGCAAATCCAGAAACTGACAGAAGAATGTGGTTTTTAGATTATTATCAAAGAACGTTAGCTGCGTTCAAAAAAAGTATCGCCTTTTGTCTTACGTCTGTCTGTAATTTTTTAAAAGCAAAAAGCCGATAAAAATATGTGGTTTTAAGCCTATTCGCAAATTATTATTATTTTTAGCAAATCCAGGAACTGAAAGAATAATGTGGTTTTTAGATTATTATAAAAGAACGTTAGCTGCGTTCAAAAAAAGTATCGCCTTTTGTCTTACGTCTTTCTGTAATTTTTTAAAACCAAAAAGCCGATAAAAATATGTGGTTTTTAGACTATTCGCTAATTATTAATATTTTTTGCAAATCCAGAAACTGACAGAAGAATGTTGTTTTTAGATTATTATCAAAGAGCGTTAGCTGCGTTCAAAAAAAGTATCGCCTTTTGTCTTACGTCTTTCTGTAATTTTTTTAAAGCAAAAAGCCGATAAAATTATGTGGTTTTTAGTCTATTCGCAAATTATTATTATTTTTGGCAAATCCAGAAACTGACAGAAGAATGTGGTTTTTAGATTATTATCAAAGAACCTTAGCTGCGTTCAAAAAAAGTATCGCCTTTTGTCTTACGTCTTTCTGTAATTTTTTAAAACCAAAAAGCCGATAAAAATATGTGGTTTTTAGCCTATTCGCTAATTATTAATATTTTTTGCAAATTCAGAAACTGACAGAAGAATGTTGTTTTTAGAGTATTATCAAAGAACGTTAGCTGCGTTCAAAAAAAGTATCGCCTTTTGTCTTACGTCTTTCTATAATTTTTTAAAAGTAAAAAGCTGATTAAAATATGTGGTTTTTAGCCTATTCGCAAATTATTATTATTTTTGGCAAATCCAGAAACTGACAGAAGAATGTGGTTTTTAGAATATTATAAAAGAACGTTAGCTGCGTTCAAAAAAAGTATCGCCTTTTGTCTTACGTCTTTCTATAATTTTTTAAAAGCAAAAAGCTGATAAAAATATGTGGATTTTAGCCTATTCGCAAATTATTATTATTATTGGCAAATCCAGAAACTGACAGAAGAATGTGGTTTTTTGATTATTCTAAAAGAACGTTAGCTGCGTTCAAAAAAAGTATCGCCTTTTGTCTTACGTCTTTCTATAATTTTTTAAAAGCAAAAAGCTGATAAAAATATGTGGTTTTTAGCCTATTCGCAAATTATTATTATTTTTGGCAAATCCAGAAACTGACAGAAGAATGTGGTTTTTAGATTATTATAAAAGAACATTAGCTGCGTTCAAAAAAACTTTCGCCTTTTGTCTTACGTCTTTCTGTAATTTTTTAAAACCAAAAAGCCGATAAAAATATGTGGTTTTTAGCCTATTCGCTAATTATTAATATTTTTTGCAAATCCAGAAACTGACAGAAGAATGTTGTTTTTTGATTATTATCAAAGAACGTTAGCTGCGTTCAAAAAAAGTATCGCCTTTTGTCTTACGTCTTTCTGTAATTTTTTTAAAGCAAAAAGCCGATAAAATTATGTGGTTTTTAGTCTATTAGCAAATTATTATTATTTTTGGCAAATCCAGAAACTGACAGAAGAATGTGGTTTTTAGATTATTATCAAAGAACCTTAGCTGCGTTCAAAAAAAGTATCGCCTTTTGTCTTACGTCTTTCTGTAATTTTTTAAAACCAAAAAGTCGATAAAAATATGTGGTTTTTAGCCTATTCGCTAATTATTAATATTTTTTGCAAATTCAGAAACTGACAGAAGAATGTTGTTTTTAAATTATTATCAAAGATCGTTAGCTGCGTTCAAAAAAAGTATCGCCTTTTGTCTTACGTCTTTCTGTAATTTTTTAAAACCAAAAAGCCGATAAAAATATGTGGTTTTTAGCCTATTCGCTAATTATTAATATTTTTTGCAAATTCAGAAACTGACAGAAGAATGTTGTTTTTAGATTATTATCAAAGAAAGTTAGCTGCGTTCAAAAAAAGTATCGCCTTTTGTCTTACGTCTTTCTATAATTTTTTAAAAGTAAAAAGCTGATTAAAATATGTGGTTTTAAGCCTATTCGCAAATTATTATTATTTTTGGCAAATCCAGAAACTGACAGAAGAATGTGGTTTTTAGAATATTATAAAAGAACGTTAGCTGCGTTCAAAAAAAGTATCGCCTTTTGTCTTACGTCTTTCTATAATTTTTATGTGCAAGCAAAAAACGGATAAAAATATGTGGTTTTTAGCCTATTTGCAAATTATTATTATTTTTGGAAAATCCAGAAACTAACAGAAGAATGTGTTTTTTAGATTATTATAAAAGAACGTTAGCTGCGTTCAAAAAAAGTATCGCTTTTTGTCTTACGTCTGTCTGTAATTTTTTAAAAGCAAAAAGCCGATAAAAATATGTGGTTTTAAGCCTATTCGCAAATTATTATTATTTTTAGCAAATCCAGAAACTGAAAGAATAATGTGGTTTTTAGATTATTATCAAAGAACGTTAGCTGCGTTCAAAAAAAGTATCGTCTTTTGTCTTACGCCTTTCTGTAATTTTTTAAAACCAAAAGACGGATTAAAATATGTAGTTTTTAGCCTATTCGCTAATTATTAATATTTTTTGCAAATCCAGAAACTGACAGAAGAATGTTGTTTTTAGATTATTATCAAAGAACGTTAGCTGCGTTCAAAAAAAGTATCGCCTTTTGTCTTACGTCTTTCTATAATTTTTTAAAAGCAAAAAGCTGATAAAAATATGTGGTTTTAGCCTATTCGCAAATTATTATTATTTTTGGCAAATCCAGAAACTGACAGAAGAATGTGGTTTTTAGATTATTATAAAAGAACGTTAGCTGCGTTCAAAAAAAGTATCGCCTTTTGTCTTACGTCTTTCTAAAATTTTTTAAAACCAAAAAGCCGATAAAAATATGTGGTTTTTAGCCTATTCGCTAATTATTAATATTTTTTGCAAATCCAGAAACTGACAGAAGAATGTTGTTTTTAGATTATTATCAAAGAACGTTAGCTGCGTTCAAAAAAAGTATCGCCTTTTGTCTTACGTCTTTCTGTAATTTTTTAAAAGCAAAAAGCCGATAAAAATATGTAGTTTTTAGCCTACTCGCTAATTATTAATATTTTATGCAAATCCAGAAACCGACAGAAGAATGTGGTTTTTAGATTATTATCAAAGAACGTTATCTCCGTTCAAAAAAAGTATCGCCTTTTGTCTTACGTCTTTCTGTAATATTTTAAAAGCAAAAAGCCGATAAAAATATGTGGTTTTTAGTCTATTCGCAAATTATTATTATTTTTGGCAAATCCAGAAACTGACAGAAGAATGTGGTTTTTAGATTATTATCAAAGAATGTTATCTGCGTTCAAAAAAAGTATCGCCTTTTGTCTTACGTCTTTCTATAATTTTTTAAAAGCAAAAAGCCGATAAAAATATGTGGTTTTTAGCCTATTCGCTAATTATTAATATTTTTTGCAAATCCAGAAACTGACAGAAGAATGTGGTTTTTAGATTATTATCAAAGAACGTTATCTGCGTTCAAACAAAGTATCGCCTTTTGTCTTACGTCTTTCTGTAAAATTTTAAAATCAAAAAGCCGATAAAAATATGTGGTTTTTAGCCTATTCGCTAATTATTAATATTTTTTGCAAATTCAGAAACTGACAGAAGAATGTTGTTTTTAGATTATTATCAAAGAAAGTTAGCTGCGTTCAAAAAAAGTATCGCCTTTTGTCTTACGTCTTTCTATAATTTTTTAAAAGCAAAAAGCTGATAAAGATATGTGATTTTAGCCTTATCGCAAATTATTATTATTTTTGGCAAATCCAGAAACTGACAGAAGAATGTGGTTTTTAGATTATTATAAAAGTACGTTAGCTGCGTTCAAAAAAAGTATCGCCTTTTGTCTTACGTCTTTCTGTAATTTTTTAAAACCAAAAAGCCGATAACAATATGTGGTTTTTAGCCTATTCGCTAATTATTAATATTTCTTGCAAATCCAGAAACTGACAGAAGAATGTAGTTTTTAGATTATTATCAAAGAACGTTAGCTGCGTTCAAAAAAATTATCGCCTTTTACGTCTGTCTGTAATTTTTTAAAAGCAAAAAGCCGATAAAAATATGTAGTTTTTAGCCTACTCGCTAATTATTAATATTTTATGCAAATCCAGAAACCGACAGAAGAATGTGGTTTTTAGATTATTATCAAAGAACGATATCTGCGTTCAAAAAAAATATCGACATTTGTCTTACGTCTGTCTGTAATTTTTTAAAACCAAAAGACGGATAAAAATATGTGGTTTTTAGCCTATTCGCTAATTATTAATATTTTTTGCAAATCCAGAAACTGACAGAAGAATGTTGTTTTTAGATTATTATCAAAGAACGTTAGCTGCGTTCAAAAAAAGTATCGCCTTTTGTCTTACGTCTTTCTGTAATTTTTTAAAACCAAAAAGCCGATAAAAATATGTGGTTTTTAGCCTATTCGCTATTTATTAATATTTTTTGCAAATCCAGAAACTGACAGAAGAATGTTGATTTTAGATTATTATCAAAGAACATTAGCTGCGTTCAAAAAAAGTATCGCCTTTTGTCTTACGTCTTTCTGTAATTTTTTAAAAGCAAAAAGCCGATAAATATATGTGATTTTAGCCTATTCGCAAATTATTATTATTTTTGGCAAATCCAGAAACTGACAGAAGAATGTGGTTTTTAGATTATTATAAAAGAACGTTAGCTGCGTTCAAAAAAAGTATTGCCTTTTGTCTTACGTCTTTCTGTAATTTTTTAAAACCAAAAAGCCGATAAAAATATGTGGTTTTTAGCCTATTCGCTAATTATTAATATTTTTTGCAAATCCAGAAACTGACAGAAGAATGTTGATTTTAGATTATTATCAAAGAACATTAGCTGCGTTCAAAAAAAGTATCGCCTTTTGTCTTACGTCTTTCTGTAATTTTTTAAAAGCAAAAAGCCGATAAATATATGTAGTTTTTAGCCTATTCGCTAATTATTAATATTTTTTGCAAATCCAGAAACTGACAGAAGAATGTGGTTTTTAGATTATTATCAAAGAACATTAGCTGCGTTCAAAAAAAGTATCGCCTTTTGTCTTATGTCTTTCTGTAATTATTTAAAAGCAAAAACCGGATAAAAATATGTGGTTTTTAGCCTATTTGCAAATTATTATTATTTTTGGCAAATCCAGAAACTAACAGAAGAATGTGGTTTTTAGATTATTATAAAAAAACGTTAGCTGCGTTCAAAAAAAGTATCGCTTTTTGTCTTACGTCTGTCTGTAATTTTTTAAAAGCAAAAAGCCGATAAAAATATGTGGTTTTAAGCCTATTCGCAAATTATTATTATTTTTAGCAAATCCAGAAACTGAAAGAATAATGTGGTTTTTAGATTATTATCAAAGAACATTAGCTGCGTTCAAAAAAAGTATCGTCTTTTGTCTTACGCCTTTCTGTAATTTTTTAAAACCAAAAGACGGATTAAAATATGTAGTTTTTAGCCTATTCGCTAATTATTAATATTTATTGCAAATCCAGAAACTGACAGAAGATTGTTGTTTTTAGATTATTATCAAAGAACGTTAGCTGCGTTCAAAAAAAGTATCGCCTTTTGTCTTACGTCTTTCTATAATTTTTTAAAAGCAAAAAGCTGATAAAAATATGTGGTTTTAGCCTATTCGCAAATTATTATTATTTTTGGCAAATCCAGAAACTGACAGAAGAATGTGGTTTTTAGATTATTATAAAAGAACGTTAGCTGCGTTCAAAAAAAGTATCGCCTTTTGTCTTACGTCTTTCTATAATTTTTTAAAACCAAAAAGCCGATAAAAATATGTGGTTTTTAGCCTATTCGCAAATTATTATTATTTTTGGCAAATCCAGAAACTGACAGAAGAATGTGGTTTTTAGATTATTATAAAAGAACGTTAGCTGCGTCCAAAAAAAGTATCGCCTTTTGTCTTACGTCTTTCTATAATTTTTTAAAACCAAAAAGCCGATAAAAATATGTGGTTTTTAGCCTATTCGCTAATTATTAATATTTTTTGCAAATCCAGAAACTGACAGAAGAATGTTGTTTTTAGATTATTATCAAAGAACGTTAGCTGCGTTCAAAAAAAGTATCGTCTTTTGTCTTACGTCTTTCTGTAATTTTTTAAAAGCAAAAAGCCGATAAAAATATGTGGTTTTTAGCCTATTCGCTAATTATTAATATTTTTGGCAAATCCAGAAACTGACAGAAAAATGTGGTCTTTAGATTATTATCAAAGAACGTTAGCTGCGTTCAAAAACGTATCGCCTTTTGTCTTACGTCTGTCTGTAATTTTTTAAAAGCAAAAAGCCGATAAAAATATGTAGTTTTTAGCCTACTCGCTAATTATTAATATTTTATGCAAATCCAGAAACAGACAGAAGAATGTGGTTTTTAGATTATTATCAAAGAACGTTATCTGCGTTCAAAAAAAGTATCGCCTTTTGTCTTACGTCTTTCTGTAATATTTTAAAAGCCAAAAGCCGATAAAAATATGTGGTTTTTAGTCTATTCGCAAATTATTATTATTTTTGGCAAATCCAGAAACTGACAGAAGAATGTGGTTTTTAGATTATTATCAAAGAACGTTATCTGCGTTCAAAAACAGTATCGCCTTTTGTCTTACGTCTTTCTGTAATATTTTAAAAGCAAAAAGCCGATAAAAATATGTGGTTTTTAGTCTATTCGCAAATTATTATTATTTTTGGCAAATCCAGAAACTGACAGAAGAATGTGGTTTTTAGATTATTATCAAAGAACGTTATCTGCGTTCAAAAAAAGTATCGCCTTTTGTCTTACGTCTTTCTATAATTTTTTAAAAGCAAAAAGCCGACAAAAATATGTGGTTTTTAGCCTATTCGCTAATTATTAATATTTTTTGCAAATCCAGAAACTGACAGAAGAATGTGGTTTTTAGATTATTATCAAAGAAAGTTAGCTGCGTTCAATAAAAGTATCGACTTTTGTCTTACGTCTTTCTGTAATTTTTTAAAAGCAAAAAACCGATAAAAATATGTAGTTTTTAGCCTACTCGCTAATTATTAATATTTTATGCAAATCCAGAAACCGACAGAAGAATGTGGTTTTTAGATTATTGTCAAAGAACGTTATCTGCGTTCAAACAAAGTATCGCCTTTTGTCTTACGTCTTTCTGTAATATTTTAAAAGCAAAAAGCCGATAAAATTATGTGGTTTTTAGTCTATTCGCAAATTATTATTATTTTTGGCAAATCCAGAAACTGACAGAAGAATGTGGTTTTTAGATTATTATCAAAGAACGTTAGCTGCGTACAAAAAAAGTATCGCCTTTTGTCTTACATCTGTCTGTAATTTTTTAAAAGCATAAAGCCGATAAAAATATGTGGTTTTAAGCCTATTCGCAAATTATTATTATTTTTAGCAAATCCAGAAACTGAAAGAATAATGTGGTTTTTAGATTATTATCAAAGAACGTTATCTGCGTTCAAAAAAAGTATCGCCTTTTGTCTTACGTCTTTCTGTAATTTTTTAAAACCAAAAAGCCGATAAAAATATGAGGTTTTTAGCCTATTCGCTAATTATTAATATTTTTTGCAAATCCAGAAACTGACAGAAGAATGTTGTTTTTAGATTATTATCAAAAAACGTTAGCTGCGTTCAAAAAAAGTGTCGCCTTTTGTCTTACGTCTTTCTATAATTTTTTAAAAGCAAAAAGCTGATAAAAATATGTGGTTTTAGCCTTATCGCAAATTATTATTATTTTTGGCAAATCCAGAAACTGACAGAAGAATGTGGTTTTTAGATTATTATAAAAGAACGTTAGCTGCGTTCAAAAAAAGTATCGCTTTTTGTCTTACGTCTTTCTGTAATTTTTTAAAACCAAAATGCCGATAAAAATATGTGGTTTTTAGCCTATTCGCTAATTATTAATATTTTTGGCAAATCCAGAAACTGACAGAAGAATGTGGTTTTTAGATTATTATCAAAGAACCTTAGCTGCGTTCAAAAAAAGTATCGCCTTTTGTCTTACGTCTTTCTGTAATTTTTTAAAACCAAAAAGCCGATAAAAATATGTGGTTTTTAGCCTATTCGCTAATTATTAATATTTTTTGCAAATTCAGAAACTGACAGAAGAATGTTGTTTTTGGATTATTATCAAAGAACGTTAGCTGCGTTCAAAAAAAGTATCGCCTTTTGTCTTACGTCTTTCTATAATTTTTTAAAAGTAAAAAGCTGATTAAAATATGTGGTTTTTAGCCTATTCGCAAATTATTATTATTTTTGGCAAATCCAGAAACTGACAGAAGAATGTGGTTTTTAGAATATTATAAAAGAACGTTAGCTGCGTTCAAAAAAAGTATCGCCTTTTGTCTTACGTCTTTCTATAATTTTTTAAAAGCAAAAAGCTGATAAAAATATGTGGATTTTAGCCTATTCGCAAATTATTATTATTTTTGGCAAATCCAGAAACGGACAGAAGAATGTGGTTTTTAGATTATTATAAAAGAACGTTAGCTGCGTTCAAAAAAAGTATCGCCTTTTGTCTTACGTCTTTCTATAATTTTTTAAAAGCAAAAAGCTGATAAAAATATGTGGTTTTTAGCCTATTCGCAAATTATTATTATTTTTGGCAAATCCAGAAACTGACAGAAGAATGTGGTTTTTAGATTATTATAAAAGAACATTAGCTGCGTTCAAAAAAACTTTCGCCTTTTGTCTTACGTCTTTCTGTAATTTTTTAAAACCAAAAAGCCGATAAAAATATGTGGTTTTTAGCCTATTCGCTAATTATTAATATTTTTTGCAAATCCAGAAACTGACAGAAGAATGTTGTTTTTAGATTATTATCAAAGAACGTTAGCTGCATTCAAAAAAAGTATCGTCTTTTGTCTTACGTTTTTCTGTAATTTTTTTAAAGCAAAAAGCCGATAAAATTATGTGGTTTTTAGTCTATTAGCAAATTATTATTATTTTTGGCAAATCCAGAAACTGACAGAAGAATGTGGTTTTTAGATTATTATCAAAGAACCTTAGCTGCGTTCAAAAAAAGTATCGCCTTGTGTCTTACGTCTTTCTATAATTTTTTAAAAGTAAAAAGCTGATTAAAATATGTGGATTTTAGCCTATTCGCAAATTATTATTATTTTTGGCAAATCCAGAAACTGACAGAAGATTGTGGTTTTTAGAATATTATAAAAGAACGTTAGCTGCGTTCAAAAAAAGTATCGCCTTGTGTCTTACGTCTTTCTATAATTTTTTAAAAGCAAAAAGCTGATAAATATATGTGGATTTTAGCCTATTCGCAAATTATTATTATTTTTGGCAAATCCAAAAACTGACAGAAGAATGTGGTTTTTAGATTATTATCAAAGAACATTAGCTGCGTTCAAAAAAAGTATCGCCTTTTGTCTTATGTCTTTCTGTAATTTTTTAAAAGCAAAAAACGGATAAAAATATGTGGCTTTTAGCCTATTTGCAAATTATTATTATTTTTGGCAAATCCAGAAACTAACAGAAGAATGTGGTTTTTAGATTATT
Organism: Oxystoma pomonae; assembly: GCA_963921995.1. Taxonomy (NCBI): domain Eukaryota; kingdom Metazoa; phylum Arthropoda; class Insecta; order Coleoptera; family Brentidae; genus Oxystoma; species Oxystoma pomonae. Next base: position 116,024,847 of record OY998166.1, on the reverse strand, counting down.
ATAAAAGAACGTTAGCTGCGTTCAAAAAAAGTATCGCTTTTTGTCTTACGTCTGTCTGTAATTTTTTAAAAGCAAAAAGCCGATAAAAATATGTGGTTTTAAGCCTATTCGCAAATTATTATTATTTTTAGCAAATCCAGAAACTGAAAGAATAATGTGGTTTTTAGATTATTATCAAAGAACGTTAGCTGCGTTCAAAAAAAGTATCGTCTTTTGTCTTACGCCTTTCTGTAATTTTTTAAAACCAAAAGACGGATTAAAATATGTAGTTTTTAGCCTATTCGCTAATTATTAATATTTTTTGCAAATCCAGAAACTGACAGAAGAATGTTGTTTTTAGATTATTATCAAAGAACGTTAGCTGCGTTCAAAAAAAGTATCGCCTTTTGTCTTAAGTCTTTCTATAATTTTTTAAAAGCAAAAAGCTGATAAAAATATGTGGTTTTTAGCCTATTCGCTAATTATTAATATTTTTTGCAAATCCAGAAACTGACAGAAGAATGTAGTTTTTAGATTATTATCAAAGAACGTTAGCTGCGTTCAAAAAAATTATCGCCTTTTACGTCTGTCTGTAATTTTTTAAAACCAAAAAGTCGATAAAAATATGTGGTTTTTAGCCTATTCGCTAATTATTAATATTTTTTGCAAATTCAGAAACTGACAGAAGAATGTTGTTTTTAAATTATTATCAAAGATCGTTATCTGCGTTCAAAAAAAGTATCGCCTTTTGTCTTACGTCTTTCTGTAATTTTTTAAAACCAAAAAGCCGATAAAAATATGTGGTTTTTAGCCTATTCGCTAATTATTAATATTTTTTGCAAATTTAGAAACTGACAGAAGAATGTTGTTTTTAGATTATTATCAAAGAAAGTTAGCTGCGTTCAAAAAAAGTATCGCCTTTTGTCTTACGTCTTTCTATAATTTTTTAAAAGTAAAAAGCTGATAAAAATATGTGGTTTTAGCCTTATCGCAAATTATTATTATTTTTGGCAAATCCAGAAACTGACAGAAGAATGTGGTTTTTAGATTATTATCAAAGAACGTTAGCTGCGTACAAAAAAAGTATCGCCTTTTGTCTTACATCTGTCTGTAATTTTTTAAAAGCATAAAGCCGATAAAAATATGTGGTTTTAAGCCTATTCGCAAATTATTATTATTTTTAGCAAATCCAGAAACTGAAAGAATAATGTGGTTTTTAGATTATTATCAAAGAACGTTATCTGCGTTCAAAAAAAGTATCGCCTTTTGTCTTACGTCTTTCTGTAATTTTTTAAAACCAAAAAGCCGATAAAAATATGAGGTTTTTAGCCTATTCGCTAATTATTAATATTTTTTGCAAATCCAGAAACTGACAGAAGAATGTTGTTTTTAGATTATTATCAAAAAACGTTAGCTGCGTTCAAAAAAAGTGTCGCCTTTTGTCTTACGTCTTTCTATAATTTTTTAAAAGCAAAAAGCTGATAAAAATATGTGGTTTTAGCCTTATCGCAAATTATTATTATTTTTGGCAAATCCAGAAACTGACAGAAGAATGTGGTTTTTAGATTATTATAAAAGAACGTTAGCTGCGTTCAAAAAAAGTATCGCTTTTTGTCTTACGTCTTTCTGTAATTTTTTAAAACCAAAATGCCGATAAAAATATGTGGTTTTTAGCCTATTCGCTAATTATTAATATTTTTGGCAAATCCAGAAACTGACAGAAGAATGTGGTTTTTAGATTATTATCAAAGAACCTTAGCTGCGTTCAAAAAAAGTATCGCCTTTTGTCTTACGTCTTTCTGTAATTTTTTAAAACCAAAAAGCCGATAAAAATATGTGGTTTTTAGCCTATTCGCTAATTATTAATATTTTTTGCAAATTCAGAAACTGACAGAAGAATGTTGTTCTTGGATTATTATCAAAGAACGTTAGCTGCGTTCAAAAAAAGTATCGCCTTTTGTCTTACGTCTTTCTATAATTTTTTAAAAGTAAAAAGCTGATTAAAATATGTGGTTTTTAGCCTATTCGCAAATTATTATTATTTTTGGCAAATCCAGAAACTGACAGAAGAATGTGGTTTTTAGAATATTATAAAAGAACGTTAGCTGCGTTCAAAAAAAGTATCGCCTTTTGTCTTACGTCTTTCTATAATTTTTTAAAAGCAAAAAGCTGATAAAAATATGTGGATTTTAGCCTATTCGCAAATTATTATTATTTTTGGCAAATCCAGAAACGGACAGAAGAATGTGGTTTTTAGATTATTATAAAAGAACGTTAGCTGCGTTCAAAAAAAGTATCGCCTTTTGTCTTACGTCTTTCTATAATTTTTTAAAAGCAAAAAGCTGATAAAAATATGTGGTTTTTAGCCTATTCGCAAATTATTATTATTTTTGGCAAATCCAGAAACTGACAGAAGAATGTGGTTTTTAGATTATTATAAAAGAACATTAGCTGCGTTCAAAAAAACTTTCGCCTTTTGTCTTACGTCTTTCTGTAATTTTTTAAAACCAAAAAGCCGATAAAAATATGTGGTTTTTAGCCTATTCGCTAATTATTAATATTTTTTGCAAATCCAGAAACTGACAGAAGAATGTTGTTTTTAGATTATTATCAAAGAACGTTAGCTGCATTCAAAAAAAGTATCGTCTTTTGTCTTACGTTTTTCTGTAATTTTTTTAAAGCAAAAAGCCGATAAAATTATGTGGTTTTTAGTCTATTAGCAAATTATTATTATTTTTGGCAAATCCAGAAACTGACAGAAGAATGTGGTTTTTAGATTATTATCAAAGAACCTTAGCTGCGTTCAAAAAAAGTATCGCCTTGTGTCTTACGTCTTTCTATAATTTTTTAAAAGTAAAAAGCTGATTAAAATATGTGGATTTTAGCCTATTCGCAAATTATTATTATTTTTGGCAAATCCAGAAACTGACAGAAGATTGTGGTTTTTAGAATATTATAAAAGAACGTTAGCTGCGTTCAAAAAAAGTATCGCCTTGTGTCTTACGTCTTTCTATAATTTTTTAAAAGCAAAAAGCTGATAAATATATGTGGATTTTAGCCTATTCGCAAATTATTATTATTTTTGGCAAATCCAAAAACTGACAGAAGAATGTGGTTTTTAGATTATTATCAAAGAACATTAGCTGCGTTCAAAAAAAGTATCGCCTTTTGTCTTATGTCTTTCTGTAATTTTTTAAAAGCAAAAAACGGATAAAAATATGTGGCTTTTAGCCTATTTGCAAATTATTATTATTTTTGGCAAATCCAGAAACTAACAGAAGAATGTGGTTTTTAGATTATTATAAAAGAACGTTAGCTGCGTTCAAAAAAAGTATCGCTTTTTGTCTTACGTCTGTCTGTAATTTTTTAAAAGCAAAAAGCCGATAAAAATATGTGGTTTTAAGCCTATTCGCAAATTATTATTATTTTTAGCAAATCCAGAAACTGAAAGAATAATGTGGTTTTTAGATTATTATCAAAGAACGTTAGCTGCGTTCAAAAAAAGTATCGTCTTTTGTCTTACGCCTTTCTGTAATTTTTTAAAACCAAAAGACGGATTAAAATATGTAGTTTTTAGCCTATTCGCTAATTATTAATATTTTTTGCAAATCCAGAAACTGACAGAAGAATGTTGTTTTTAGATTATTATCAAAGAACGTTAGCTGCGTTCAAAAAAAGTATCGCCTTTTGTCTTAAGTCTTTCTATAATTTTTTAAAAGCAAAAAGCTGATAAAAATATGTGGTTTTTAGCCTATTCGCTAATTATTAATATTTTTTGCAAATCCAGAAACTGACAGAAGAATGTAGTTTTTAGATTATTATCAAAGAACGTTAGCTGCGTTCAAAAAAATTATCGCCTTTTACGTCTGTCTGTAATTTTTTAAAACCAAAAAGTCGATAAAAATATGTGGTTTTTAGCCTATTCGCTAATTATTAATATTTTTTGCAAATTCAGAAACTGACAGAAGAATGTTGTTTTTAAATTATTATCAAAGATCGTTATCTGCGTTCAAAAAAAGTATCGCCTTTTGTCTTACGTCTTTCTATAATTTTTTAAAAGCAAAAAGCTGATAAAAATATGTGGTTTTTAGCCTATTCGCAAATTATTAATATTTTTTGCAAATTCAGAAACTGACAGAAGAATGTTGTTCTTGGATTATTATCAAAGAACGTTAGCTGCGTTCAAAAAAAGTATCGCCTTTTGTCTTACGTCTTTCTATAATTTTTTAAAAGTAAAAAGCTGATTAAAATATGTGGTTTTTAGCCTATTCGCAAATTATTATTATTTTTGGCAAATCCAGAAACTGACAGAAGAATGTGGTTTTTAGAATATTATAAAAGAACGTTAGCTGCGTTCAAAAAAAGTATCGCCTTTTGTCTTACGTCTTTCTATAATTTTTTAAAAGCAAAAAGCTGATAAAAATATGTGGATTTTAGCCTATTCGCAAATTATTATTATTTTTGGCAAATCCAGAAACGGACAGAAGAATGTGGTTTTTAGATTATTATAAAAGAACGTTAGCTGCGTTCAAAAAAAGTATCGCCTTTTGTCTTACGTCTTTCTATAATTTTTTAAAAGCAAAAAGCTGATAAAAATATGTGGTTTTTAGCCTATTCGCAAATTATTATTATTTTTGGCAAATCCAGAAACTGACAGAAGAATGTGGTTTTTAGATTATTATAAAAGAACATTAGCTGCGTTCAAAAAAACTTTCGCCTTTTGTCTTACGTCTTTCTGTAATTTTTTAAAACCAAAAAGCCGATAAAAATATGTGGTTTTTAGCCTATTCGCTAATTATTAATATTTTTTGCAAATCCAGAAACTGACAGAAGAATGTTGTTTTTAGATTATTATCAAAGAACGTTAGCTGCATTCAAAAAAAGTATCGTCTTTTGTCTTACGTTTTTCTGTAATTTTTTTAAAGCAAAAAGCCGATAAAATTATGTGGTTTTTAGTCTATTAGCAAATTATTATTATTTTTGGCAAATCCAGAAACTGACAGAAGAATGTGGTTTTTAGATTATTATCAAAGAACCTTAGCTGCGTTCAAAAAAAGTATCGCCTTGTGTCTTACGTCTTTCTATAATTTTTTAAAAGTAAAAAGCTGATTAAAATATGTGGATTTTAGCCTATTCGCAAATTATTATTATTTTTGGCAAATCCAGAAACTGACAGAAGATTGTGGTTTTTAGAATATTATAAAAGAACGTTAGCTGCGTTCAAAAAAAGTATCGCCTTGTGTCTTACGTCTTTCTATAATTTTTTAAAAGCAAAAAGCTGATAAATATATGTGGATTTTAGCCTATTCGCAAATTATTATTATTTTTGGCAAATCCAAAAACTGACAGAAGAATGTGGTTTTTAGATTATTATCAAAGAACATTAGCTGCGTTCAAAAAAAGTATCGCCTTTTGTCTTATGTCTTTCTGTAATTTTTTAAAAGCAAAAAACGGATAAAAATATGTGGCTTTTAGCCTATTTGCAAATTATTATTATTTTTGGCAAATCCAGAAACTAACAGAAGAATGTGGTTTTTAGATTATTATAAAAGAACGTTAGCTGCGTTCAAAAAAAGTATCGCTTTTTGTCTTACGTCTGTCTGTAATTTTTTAAAAGCAAAAAGCCGATAAAAATATGTGGTTTTAAGCCTATTCGCAAATTATTATTATTTTTAGCAAATCCAGAAACTGAAAGAATAATGTGGTTTTTAGATTATTATCAAAGAACGTTAGCTGCGTTCAAAAAAAGTATCGTCTTTTGTCTTACGCCTTTCTGTAATTTTTTAAAACCAAAAGACGGATTAAAATATGTAGTTTTTAGCCTATTCGCTAATTATTAATATTTTTTGCAAATCCAGAAACTGACAGAAGAATGTTGTTTTTAGATTATTATCAAAGAACGTTAGCTGCGTTCAAAAAAAGTATCGCCTTTTGTCTTAAGTCTTTCTATAATTTTTTAAAAGCAAAAAGCTGATAAAAATATGTGGTTTTTAGCCTATTCGCTAATTATTAATATTTTTTGCAAATCCAGAAACTGACAGAAGAATGTAGTTTTTAGATTATTATCAAAGAACGTTAGCTGCGTTCAAAAAAATTATCGCCTTTTACGTCTGTCTGTAATTTTTTAAAACCAAAAAGTCGATAAAAATATGTGGTTTTTAGCCTATTCGCTAATTATTAATATTTTTTGCAAATTCAGAAACTGACAGAAGAATGTTGTTTTTAAATTATTATCAAAGATCGTTATCTGCGTTCAAAAAAAGTATCGCCTTTTGTCTTACGTCTTTCTGTAATTTTTTAAAACCAAAAAGCCGATAAAAATATGTGGTTTTTAGCCTATTCGCTAATTATTAATATTTTTTGCAAATTTAGAAACTGACAGAAGAATGTTGTTTTTAGATTATTATCAAAGAAAGTTAGCTGCGTTCAAAAAAAGTATCGCCTTTTGTCTTACGTCTTTCTATAATTTTTTAAAAGTAAAAAGCTGATTAAAATATGTGGTTTTTAGCCTATTCGCAAATTATTATTATTTTTGGCAAATCCAGAAACTGACAGAAGAATGTGGTTTTTAGAATATTATAAAAGAACGTTAGCTGCGTTCAAAAAAAGTATCGCCTTGTGTCTTACGTCTTTCTATAATTTTTTAAAAGCAAAAAGCTGATAAAAATATGTGGATTTTAGCCTATTCGCAAATTATTATTATTTTTGGCAAATCCAGAAACTGACAGAAGAATGTGGTTTTTAGATTATTATCAAAGAACATTAGCTGCGTTCAAAAAAAGTATCGCCTTTTGTCTTATGTCTTTCTGTAATTTTTTAAAAGCAAAAAACGGATAAAAATATGTGGTTTTTAGCCTATTTGCAAATTATTATTATTTTTGGCAAATCCAGAAACTAACAGAAGAATGTGGTTTTTAGATTATTATAAAAGAACGTTAGCTGCGTTCAAAAAAAGTATCGCTTTTTGTCTTACGTCTGTCTGTAATTTTTTAAAAGCAAAAAGCCGATAAAAATATGTGGTTTTAAGCCTATTCGCAAATTATTATTATTTTTAGCAAATCCAGAAACTGAAAGAATAATGTGGTTTTTAGATTATTATCAAAGAACGTTAGCTGCGTTCAAAAAAAGTATCGTCTTTTGTCTTACGCCTTTCTGTAATTTTTTAAAACCAAAAGACGGATTAAAATATATAGTTTTTAGCCTATTCGCTAATTATTAATATTTTTTGCAAATCCAGAAACTGACAGAAGAATGTTGTTTTTAGATTATTATCAAAGAACGTTAGCTGCGTTCAAAAAAAGTATCGCCTTTTGTCTTACGTCTTTCTATAATTTTTTAAAAGCAAAAAGCTGATAAAAATATGTGGTTTTAGCCTATTCGCAAATTATTATTATTTTTGGCAAATCCAGAAACTGACAGAAGAATGTGGTTTTTAGATTATTATAAAAGAACGTTAGCTGCGTTCAAAAAAAGTATCGCCTTTTGTCTAACGTCTTTCTAAAATTTTTTAAAACCAAAAAGCCGATAAAAATATGTGGTTTTTAGCCTATTCGCTAATTATTAATATTTTTTGCAAATCCAGAAACTGACAGAAGAATGTTGTTTTTAGATTATTATAAAAGAACGTTAGCTGCGTTCAAAAAAAGTATCGCCTTTTGTCTTACGTCTTTCTGTAATTTTTTAAAAGCAAAAAGCCGATAAAAATATGTAGTTTTTAGCCTACTCGCTAATTATTAATATTTTATGCAAATCCAGAAACCGACAGAAGAATGTGGTTTTTAGATTATTATCAAAGAACGTTATCTCCGTTCAAAAAAAGTATCGCCTTTTGTCTTACGTCTTTCTGTAATATTTTAAAAGCAAAAAGCCGATAAAAATATGTGGGTTTTAGATTATTATCAAAGAATGTTATCTGCGTTCAAAAAAAGTATCGCCTTTTGTCTTACGTCTTTCTGTAATATTTTAAAAGCAAAAAGCCGATAAAAATATGTGGTTTTTAGTCTATTCGCAAATTATTATTATTTTTGGCAAATCCAGAACTTGACAGAAGAATGTGGTTTTTAGAATATTATGAAAGAAAGTTAGCTACGTTCAATAAAAGTATCGCCTTTTGTCTTACGTCTTTCTGTAATTTTTTAAAACCAAAAAAAAAGTATCGCCTTTTGTCTTACGTCTTTCTATAATTTTTTAAAAGCAAAAAGCCGATAAAAATTTGTGGTTTTTAGCCTATTCGCTAATTATTAATATTTTTTGCAAATCCAGAAACTGACAAAAGAATGTGGTTTTTAGATTATTATCAAAGAAAGTTAGCTGCGTTCAATAAAAGTTTCGACTTTTGTCTTACGTCTTTCTGTAATTTTTTAAAAGCAAAAAACCGATAAAAATATGTAGTTTTTAGCCTACTCGCTAATTATTAATATTTTATGCAAATCCAGAAACCGACAGAAGAATGTGGTTTTTAGATTATTATCAAAGAACGTTATCTGCGTTCAAACAAAGTATCGCCTTTTGTCTTACGTCTTTCTGTAATATTTTAAAATCAAAAAGCCGATAAAATTATGTGGTTTTTAGTCTATTCGCAAATTATTATTATTTTTGGCAAATCCAGAAACTGACAGAAGAATGTGGTTTTTAGATTATTATCAAAGCCTTTTGTCTTACGTCTGTCTGTAATTTTTTAAAAGCAAAAAGCCGATAAAAATATGTGGTTTTAAGCCTATTCGCAAATTATTATTATTTTTAGCAAATCCAGAAACTGAAAGAATAATGTGGTTTTTAGATTATTATCAAAGAACGTTATCTGCGTTCAAAAAGAGTATCGCCTTTTGTCTTACGTCTTTCTGTAATTTTTTAAAACCAAAAAGCCGATAAAAATATGAGATTTTTAGCCTATTCGCTAATTATTAATATTTTTTGCAAATCCAGAAACTGACAGAAGAATGTTGTTTTTAGATTATTATCAAAAAACGTTAGCTGCGTTCAAAAAAAGTGTCGCCTTTTGTCTTACGTCTTTCTATAATTTTTTAAAAGCAAAAAGCTGATAAAAATATGTAGTTTTAGCCTTATCGCAAATTATTATTATTTTTGGCAAATCCAGAAACTGACAGAAGAATGTGGTTATTAGATTATTATAAAAGAACGTTAGCTGCGTTCAAAAAAAGTATCGCCTTTTGTCTTACGTCTTTCTGTAATTTTTTAAAACCAAAAAGCCGATAAAAATATGTGGTTTTTAGCCTATTCGCTAATTATTAATATTTTTTGCAAATCCAGAAACTGACAGAAGAATGTTGTTTTTAGATTATTATCAAAGAACGTTAGCTGCGTTCAAAAAAAGTATCGCCTTTTGTCTTAGGTCTTTCTGTAATTTTTTTAAAGCAAAAGGCCGATAAAATTATGTGGATTTTAGTCTATTCGCAAATTATTATTATTTTTGGCAAATCCAGAAACTGACAGAAGAATGTGGTTTTTAGATTATTATAAAAGAACGTTAGCTGCGTTCAAAAAAAGTATCGCCTTTTGTCTTACGTCTTTCTGTAATTTTTGAAAACCAAAAAGCCGATAAAAATATGTGGTTTTTACCCTATTCGCTAATTATTAATATTTCTTGCAAATTCAGAAACTGACAGAAGAATGTTGTTTTTAGATTATTATCAAAGAACGTTAGCTGCGTTCAAAAAAAGTATCGCCTTTTGTCTTACGTCTTTCTATAATTTTTTAAAAGCAAAAAGCTGATTAAAATATGTGGTTTTTAGCCTATTCGCAAATTATTATTATTTTTGGCAAATCCAGAAACTGACAGAAGAATGTGGTTTTTAGAATATTATAAAAGAACGTTAGCTGCGTTCAAAAAAAGTATCGCCTTTTGTCTTACGTCTTTCTATAATTTTTTAAAAGCAAAAAGCTGATAAAAATATGTGGATTTTAGCCTATTCGCAAATTATTATTATTTTTGGCAAATCCAGAAACTGACAGAAGAATGTGGTTTTTAGATTATTATAAAAGAACGTTAGCTGCGTTCAAAAAAAGTATCGCCTTTTGTCTTACGTCTTTCTATAATTTTTTAAAAGCAAAAATCTGATAAAAATATGTGGTTTTTAACCTATTCGCAAATTATTATTATTTTTGGCAAATCCAGAAACTGACAGAAGAATGTGGTTTTTAGATTATTATAAAAGAACATTAGCTGCGTTCAAAAAAAGTATCGCCTTTTGTCTTACGTCTTTCTATAATTTTTTAAAAGTAAAAAGCTGATAAAAATATGTGGTTTTTAGCCTATTCGCAAATTATTAATATTTTTTGCAAATCCAGAAACTGACAGAAGAATGTTGTTTTTAGATTATTATCAAAGAACGTTAGCTGCGTTCAAAAAAAGTATCGCCTTTTGTCTTACGTCTTTCTATAATTTTTTAAAAGCAAAAATCTGATAAAAATATGTGGTTTTAGCCTATTCGCAAATTATTATTATTTTTGGCAAATCCAGAAACTGACAGAAGAATGTGGTTTTTAGATTATTATAAAAGAACGTTAGCTGCGTTCAAAAAAAGTATCGCCTTTTGTCTTACGTCTTTCTGTAAGTTTTTAAAACCAAAAAGCCGATAAAAATATGTGGTTTTTAGCCTATTCGCAAATTATTAATATTTTTTGCAAATCCAGAAACTGACAGAAGAATGTTGTTTTTAGATTATTATCAAAAAACGTTAGCTGCGTTCAAAAAAAGTATCGCCTTTTGTCTTAGGTCTTTCTATAATTTTTTAGAAGCAAAAAGCTAATAAAAATATGTGGTTTTAGCCTTATCGCAAATTATTATTATTTTTGGCAAATCCAGAAACTGACAGAAGAATGTGGTTTTTACATTATTATAAAAGAACGTTAGCTGCGTTCAAAAAAAGTATCGCCTTTTGTCTTACGTCTTTCTGTAATTTTTTAAAACCAAAAAGCCGATAAAAATATGTGGTTTTTAGCCTATTCGCTAATTATTAATATTTTTTGCAAATCCAGAAACTGACAGAAGAATGTTGTTTTTAGATTATTATAAAAGAACGTTAGCTGCGTTCAAAAAAAGTATCGCCTTTTGTCTTACGTCTTTCTGTAATTTTTTAAAAGCAAAAAACCGATAAAAATATGTAGTTTTTAGCCTACTCGCTAATTATTAATATTTTATGCAAATCCGGAAACTGACAGAAGAATGTTGTTTTTAGATTCTTATCAAAGAACGTTAGCTGCGTTCAAAAAAAGTATCGCCTTTTGTCTTACGTCTTTCTGTAATTTTTTTAAAGCAAAAAGCCGATAAAATTATGTGGTTTTTAGTCTATTCGCAAATTATTATTATTTTTGGCAAATCCAGAAACTGACAGAAGAATGTGGTTTTTAGATTATTATTAAAGAACCTTAGCTGCGTTCAAAAAAAGTATCGCTTTTTGTCTTACGTCTGTCTGTAATTTTTAAAAGCAAAAAGCCGATAAAAATATGTGGTTTTAAGCCTTTTCGCAAATTATTATTATTTTTAGCAAATCCAGAAACTGAAAGAATAATGTGGTTTTTAGATTATTATCAAAGAACGTTAGCTGCGTTCAAAAAAAGTATCGTCTTTTGTCTTACGCTTTTCTGTAGTTTTTTAAAAACAAAAGCCGGATTAAAATATGTAGTTTTTAGCCTATTCGCAAATTATTATTATTTTTGGCAAATCCAGAAACTGACAGAAGAATGTGGTTTTTAGATTATTATCAAAGAACGTTAGCTGCGTTCAAAAAAAGTATCGCCTTTTGTCTTACGTCTTTCTATAATTTTTTAAAAGCAAGAAGCTGATAAAAATATGTGGTTTTTAGCCTATTCGCAAATTATTATTATTTTTGGCAAATCCAGAAACTGACAGAAGAATGTGGTTTTTAGATTATTATAAAAGAACGATAGCTGCGTTCAAAAAAAGTATCGCCTTTTGTCTTACGTCTTTCTGTAATTTTTTAAAACCAAAAAGCCGATAAAAATATGTGGTTTTTAGCCTGTTCGCTAATTATTATTTTTTTTTGCAAATTCAGAAACTGACAGAAGAATGTTGTTTTTAGATTATTATCAAAGAACGTTAGCTGCGTTCAAAAAAAGTATCGCCTTTTGTCTTACGTCTTTCTATAATTTTTTAAAAGTAAAAAGCTGATTAAAATATGTGGTTTTTAGCCTATTCGCAAATTATTATTATTTTTGGCAAATCCAGAAACTGACAGAAGAATGTGGTTTTTAGATTATTATAAAAGAACGTTAGCTGCGTTCAAAAAAAGTATCGCCTTTTGTCTTACGTCTTTCTGTAATTTTAATTATTAATATTTTTTGCAAATCCAGAAACTGACAGAAGAATGTTGTTTTTAGATTATTATAAAAGAACGTTAGCTGCGTTCAAAAAAAGTATCGCCTTTTGACTTACGTCTTTCTGTAATTTTTTAAAAGCAAAAAACCGATAAAAATATGTAGTTTTTAGCCTACTCGCTAATTATTAATATTTTATGCAAATCCAGAAACTGACAGAAGAATGTTGTTTTTAGATTATTATCAAACAACGTTAGCTGCGTTCAAAAAAATTATCGCCTTTTGTCTTACGTCTTACTGTAATTTTTTAAAAGCAAAAAGCCGATAAAAATATGTGTTCCAAAATATTTATTTTTAGATTTTATTTTTCTGCACCCTTATTATTAAAGCTGTCAAAAAATGCTTAAAACTTCCTACAGACACTTTTTTAAGATCTACCTAATGAGAGGTCCATTTTCGAGATTTGTCATTTCAGTGTGACAGGAGCACTGTCAAGTTTATTTTTTCTTATGGACACATGCTTTTTTTCTCCTGCCGTTTGGTTCATAAAGGATGACAGATATTTTACAACCTTATTTTGAAAAGTACCTGACGGTTTGAGTTAATTGACCATCATCAGACCAAATTCAAAAATTAAAAAATAAAGAAAAAAACGTATTTTTAAAATATTAAGTAAAGTTATTTATTATTTCCAAAATATCTTGAGTAAGTTAAAAGCCAAAATTAAAGTTGGGCTGACGATGGTCAATAAACCCAAAACGCCAGGTGACTTGTCAAAATAAGCTTGCAAAATGTGATCTCTCATCTTTTATGAACCAAACGGTAGGAGAAAAATAGGATGTGTCCATCAAAAAAAAACTTGACAGTGATCCTGTCACACTGAAATATCAAATCTCAAAAACGAACCTCTCATTAGGTAAATCCTAAATAAAGTGTCTGTATAAAGTTTTAAGCGTTTTTTGACAGCTTTAAGAATAAGGGCACAGAAAAATAAAAACTATCCGGAATTTATAAACTTTCCTTTTAGTTTTGAGCAAAGCATCAAATTGCGCAACTTTGCCCTAATTTAAACTTTTTCGTATCTCCTACCGTTTAGGAGATTCCCATGATGAGCATCGAATTTGAAATACCCTGTATAGGATCATTTTAGGTAAAAAAAATGTGTACCCTTTTATACAAGGTGTCCCAAAAATAAAATATGGCACAAACTTATATTCTTTTAAATTGGACACCCTGCATATTATTTAATTATGTGAATCCTGAAAATATCAAACAACTTGAGTCTATCTTTTATCTTCTCCAAGATATTCCAGTTTAAATGTGTGTGGAGGAGATAGAAAAATATGTATCTATACCTAATGATAATATTGGGTAGTTAATTCCGATTTCCTTCAATTTTACCCAATGGAAATTGAGACAGGGCACTGCTCCGAAATTGGTTAATTGCAAACATAACATAAAAGTTAACTGGTTAGATAAAAATATTTGGGCTCACGCTTACAACAACCCAGCCAGAAACCTCGCCTTCAGAACTAAGAAACCGCTGAAGACCACAAAAACGGCATAGATTTGACAACACTGCTTTGCTGTTTTTGGGCCAATCTTTACCGGGCAGAATATCGGAAACGAGAAAACGGAATCTGTTGAAATTTGGAAGGAATGTTTATTTTTGAATTCCTCACAACCGTATTTTTTGCTGGAATCTCTCATTTTCCAAATAAAATAAATACCACTAAAAATAGTCAAAAATCTTACCTGGCTTGTTTTTAGCCTCGTCGACAATACAGAAATCTGTAAGAGCAATTTTTGGATTTTTTTTTTTAAATACACCAAATTTTGAAAAATCCTTTAGATACGATTGTAGATTTTTATAAATCCTATTATCTGATAACAAAAAAGTTATGGTTTTTTTCTTTGTAAGCCATATTCTGCCGGAATTCTGACGCGCCAAGGTCACGTAATTTAGTAAGCCCAAGAAAACTGAAGTGAGCTCGATAGGAGTATTGGAATTCAGGATCCAAACACTTGTCTAATGGAAAATTCGGCCAATAAATTGATAATTTGTTATTTTTTTATGTTGAATAATGATTTTTCTTTTAATTCTTTTTAATTTTGAGAATTGCAATCCATGAAGCATGAATCCGAGCATCAAAACCTTTTAAAAAAACATTAATAAATGGTTAGGTTCCTAATAAGTTAAACTTTTCCTCACATATGGTGTTCGCACCGTGTTCTGAACACTGCACGATCTCACTCGAAATGGTATTAGCGATGCCACCTATTGTTGATCTTTCAAAAAAATAGCAAAGCAGTGTTGTCAAATCTATGCCGTTTTTGTGGCCTAAAAATATATTGACTACAGTTACGATCAACGTTTTTTAATCGTCGTTAACTTGTCAACGTCGACTTCAATTTTCAAGATATTTACCTATATAACAAAGTTTAAAGGTGGTGCAATAAGAGCTGTAGGAAAGCTCTTTTAAATACCGTCACTCGGGTAATGTTCCATCGTGCTTGTTCGGACACCCACGGTTTATCAGAATGTTCAAAATCAAACCCATTAAATAAAAGAAACTTCAATCATAAAATCAGTCATTGTAGAAACTGCAATTCGACAAACAAATTTTTTAATCGAACCTTGTTTCCTCAAAAAATACTCGTTGTTTATCAGAACATTTTTGCTAAAATGATTGCGCATTCGCCAATAATACATGAACCGGAGGCGTACACGCAGGTGACGCGTCGTCACGGCGTTTCGATGCATTTGTCATTCTATTGGCTAAAAGTATTCACAGGTAGTGTTCAATACTTTTTGTATAGATGTCGCCTCCTGCGTGTACGCCTCCGGTTCATGCGCAATCAATTTAGCAAACATTTTCTGATAAACAACGAGTTTACGAATTCCGGTTTTGATAAATAATGGTTTGACAAATTCCGGATTTTATTAAAAATAGGTTTTCCGAATTACGAGTTTGATATTGAATGAGTTTGATTAACAATGGTCCGATTAAAAACGGGTCTTATAAATTTAGAATTTGTTATTGAATTGGTTTGACGAATTGCAGTTTCTATGGTGATTCGTTCTGACGATGAATATTTTTCTTGAATACGGTCTGATAAATTCCTGGTTTGACAAACCATAGCTGTTCGCTTGTCCGAGGGTCCGTATACTTTCAGAGCATGTTAATGGACAAAATCACTTAGGCTAGTCGATCCTCAAGGCCTCCTTAATAGTCTTTGAGGATCCCTTCAGGTCCGAAATGCATTTTATAGTCGCTAAAGGAGGCCTTTACTCAAACTTTACTCAACTTCAAGGCATTCAAAAAACGATATCGTTTTTCTAAAAATACAATTCAAAATTATATACACCCAATTGTATGTGATGAATTAAAAAATGATAATAAAACAGGGCTGCCGATAGACCCGATGATTCAAGTAATACTCAATTTAAGATATTATGCAATTGGCAATTTTCAAGTAAGTAAAGACCTGTTTTATAAACACATTCTAATGGGAACGTCCTTCATGAGGCTTTGATCATACCCGTCTTAATTTTTTAATTCATATGTCAACCATCACAGTTCACCACACAAAATTCTGTTTTGGCTCAAACCTGACAGCGGCCAACAAAAAAAAACGACGAAATGCGACGTTGCCACATATTACGCGACCTCAGAGTAGCCTTCAGTAGGCCTCCCAGCAAACACGGTTCCCTCGGGGCTTCGCCCGTCCGATGTCGATTGCCGAATTTGTCGTCATCGGCACGACGTCGATTTACGACATCGGACCAGCAGTATTTTATGTGCGCTTTGCGATGTAGGCCCAATGTATGTTTGACGATGCAGCGTTAGACTGTGGCCCGTCGTTGGACCAATGGTAAATTTTATTTTTTGCTGACATCGGCATACCGTCGCCGTACGATTAAGGTCCGATATGGTTTAACCACATGGTTAATTTGGTGGGTCTAACGTATTTAAGTCCAACATTGGTTTCCTAAAGCGGTCCAACGTCGGCGATTGACGGAGGTCCGTCGGTGGTAGCTTAAAGCGGCCCGACATTGGCAAACTACAAAGTTTCGATGATGTGGGTGCTTAACCAGTCGGGCTGGTTTAAGTGGCGGAAGAGGTGATTCTTGTAGAGAAGTATATACCACCATCTTGTCAAGTCCGCATTCTAGTTTTGAAATATCTTTGCTTATTATATATATAATATTATCTGCCACTGTACAGGGAACATAGTGACATTAGCGCCATCTCTACATAGTAGGAAGAAACTATTAAGCAGTTTAAAAATTTTAATGAGACGTAATCGGACCATCGTCGGTTGCCGGTTCTCGACCGATTAAAGGAAGTTCCTATCGGACCATCCTCGGCCCTAACGCAGATAAGGTTTGCGTTGGCATAGTATCGACTATAGTAAATCGGGCCATCGTCAGTTGCCGATTCTCGTCCGATTAAACAAAGTTCCAATCGGACTGTCGTCGGCCCTAAAGCAAATAAAGTGGGCGTCGGCATAAAGTCGACTATAGTAAATGGGGCCATCGTCAGTTGCCGAGTTTCGACCGATTAAACAAAGTTCCAATCGGACCATCGTCGGTCCTAAAGTGGTGTCGGCATAAAGTCGACTGTAGTAATGTGGACCTCCGTCAGTTGCCGATTATTGACCGAAAACTGAAAATCGCAATCTGACCAACATCGGGCCAGAGTGTAGAAGATAGGCTAAACCTTTTTTAAAATCTACATCGTCGTACTCCTTCAAAGGATTTGTTCTAGGACGAATAATTTTTGGTCTTCTTGGTTCTTCGAAAATGTCAATCATTTCGTCATCATCTTCATCCAGTTGTTCAAAAATAAATTCGAAGTCATCAATGATAACGATTTCACCAAATACTTACAGTTTTTTTACCCAAAACCAATTTTAAATAAATTTTTAATAACTATTTTCAGGTTAGAATCTTTCGGTAACTATTAAACTGAAAAAAAAGAGAAGATCAAAAGATCTTGGGAGGAAAGAACGAAAATTCAAAATTGGATGAGTGTCCCACAAGGAACACACAAAAGACTAAAGCGAAAGGAGAAACAATTAAACGCTTTTTCGCCCGGGGTGACCAGCGTGGGCTCGTCATTGGATTCTGAATGAAGTTTAACCCACACCCAGACCGCCGGTAACGGTTGAACCGAAGTTTGTTGGTAAAGTGCACCTATAAAACGTAAAAAAGTCGACATCCGTGGTTTAAACTGAGGTAACTATGTAGAATTGCGCCTAACAAATCGTCGCAGTCGTGTTTTCCTTTCTACATACATTTCTATTACCTACTTTTAATTGTACAATTAAAACTATTAAACATTAGTTGAGTTATAGGCTGTGTAAGATTTTCTCGATTTCTCGGTTTATTTAAATCAATAAAGTAAATTTTGAGATGTTTACCAAAAACACAAAAGTTTGTTATTTTTGTAGACGCGTGAGTTTGTTTTCATTTAGAATGTGTTAATTAATAACTGGTCGACGGCCTTTTGTTTTTAAAATTGTATTTTAAGGATTTTAAAAGTGGATCTGCCTTAAAAATGTCAAATTCAGAGTGCATGGACCGTTACGGCTGTTAAACAGTGGCGTAGCCAGGGGGGATTTTGGGGGTTAAAACTCCCCCAGGAGGTCCAACCCAATCTAGATTCTCAATTTAGAATACAACAAATTCAGAATAATTGTGTTAGGTTAATTTTCAATTTGCGCAAATATGACCATATAACTCCAAAAATTTGAGAATTAGAGTGGCTTAAAATGTACAAACGCAGACCACTACATATGGGTAATTTTTTTCATAAATTTATAAAAAGCACTGATGTTGCCTCTCCGCTAAAGCAAAAGTTCTTGCTTCGTAAAAACAAAAGAAGTTTTATATACTCTGGCATCAAATTATATAACTGCTTGCCATTAAGCTTAAAAAACCTTAATGTTAAACAATTCCAAGTACATTTTAAGAAATATATATAGTTTTATAGATTTTATCTTTCCTAAATTTTAAACTTTAAAGTACAAAATTACGATTTTTTAACACTATTTGATATTATTTAAGTATTTTATTTTTTTTATACTTTTATGTATGTTATAGGAATTTTTCTAAGTCTATCTGATTTAAAAAATCTTGGGTGGAAATAACGAAAATTCAAACTTGGATGAGCATCCCACAAGGAACACACGAAGCGAAAAGAGAAATGATTAAACGATTTTTCGCCCTGGCGTGTTAATATTTCCGGTATGATTATGCTCCTAAGGCAATTAAAACAAAAAAGAAGCAAAAAAACGTCCAAATCAGTTATTTCAACCGAAAAGAAACCAAAAAACAAAAAATCAAAAAATCAAAAAATATTTGGTGGAAATAACGAAAATTCAAACTTGGATGACCATCCCACAAGGAACACACAAAAGATCAAAGCGAAAAGAGAAATGATTAAACGATGTTTTCGGTTACCCAGGGCGAAACATCGTTTAATAATTTCTCTTTTCGCTTTGATCTTTTGTGTGTTCCTTGTGGGATGGTCATCCAAGTTTGAATTTTCCTTATTTCCACCCAAGATTTTCTGATCTTTTGTTTTTTTGGTTTCTTTTCGGTTGAAATAACTGATTTGGACGTTTTTTTGCTTCTTTTTTGTTTTAATTGCCTTAGGAGC
Source organism: Oxystoma pomonae (assembly GCA_963921995.1). Lineage (NCBI taxonomy): Eukaryota > Metazoa > Arthropoda > Insecta > Coleoptera > Brentidae > Oxystoma > Oxystoma pomonae. The sequence goes on along the minus strand of OY998166.1, from coordinate 116,005,903 downwards.
ATAATCCTACTGGAAATATTAACACGCCAGGACGAATTCGTATCAGGTAACTTGGATAGGTGCCAGTGCAAAACGATGCCTATTTGTGAGTGGCTCAGGGTTGGAAATCAAAGTGTATGATGGTGTTCAATGATGTATAGTGGAGGGTGACCAGTGAAACTACTGATGAGCTCACGCTGGTTTTCGGTTGAAGTAATTGATTTGGAGGTTTTTTTGACTTCTTTTTTGTTTTAATTGCCTTAGGAGCATAATCCTACTGGAAATATTAACACGCGAGGACGAATTCATATCACGTAACTTGGATAGGTGCCAGTGCGGAACGATGCCTATTTGTGAGTGGCTCAGGGTTGAAAATCAAAGTGTATGATGGTGTTTAATGATGTATAGTGGAGAGTGACGAGTGAAACTACTGATGAGTCCACCCTGGTTACCCAGGGCGAAACATCTTTTGTGTGTTCCTTGTGGGATGCTCATCCAAGTTTGAATTTTCGTTATTTCCAACCAAGATTTTTTAATCTTTTGTTTTTTGGTTTCTTTTCGGTTGAAGTAACTGATTTGGAGGTTTTCTGGCTTCTTTTTCTATCTGATTTGTTGTATGTTAAAATAATTATGAAATTTTGAAAATATATATTGTATATTATTATCTATCTGCTGGTTAAGTATGAGTAGCTATTGCAGCTAGACTTCGCCATTAAGTATCGATCGATATTTATTGTAAATCATTTTATGTACCTTCCATCTGTACTCATTAATTAATAATTAATAAAGACGATTTTATTTATTAACTTATTTATTTATCACGGGCCCCAGGGAGACCTATATAGCTTCCCCACTTTTTTGACTCTTTACTTCGGTTTGTGACTTGTGTTTGGTGTGATATCATAATTTTAAAAATTTTACCGGCGGTAGTATGACGTCATTATTTTTAACAGTAATTTTAGTTTGATTCTACGGAATTTTTCTCATCAGCATTCAAAACGTGTAATAAATGGCTTTCTTCGTATAATTTCTCTTAAAATTTCCATCTACAACTACAACAAATCTATATATACCACCGCAACCCACCCCTTCTTGGCATCTAACCCAAAATACTTTTCCAAAAATATTTTTGAAAACACTTAAGAGATAAAAATTTTTTTAAAATATGTTGAATTTTTTTGTCAAATTTTTCGCCTGCGGCGCTATACCAATATTAAACATTGTTACAATTTGGTTAGTTTTAAGCAGTTTTTGGTCAACAACATTTTAAATGCGTAAAAAATAGCAGTTTAGTGTAATTTCTTCAAAATTTTTGCCTGCGGCGCATTTAAGGGTTAATTTTAAAACCAATCTGCAAATGAGACTAGATGAAACTTGCTTTTAAAAATAAGTATTTTTTTTCGGTATACACTCAACTCAACACCTATTAAACTGCCCCTCTCCCCTCCCTTCAGTTCAGGAGCTCAAGCAATAGGCACCTACATGGCTTTTAAAAATTTGCAATAGTTGATTTTTTTTTAAATGATGAAACCCCCCCCCAGAGTCGATTTCTCGCTACGCCACTGTGTTAAAATGTTTAATCTACAGTATTTTCTACCCCAAGTTTCTATTTAATTTAATAGATTTAATTGACGCCAACTGTCATCGAGAATTTTTGATCTGACGTTTGGTAATTTTGTTTCTCCCTAGAAAGACAGTTGGACACAGTTGGGCCAGTGCCGCATAGTTTTCTTTAATTTGATCATATGTGCTGATAATATTGTTATTCAAATTTCATAAAACCGTGCGAAAAAACGCTTTTTTCTACGAGCGTGCGGAAAATGTCACTTTTCAGCACGCATTTTAGTTTTGAATATGCCACTTTTCCGTACGCCGTGCGGAAAGTACTTTTTCACACTACTTTTCCGCGCGCTCTTGAAAAATCTGAATCGGTACCTTAATAACAGTTTTTTCGGTGTCCTTATAATCACTCAACTCTCAAATAGTTGTCAAAAGCTAGTCACGTCACAATTTTAATGCTGTATCCCCATGGCAACAAAATGCATCTAATTGCAGTTTCACTATCAACATTACCAATAAACCATAGTTATAGGCACTTATTATTATAAAACTATAGATCAATAAACGTTTCTTTAATTCCTTATAACTTTATTTTTTAGGTTTTCCGCACGCTAGAAGAAAAAATAGCGTTCCTAACACTAACACTTGCGGAAAGTTTGACTTGATTGCTGGCCGAACTCCGCTACGCGTCGGCCATCTGCAATCGCGTGCGGAAAAGTGACACTTTCCGCACTTGTTTGGAAATATCCTATTCTCGCACTCATTTCCGTGCGAAAAGTGCCACTTTTCCGTATGCCGTGCGTGAAAAAAATTTTCGCACGCTGTTGAGCAAAAAAATTTTTCACGCACGCTGTTAAGCACGCTTGTTGTTGAGCACCTTGTTGTTTAGTTCTGAATAAAACATAAAATTCGTAGTTTTGACTATTTTTTCATTTTTAGTCTGCTAGTTTTAACTAAAATGATGACAAAATACTTTGATATTCCGCACGCTCGTAGGAAAAATGTTGTACCTAACGCGTGCGGAAAGTATTTTTCGCAATTACGGCTTGCCTGAACTCCGCTGGCGCGTCGTTCGCGTAAACGCCGGTGCGTGCGGAAAAGTATAACTTTCCGCACTTGTTAGGTAAATAACTATTGTTGCGCACTTTTTTATCTATAACTTTAGGGATAAAAGGATCACTTCAAAATGTTTGTCCACATTTCCAGCCTTGTTTAGCCAAAAATAACGATACAGTTTGTTGTAACATGTTGGCAAACACTGAAAAATAAAATGAATGCGTGTCAAACTAGGTTCGCAGGAATCCAAGAAATGCAGCAGGGAATCGCTCGGAAGCCCACAAAAAAGCCGAATTTGCAAAAATCGAAACACAATTGAACAGAAAATAAAACGTCCGAACCGAAATATGAACGAAGTTAAAATACCCAGAAAATAATGGATACGAATATAATTTTATAGAATTTTAATTTACTCGATCCTTAAAAGACACGAATATAATTTAACCGATTATAATTTTCCCGAACCATAAAATATTAGAATTACAAAAGTATCGAGAATAATTTTCTAGAAACGATAAACACCAGAACCACGAATTGATAGAAAATAATAGGCCCGATCTTTAAATGAGCAGAACCACAATCCATCCGAATCGCTATTGGACTTGCGTCAAATTTAAATCTCTAGAGCGTCGTAGGACTTGGATTGCGGCGTTGACAAGTTTCTCTATTTGGAAGATGACACGGGGATTTTCTTATTAAACGATTTTATTTAACTTCACAGTTTCTGGCTGTCTAACTCTCTACCAAATCTTGCGATTAATTTTTGACAGACTTCCCGTGATCCGATTTTAATATTATGAGAAAAATTGAGGAAGGAGATAAATTAATACAATATCACAACTTACTTCGACTCTTCCCTGCCGTAAGCCTGGCACTGTAGCAATCGAATCCGTCGCAATCGGTTCAAATCATTTTCGGACAGATTGGGGTTCTTGAATTTTGTAGTTCGGCATTATTATGTTTCTATTAAATTATTTTCGTTAAAAATATTTTTTGACATTTTGTGTTTCTATAAAAATATGTTTCGTTTAAATTTAATTCTATGCATATCTTTTCTATCGATTTGAGTTTCCAGTTATTTTATTTTCGACCAATTATTTGATTTTCTTTTAAATTCTGACAAATTATGTTTCTGCCAAATCTGGTTTCGGGTTTTTTATAGGGACTCCGTACAGAAATTATCTTCCAAGATATTTAATTATTATACATACAGAGCGCTTCAGGCTACTGCGAACATAGGCCGGAAGAAGTCCAATTTGCCAGTGTACGTACACGCAGGGACACTGCACACCTATCAGTGGAGCAGACAACAATCAGGCTTGCGATCACCGTTCGCGGCTTGCGTTTAGTACGCCTCTAACCACGGTGCAATGTGAAGTGTAGTCCATGAAACCGGAATTTGGTCAATAAATACGTAAATTTTGATAACGTAATTTTCTTGTTTTTTGTCACTGATAAATTAGAGCGTTTTATTTTCAACTGCTCAGATTTATCAATAACAACGTGTTACAATGAAAATAATAAGGAGAAACAAAGTAAAACCAAGTTCTCAAAATAAAATAATACATTGTAAAAACCAAAAAGATTCTCCAAGTCCTCCTTTCTCGGCTAGACAATATCCGAGCCTATTTTAAAAGCCCCTTCTAACGTTTCCAAGCATGTTAGGGGTTATAGTTTTGAAAAGTTTCTTCAATTTTAATTCTTCAATTAAACTCCACAGATAGAAGTCATTAGGAGCAAGATCGGGTGATCGAGCTGGCCATAAAATAGTTCCCCGTGTACTTATAACCCGATTAGGAAATACATTATCAAGATATTCCCTAACAAGGCCAATATTGTGAGCGGGACAACCATCTTGTTGAAACCATGTTTCACCAATTCTCACAACTAACAACTGCCTAGCAGTTGGAATAATATGCTGCTGCAGTAGATCCAAGTATCTAGGACCATTCAAATTGCCGTCAATAAAAAATGGCCCATTTAGTTTTTAGGGATACTGTGTTCCTACGTCAAAATACAAATGCAAATTTTCTCTCGACCAATATCGAACATGTGTTGGGTTATGACGATTCAATAATTCCATTCCATTCCATCATTGTTTCGCATAATTCTATACGACGATAGTTGTCCTCCGGAAAAATTTGATGCGTTTTTGACGCTTTGTAAGAATGATAACCATTCTTTTTGAGAACAAGTAAGAAAGTGGCTGAAGACGATTCAACTGCTTCGGCAATTTGTTGGCTAATTAACTTTCAATTTTCCTCCACTGCAGCGCAAATCATCACATCTCGTACTTCCTGCTCGTCATTCAAAATAGTGGGTTTTTATGATTTCTTGGCGCTACACAACCAAACTTTTCAAAATTCTGCACAAACCTCTGAATCGTTGATAAACTAGGTTCGGAGCGATTTACAAAATTCTCCAAAAAAAGTTCTTGAATAAGTCTCAATGGTGTCTTTGACCATCTGCACTTTTTTGGCAACTTCGTAGGCATTCATTTTTAGTTTTAGAAATTTATTATTTCACTTAAGAACTTACCAATCTGTTTCTCGAGCAAGGCAGAAATAAAATAAAATAATAAAAACAAAATAAATTTCAAAAAGATAACACTACAGCGTGCTTCGACCCCACCTCGGTCGTACGGCACGAAGAGTAAATTGGACTTGATATATGGAATATATATATATATATATATATATATATATATATACAGTCTGTTCCATTTTTATTCAGACAAAACCTAACATCAATGACCCACTGAGCAAAACCAGGTTTTAAATTTTCGGTTCGGTTTTTTCCTGACAGAAATTTTTGCAGAAACAGATAATTACACACTGCGGGCGACAAAGCCCCACTTTTTGACCTAGCTAGGTGCATAAATAACTATTTATAACTCTTTATTTGTTATTTATGTTTTGTCTAAAAAAATGGAGCGAACTATAGGACAGGTTTTATAACTTTCCTATAAAGTAAAGAATACTGTTTTATATGTAGGTTGCTTCATTAGCGTGCAAATCGCGAGAAAATAGTTCCGGAGAGAAAATTTATCTTTCTCGATAAATTAATGGTGGATCCGGTTTCAAAAAGATGACGTGTTTAGCGGGTAGTTAACGGGATGCGTCGTTAAAATAATTTATTGGCGCTAATAACGCACCAATGAAAAAGAGAGCAAAAAATCTCTGTAAACCGAATATTTATTATATTCAACAAGTGCGGAAAGTGGCACTTGTCCGCCCGCGGGCGAAGTTGCACGAACGTCGCGACGGGCATGTCACCAAGGGTGGAAAAAGGCACATTACGCACATGTTATTAGGTACAAGTTCTTGTCTACGGCCGAAAAATAAACTTATTATTGAAATTTTGTACTTTTACAATTTTTATTACACTTTCAACATGACACATTAAACTATTTTTTTTTTAAATTTTTTTCCTAATTTTAAAAAAATAGTTTAATGTGTCATTTTCAAAGTGTAATAAAAATTGTGAAAGAAACCGATTTAAGCCGAAGATTTGGCCAATGAAAAGCATAGTAGCGAGAATTTGACTCGCTGGGAGTAGAATTTCTATTAGTTCGAGAATAAGGTAGACAGGATTAGTTATTAATTATTCTTAAGTGTTTGTAGATAATGGGAACATCTGGATCGCAAGGTGCACTAGAGAAATTTAAACGATTTAGTTCCACTCTTAAGTAACTTTTTGTGCTGTTGGGTAGAAAGATAGATAGCTTGAAAATTCTTTTGTAATGTAGTAGACTAGGAGCTCGCGGGGATATCGGACCAATTTTTTACAATTAAAAATGACAGTTCCATTTAATTTCAGTCTCTAAATATCAGCCGCCATATTGAAATTGGTCTGGAGTATTTGGAATTAATTGACAGTACTTCATCTTTGATGTACACCAACATTAAGACCGGTTGTTCAATCATAGTTCAACTACCCGTTCAAGTGAACTTGGTTCAAGGATGAACCTGGTTCAGCTTTAGTGTCCGGTTGTTCAATCAAAATTTAAACTGAGTTCAGTTGACTGAAGTTTAACTTTCGACCTACTTTATTGAAAGCAATAATGAACTAGTCAACTGTAATATTTTGGGTAGAATACAACATAATCCTTAATATTTTGTTTTATTTTGTATTGTTTGAAAGATCGGTTGATTTTTTTAAGTTTGCAGTCTCTCTTCTTCGGCCCTAGCTGGATAGATATAGTATGCGGATTGCTGGAAAGACTCTCCACACTACTCTGCTGGCTGTACTTTGGTAGAGGCCTATAAAGTTGTAGCACAATACCTAAGTTTTAAAGGCACCATCTCTGTTGGTGTCAAAAGCATGATTTGAGAAAAAAAAGTATTGAATAAGGCACAGGCTTTTGTAGCATTAACTTTTCACATATCCTGCCCACTTTTTATGGTGCAATAAATTATGAATTGCATGCAAGTTGTTTCATCCCATTTAATAAGTCCAAAGTGAGAATTTTATTGTTATAGAAAATGAAGAAGCAACAGAAAAATGCCAAAGCTCGGCCATTTTGTAAAAGAGTTTTACAATAAAAGGCATTTGACCAACACCCTGTAAATTTGCAGAGGTCGAAAAAAGCTCCAACGGTCATTATAAACAAAAAACTACACATAAATTCATTCACACAAGTTTCAGAAAAGGTTACACAAAATTGACAGAGGGCTATACTCAAGGGCTTACTGGAGAAAAACGGCGTTACTTTATTTACTATCTATTGAAATACTTCCTGCTGAGTTGGTGATTATTTCTCCAATTTTTCCAACGAGAAACCTCACCCCCTCTCTCGTAAAGCCTAACTATCACTATCTTCCATAAAAAATAATCTGACCTTGCCTTCTAATTTTTCTGAAAAAATTCGAAGAGTAGCGAAAAACTTTAATATTAAAACAGCTTTTAAATCTAGTAATACAATTCGAAGCCTTCTTAGTAAAACAAAACCGGAGAAGAAACAAAATAAGGAATGCATTTACCAAGTTCCTTGTGAGTGTGGTGAATCATACATAGGCGAAAGTAAAAGACCACTATCCGTTAGGCTTAAGGAACATCAGACGAATACCCAAAAAGGTGAAACCACGAAATCAGGAATCGCCGGACATGCATGGTCAAAACAACACCAAATGAAGTGGGCAGAAGCAAAGGTTTTGCACAAGGAGTCACACTGGAAGAAACGAAAATTCCTTGAAGCTGCCTTTATTGGGCAGAATCAGGGTATTTTCAGTAAACCAAGTGATGAAATCCCAAATATTTGGAAGCCCCTCCTTGAGCGGAGCCAACTTCTTAAACTTCAAGGTTGAGTGATTTCTCACAGTATATAAGTACGTAGCCTTAGGAATTGATTATAGTTTGCACCTGAAGACGATCACAGATTGTACTGATTGAAACGTCGTGTATAAATAAAATATAGACAATGGAAGTCCGAAACACAGAGTTAATTTCAAACACATCATTGTCTCAAACTTTCAAACAACCTCCACAAAGTCTTTATCATCTGTTAGTTGGTCCATTTTATAAAAGTTAAAAATTCACCTCAACCAGCAGTTTGGACTGGCACAAATGTCAAACAACACATGAAATAACAAATTTTTTTGGAACGCTAAAATTTCGACTAAATTTTACTTTTTTTAAACTATAGAAACGTTTTGTTTATTTATATTTCTCCTTTTTATAACAAAAAAAAAACCTGTTTTTTTATACTGAACTTCCGCTTAAATCCTCAAAAATGAGCATTCAAGGAAACCAGGTTCGAGAGCACAAAATTATTCTGTTTAAATTCTGAACCAACGTTGAACAACTCACCTTTTTTCTTAAACCAGGCTTAAACACTGATCTGGCGTTGAACTGCCATTGAACAACCGGACCTTGGTATTGATAGTTTGGACTAGAGGCCCTGTATACAATTTTTGACAGTTTTTGTTTTTTTTTCAATGCTCCAAGGTTTTTGAAATACTTGGAAGGTGTCATTCACGTCTAGAAACGTCGTACATAGCATTTTCCCCAACCCAATCATCAAAAATCAAAAAAGAAGTTAAAAAACCTCCAAATCAGTTACTTCAACCGAAAAGAAACTAAAAAAAAAACAAAAGATCTTGGGTGGAAATAACAAAAATTCAAACTTGGATGAGCATTCCACAAGGAACACACCAAAGATCAAAGCGAAAAGAGAAATGATCAAACGATGTTTCGCCCTGGGTAACCAGCGTGGGCTCATCAGTAGTTTCACTGGTCACCCTCCACTATGCATCATTAAAAACCATCATACACTTTGATTTCCAACCTTGAACCACATACAAATAGGCATCGTTCCGCCCTGGTACTAATCCAAATTACCTGATACGAATTCGTCCTGGCGTGTTAATATTTCCAGTAGGATTATGCTCCTAAGGCAATTAAAACAAAAAAGAAGTTAAAAAACCTCCAACTCAGTTACTTCAACCGAAAAGAAACTAAAAAACAAAAGATCTCGGGTGGAAATAACGAAAATTCAAACTTGGATGAGCATCCCACAAGGAACACACAAAAGATCAAAGCGAAAAGAGAAATGATCAAACGATGTTTCGCCCTGGGTAACCAGCGTGGGCTCATGAGTAGTTTCACTGGTCAACCTGTTTTTGTTTTAACAGACAGCGCCACCTAGAGGATAAATATTTCACAAGAGAAAAATTTCTCCTCTAGGTGGCGCTGTACCTGAGGTAAGCAAGTCGATTTGTAAGTTGTTAGGGAAATGTTGATCATTTTTGTGTGTTGGAAACCATTGGAAATAAATAATTTTGTCAATGTGACATTTTTCATTTATAAACGTAGGTTCATCAAATTTTAAATTTGATTATTTATATGCGGTTTAAAAATCTAATATTGCGGTATAAGAAACTGTAAAAATACTCGCGCTTACGGCCTTGTATTGTTTCATTGTTCAATGGAAAAAGAAACGCTAAGAAAAATGGAAAGAGATGCAAAACTGGAAAATAATAAAATAATTTATTAATTTATTTATTTCATATTTTTATAATATTATATATTGTTATTATTTTTTCTATTTTGCCTATTATAAACATTTTTAAATATTCCCTGAACCTTACTGTTTTTTTTTGTCAGAGCTTGGCATATTTTACTAACCAAAGAAAAAGTGTCCGGAGAAAAAGAGAAATAAAAAGAGACAACAACAGAGTCCATTTCATAAAATCGATTTTGCCCAGCTCTGGTAAAACAACAAATGTCAAATATATAGAGGGCCTCTAGCCCTAGGCAACGCCAAAGGCCACATTGACTTAAAGAACGGGCTGGAATAGCCAATGAAAGAAAAAAAAAAGCTTGAAATTTGATTTTTTTCTAAAAAAAAACCACCTGAAAATTACATGCTGAAAAAAAAATCAACAAAACCAACTTTTGGCGGTGGCCTACAACAACGCCAACCAATTTTTTTCTGTACAAGAGAAAAAAATTTCTCCTGTACGTGGCGCTGCCTACAACAATATACGATGATTTTACTCGAAATACTACATCCCGTGTCACTCTCACAGTTCTCAGATTTCTTGTTTACCCAGATTTTATTAATTTTTACGGATTATTTGCACTGTTTTAAGAAAAAAATGGCCTTACGCGTCTTAATCCAGTGCATTTTGACGTCCATCCTTATATATATATCAATTTTTAGATATCTACTCATATTTATGTCAGCCTTCAAACCAAATTTTCCGTAAACTATATAGTCCTTGGTAAATATCGCCCAAAGTTTTTAAAATATAAAACGTATTTAACAAAAAATCAAGAAAGAAAAAAAGTCCAAAAAACACACAAAACAAACACATCTATATGTAAACAGTTGGCAAGCTATTTTTGATTCCTTGTTGTTAGCGTATCTTTGATGCGTTTGTGAAAGTGTCCTTAATAAAAAGGGTTAAAGTTGTGCTTACGACGTATGACGACGTAACCAAACCAATTCTTGTTCAGTGCTTGATGCACAGTTTTACTTCATGCCGCTCACTTCTATTTCCTTCCTTGTCGAAAAAAGTGAGAGGGCAATAGAATGCAAAATAGAGGGAGTGAATGGATCAGGCATTTATGAAAACCCACAGAAAACAAAATGGTTAGGATACGCTAGCTGCGTACGAACACTGCAACATAGGTTAAGGAGCTATAATAGATACGACAGTTACGTGTTAAACGGTTCGGAACTATTTGGAGTTTGGCGAGTCTGCGCAGATATGCACGCGACCAATAACCATACTTTTATATTGATTTTTCTTTTTTAATTTGTAATACGACCACTAGATGACTCACGATTAAATTCGCGATATCCGTGATATCGATTTTTTGTTAGTTTGTAATATGACCACTAGATGGTGCTCGCTTAAATTTTCGCTTTTTTTAGGGACCCTGCACAAATTACATTGAAAATGGCTGTCGGCTAAATGTCATAATTTTTTTATATTTTGTTGTACTCGATCAACAAAGCACAAAAATAAAAAAAAAACGAGATAGGGAGCAGGATTACTTTCTGAGATATATAGCTTTAAAGTTGACGTGTTTTTAGGCTATATTTTTGGACATGGTACAAGTTTTTTTTTTCACAACTTTGTTGATTACCGCCGGTTGGTTGGTGGTACCAAAGGACCCATATAAGAACATTTTTACTTGGATGGAAAGGGTGTTTCATTCAGGACAAATATAGAAATGAATTATTTTATTTTGGCGGTAATCAACAAAGTTGTGAAAAAAAATTAGAACATGTCCAAAGATATAGCCTTAAAACACGTCAACTTTAAAGCTCCATATCTCAGAAAGTAATCCTGCTCCATATCTCGGTTTTTTATTTTTGTGCTTTTTTTATTGAGTACTACAACATATAAAAAAATTATGACATTTAGCCAATAGCCATTTCCAATGTAATTTGTGTAGGGTTCTTTCTTTGCAAGCAATTTGTGTTTAGTTTTTAAAAATATGCTTTTTTACTCTACACAAAACAAAATTGTTACTTATGTTAAGTTAAAATAACAAAGCATATTTTTAAGAAATAAATACAAATTACCCACAATAATGCACTTGTAGTACAAAACCTCTGGTTGTTTTATTATAAAAGATTATGGCATATTTCGAAACATGTTAGTTTATATTTTTCACAATAAAGATAATATTACAATATGATCTTGTCTGTGCTTTTTTAAATATTAAATAATTTTCTTTAAAATGTTTATATCTTGTTTTTAGTACATAAAAAACAATAAATGCCACTCTTTTGTATTCCAAACTAAATTTGTGAAACAGAAAAAAATAATTTTAATCTCAAAAAAACTTTACTGTATATGTGGGGCAATTTATGGTAAACCCACACATTAGAAAAAGTCTTGGTGTAAATAATATTAATACCCCTGGTTTGGAATACACAAGTGTCACATTTTCTAACTTATTATTGATATCCACAAAAATTAGCCATACTAAACTTGATGAAATAAGGAAAGGGTGTTTTAACACTATATAAATAGTTAAATGGAGTCCAAATGCAAGTATGGGACATTACTCTCTAAGACCTCTGCGTCCAGTCTGCAAAATGTCCTCTGGAGCAAAATATTTATCACACACGTAAAATCTGTTATATATTTCATCAGCACTTAGTTTATTCGCGTTTAACGGCTTCACTATACTTCTGAAAAATTACAGGATTGCCTTTGGGGAAACGATGTCTCCCCGTTTTTTTATTGGGAGCATGGCACGGTCTCCGCAGCTTTGAATACAACACACTCTAACTCTTTGTTTCTCAGCCATTGTAATCGATGGATAAAATCACAATTTTTTGAACCGGAATAATCACAAAATCACTTTTTAAAAACCTTGGCAAACCTCAGTTTTCAAAATGGAACTCATAAGTTATGAGTCATAACCGACATTCTGTCACTTTTGTCATAATGTGCCTCTGACGGACAACCCTAGAAGGGGTAAGAGGAGGAGCTGCAGATTTCTAAAAAGAATATTGCCAACCTAAATATTATTATGTTGACAGTTCCTTTGCACGCGAAAACATAACCGCACTTTTCGCGAAAAATAATTATTGGCGGGAAGGGTGAAGTGACGGATCTATAGTTCCTTAATCTATGCACTGCAAGGGTGGTCGTAGAGATAGGTAAGACCTAGTCGCTGTTGTACGACGTATCCGTTCTGAGCATGCGCATTGAGATACGATTACGATTAAGCACCGTCTATTTGTGCAACTTTAACGGTGGGATTTACTAAAAGGGTTTAGTCTTTTTTAGAACGCGAAGTGTAAGTGAAATTTTTGGTTTTAAGCATTTTAAACCAACCCTCCTTGAGTTTTGGACATAGTTTGATTTATAAGAAAAAATTTAATAAATTTGTTTATTGAATAATCATCTTAACACAATCTTTTGTTGGATTTAAGAAGAAAGTTTCAATTTAGAATAAAAGAAAATTAAAAAATTTAAACCCACGCTGGGTTTAAATAGTAAACACTCTGTAGAACAAATTAAAAATGAAGGTTATATGTCACTCTAATTAAAACTTATCCTTGTTAATTAATTTTTCCAATTAATACTTGATGTCACACAACGCTTTAGATGGGTAATAATAAAATAAGGAGTAGATTAATTTTGCATTTATTTAAAAGGTGTCTTAATTTATGAAATGTATTAAAAAACTTAAATGCACGTTTTGTTTACATTTCTGTCACTGTCGAAATGTCAGTTTCAAAATATTAGCTCCGTTCAAATCACAAACAGCGAGTTCGTATCCCTTACCTCTGCTTGTACCATGGCTTGCACCAACCTCTACTGATAAAAGCTACAGCTTTGAAATGAGCTTTTTGACTAAGGAACGTTTTCTTGACTCCATTGACATAATGAGTGACCTTCACTTATGTTTTTAAACGGGTTTAAAATATGGCGTTTTTCTGGACAAAATTGTAAAAACTGCTTCTTAGGGAAATTATAAACTAACTTAATTACCAATAACTACAAAACAATCCTTTCTGGGGGCTATAAATTTAAACCACTTATTATTACACTATTATGTGCCAAATTTTTGGCGTATTCACCTTTTGCCATTTTGAAACCTGTCAAAAAAAAAGTTTTAGGACATTTTCTCCTAAAATATGGTATATTTTGAGCAAAAATGCAGTTTTTCAGTGGCATTTTGCAATAACAATAAAAAATAATCAATTACTTTGTGTCTTTTCTGTATGGGTAAGTGTTTTTTGAAAATTGGTTTTAAAATATAGTACCCCCCATAGGTGTAAATATTTAGACCTGTGGGGGGTACTATTTTAGTTCTTAGTAAATCCCACTATAAGTGTCTATTATATAGTAAACAGTAACGTAGTTTTAAGCATGTTTTTTATGTATATTTAAAAATTTTAATAAACCGTTGAAATTGAACAAACAGCGAGTCGCTTTATTGTCGTCATAAAACCAAAACAAGCCAAAAGGACGCAAATGAAGTCAGTAATAGAACCACAGATAAAGGTTGGTTCATTTAGTTATTGACCAGGGAATGGATACCAAAACCGACTAATCTAAAAAATTAAGGGTAACGATACGATTGACAGTTTCATAGCTAAAAAGGCATAACAGTTGGGAAAACGTCACTTTTTCTAGGCTTTGACACAAGGGGTTAACAACGGCCTTTCAAAATGGCGTATTTTATTGTTCTTTTCATGGCAATAATTAAATTAATAATTATTATTATTATATTACAATTCATTTATTCTGACCCAAAGGCAGGAATTTAAGCTACAAATTAACCTTTAGCATACCTTATCTGTTTTTTGGAGAAAATACTTACTTTTTGTGGAATTTTTATACAATCCGCGGAGTAGGACAACTCTAGAAGTTGAAATGGAGCAATTTATTAGATATTTGATGAGATATATAATATGAATTTTTAGAGAAAAGACTCGAAAAAAGGTCAAGTAATTCCAACCTTAAAAAGTAAGCAACACAAAAGAAAAAGTACACAAAAAAGTAGGTTTTACCCAGGGAATATAAATTTGCCTAACCGTTATGCCTCTCAGGTTGCTCCATCCGCTCGTTTAAAATTTGCCACTTTTTCTTTGGTGATATCCATTCCCTATATGTTCTATTTTTCCTGTTATTGACGATCGCAGCACAATTTCAGGGGAAGCTTCAAATGGCGGCATTCATGGTGTTTGCTAAAATGTCGATGCGCACCCGTCGAAAATCGTTCTAATCCCCTGTGATTTCTACGGTCGGCTCTTGATTTAACATCATTACGCTTTCAAATTCTGCTAAAAGCTAGTAAGAATTTGCGGGATTTCAGCTATAAATTACACTTGATACCTACATGTACATACACTCTCGATGCAGATGTAGGCAGAATAACATTAGCATGAAACATATTTTCTCTCCGAACCGCGGAAAACATAGTTCTAGTGTGGTGGTTAATACTTACTGCCACGGCTTTATGTTTTAGACAATGCACGCAATGTTCGTTATTAATGCCGTAATAAAGCATCTATACCGCAAATCACGTAGGATAAAGTGTTTGCGTTTATTGAGCACCTAATAGAGCGTTAATAGACCATCGGAATTAGTGATACCGTAGGCAAAGTTGGTCATTTTTGTCCCGTATCCAAAAATAACCGAACCAAACTACGTTATTTACGGAGGCTTAACGGAATCCGCTCGGTTATTTTTTGCAACCAACCAGATTTATTTCTGTGCAAAAGCTGCAGCTGGTAGGTGATAATTCGTTTTTTTAATTAGTTAAGTTTGCAATTTTTTTGTGAAAGTGAATTTGCAAAAACCGGAATTGTTGTTGTACGTACGCCCGATTTCGTTAAAATTTGGTGTGTTGGGGCACTTGGGCATGGAGATAACAAATTTTTAATTAGATTTTGAAAATTCAATATGGCGGATTCAAGATGGACGATTTTTGGTCATCTTTTGCTAACCAATTTTAATAAACTTATACACATCCGATGGCCTTCAAACTTGGCATGCATTTATAGTGCCAGTGACAATATAATAATATGTCATTATTAGGTACCCCTCCTCCCTACGAGGGGAGTGGAGGGGGAAAAACACCTAAGTTTGTCCGATTTCAACCAAAATTGGTATACGGGGGCTTTTGGTGATAAGGAATTTTTTATTAGATTTGAAAATTTGAATATGGCGGATTCAAGATGGACGATTTAGGGACAAATCTAAAAAAAATAAAGAACAAGCTTTTATTTAATAGTCTCAAAAGTAGAAAATAATTTTTTATCTCTCTTATAACATAAGAAAAGCGATGGGCGCAAATTAAAAATGTTCACTTTACCGTGACAAAAAGAGAACTACAAAAGAAGTACTAAATTCTTCTTCTATTCGAATAATAAACATAATGCTTTCATCTAAAGAAGCTGAGAACGGGTGAGATTGCCGTGCTTGCCAAGCCTTTAAAAATGCCCTTAGGATTATAGAGTAACATAATTGTTTCTTAGGTGAACCGTCGATGTGACCGATATACGAGACCTAAATTTAAAACTTTTAATTTGCGCCCATGCGTATAAAAGAGATAAAAAGTTATTTTCTACTTTTTAGTGCATTTAAAAGGCTTTGTTCCTTTAAAGTGTTTTTTAATAAATATTTATTCTATTCTATTTACATTGGCAGTTTGTTTGTGGGCAAAAGAATACGGTTAGTAAGTTGTAGTTTGTGGCTTAAAAACTCTTTTTAACATCTCAATTGCGGTAATACGGTAAGCAAATAAGGTGACGATAAATTAGTGGTCTATTAACTCTCTAATTCACACAGTGTTCGTTATTAATGTCGTAATAAAGCATCTATTTGAACCTTATAACAAAATTTTTAGGAAATATTTACAAAAACCAAAATCTGAAAACCGCATATCAATAGCTACTTTACTTATAAAGTTATGATTTTTTTAACATTTTTTTAAATATTTTATCCTCCTTTTCACCTCTTCAACCCCTTACCACCCTACCCAAAAGTTAATTAGTTAATGGTCAGCTGATAGAGGACTTTTGTACCAAATTCCGTTAAAATCGATTAAGGCGTTCTTGAGTCATAGTGTATACAGACAGACAACAGACCGACAGACAACTTTTTTTTTCGTCGATTAAAATGTTTTGGAACCTTAGTAACTCGTTTTTGATAAAATGAAGAAAAGCCAAAATTTCACGATTTTCATAGTCCCCCATACCATATTGGTATGGTGAACTAAAAAAAATAGGCGATTAACATATAACTTCGCGGTTAAAAGAAACTCTTGTTTGCGTCAAACAAACCTTGCAATGGCCGTCGGCAAAATACAATTGACCATGCAGCAACATTACTTTTTATTCGTATATTGCCTAAGAAAGAAAACATATTGTAAATTTCCAATCCATTAGGTTTTATCAATTGGGTGATTGAAAATTGAAAACTGTACAGGGTGTTTCAAAAATCAGTATCAGTAGTAGATCAGTATTTTTCTAGAAACATATGTCCGCAAACTCTAACAAATTACAAAAAATATTCCTTTTAGTCTCCATAGCAATATGTACGGGGGACTATTAAAATCGTAAAATTTTGACTTTTCTTAATTTAATCAAAAATGAGTTACTAAGGTTCCAAAACACCTTAATCGACGAAAAAAAAAAGTTGTCTGTCGGTCTGTTGTCTGTCTGTATACACGATAACTCAAGAATCTTTTTTAACGAAATTTGGTAGCAAAATCCTCTATCGGCTGACCATGAACTGATTAACTTTTGGGTAGAGTGGTGGGGGTTGAAGGGGGGAAAAGGGGGATTATATATTTAAAAATTTGAACAAAAGTAAGTAGCGTTATACGGTTTTCAGATTTAGGTTTCCATGAATATGGACTACAAATTTTGTTATAAAGTCCAAATTCGTGGGAGCTTTAGTTTCTGAGTTATTTGAAAAAACGTTAAAATATATTAAAAAAAACATAACTTTAGAAGTAAAGCAGCGGTTTTCAGATTTTGGTTTCCGTAAATATTACCCAAATATTTTGTTTTAAGGTTCGAATCTTTCAAAGCTACAGTCTTCGAAATATTTTTATTTCCTGTCAACATAAAATAATTGATTGTATGGTGGACTATGCGTGCTTTATAGCACCAATTTTTTTTTAAGTGTACCTATATTTTTTTCTCGGTAACGGTGGCAGATGTGAAAAAAGAGACAAAAAAGTTTCGAAACAGAACAAAGAAGATTTAAAGGGCGCAAAAGAGCTTGATCCCTGAAAAAATCTCTTCCTGTACATGCTGACAATCACTCGACATGCTGGGTAATGTAAACTAACCTACGTTCCAAATTTGATCTAAATATCTCAAAAACTGCAAGAGCTATAAAGACAAAAGCGGAAAAAAGTAACAAAAACTTGAATCTCAACGATCTGTAAATCATTTAGGAAGCGTTAGCGAACACATGTGTGCAGAAAAAAGTCTTATTTTAAGCCAAAAAATGCTTGAATTCTTAACACTGAATTTTGAAATAGCCTGTATAGTATGCGCGTCTTAAAGTTACGTAAAATGAATTGGCATTTTATTCAACCTAAATACGTTCTCATGTGAAAGAAACAGGACTTTCCTATTGAATGTACAGGACACGTAATGAGGCTTTATAAATTTTTAAATAAAATCGAGCGATAGAGCTTCTCAAATGCGTCTTTCAGAATTGTGGGTAAATAGATCGGAGACTCTATTCAATTAATTTAAATTTAATTTTTAAAGATTTTTTTGTCAAATCACGTCAAAAAATGTTAGTCTACATAAATATACTATATACTTAAAAAAGGATTTAGTGAGGGTGAATAAATAACAAAATCAATGAATAGCGAGCTTTCCCTCAAAAAAGGTAATGATAACCGTAGATCCGGATTTCGCACTTGTGGTGCTCATCAGTACGGTGCTAGGAATTAGGAGATGAAATGATGATGAAAAAATATGACACAGGATTCATGTAAAAGACAACCATCTGTCAAATTGCAGAATCGGCAGATGTACCTTCAATTTGAAGGAAAATTAAGCGTCTCTACGGAGAGAGATATAATTATCTTTACAGATATCCTAAGCTCTGGAGTTGATAAATTTAAAAAAGGATTTAGTGAGGGTGAATAAATAACAAAATCAATGAATAGCGAGCTTTCCCTCAAAAAAGGTAATGATAACCGTAGATCCGGATTTCGCACTTGTGGTGCTCATCAGTACGGTGCTAGGAATTAGGAGATGATATGATGATGAAAAAATATGACACAGGATTCATGTAAAAGACAACCATCTGTCAAATTGCAGAATCGGCAGATGTACCTTCAATTTGAAGGAAAATTAAGCGTCTCTACGGAGACAAATATAATTATTTTTACAGATATCCTAAGCTGTGGAGTTGATAAATTTAAAAAAGGATTTAGTGAGGGTGAATAAATAACAAAATCAATGAATAGCGAGCTTTCCCTCAAAAAAGGTAATGATAACCGTAGATCCGGATTTCGCACTTGTGGTGCTAGGAATTAGGAGATGAAATGATGAAGTGATGATGGAAAAATATGACACAGGATTCATGTAAAAGACAACCATCTGTCAAATTGCAGAATCGGCAGATGTACCTTCAATTTGAAGGAAAATTAAGCGTCTCGACGGAGACAGATATAATTATCTTTACAGATATTCTTTTTTTTTTGAGGGAAAGCTCGCTATTCATTGATTTTGTTATTTATTCACCCTCACTAAATCCTTTTTTAAATTTATCAACTCCAACAGGATATCTGTAAAGATAATTATATCTGTCTCCGTAGAGACGCTTAATTTTCTTTCAAATTGAAGGTACATCTGCCGATTCTGCAATTTGACAGATGGTTGTCTTTTACATGAATCCGGTGTCATATTTTTTCATCATCATTTCATCTCCTAATTCCTAGCACCGTACTGCTGGGCACCACAAGTGCGAAATCAGGATCTACGGTTATCATTACCTTTTTTTGAGGGAAAGCTCGCTATTCATTGATTTTAATACTATATACTGTTTTATTCATTGGTAACTAAAATACTGTTTTTTTACGAGCATTGATTTAAGATATTTTTTTTTTTTTTGTCAGTGACCTTAGCTTAGGGAAGAAGACTGTAAGACTGTAAGAAGTTTTGCCTGCTCATGCTTATTTAAAATGGTGATTTCACAATTAAGATTGGAAGAAAAAGGATTCAGAGTTCCGTAAGATAAGCGCGGTATTAGGTATGCGGTAAGACGCAAGGAGAATGGACAATAGCAAACGCATGCTGTTCTTACCGCTTATGAAACACCATGAATAGCAGCATGCATTTGCTATAGTTTATTTTCCTTACGTCTTATCGCATACTTCATATCGCTTACCTTACGGAACTTTGAATCCGCCTCAGACTTGAAGAACCAACCATCCATATTTAAAGTAAGTCATATTCGCAATTAAAAAAAGGGTTCGCTATTTCAACACCCTTCTTTTTTAACACAATTAACGTGTGTTTTACGCAGTTGTACGTAACTAACGCCACGTTCGAGATGTGGCAGTCCTGCTCTTTTTGGGCAAAGACACAACCTACGTAATCTAACGTAAATAATAAGAAAAAACATTATTTTTATCGCGGACAAAAACGCCGTATGTCTGTGACAGAGTCCATCAATCTTTGAATGCGCGCGCAAAAACATGTGCCAAGATTTTTCAAAAGTATGATTTTATGTAACCAGTATTGTATTCTTGTATTGCAAACATATTGTTCTTTTTAGAAAACACCATGTAACGCTTTTGGTTGTCTATACTGTAGACGAACGATGAGTTAAAATCAAATGAGTTGAAATCAATATTAGTCCAATACGACAAAATATTTACCGACATTCAGTTTATCAAAAAAATTATTTGTACCAAGCTTATGACTCCGGCTTTATGGTATATCAAAAACAAATGTTCTGGGTATGTTCTGGTGTATTCGTTTGTTTTTAAGTGTCTTTTAATTCTGAGGTACTAATTTTTAAAATTTTAAATTAAGGGTGCAAGTCTGCGTGTAAATTAGTTTAAAACATCATTATTTCGAACAAAATAAACTTTTTAACTTAGATTAGATTTAATTATATATTAAAAAAGTTGTATATTGTAGAGGTTTATACACCCTCCCCCCATTCAGTCAACAACCCGCCGTAAATCATTATTTTAAATTTAATTATTTGAACAAAAATTGTATTTTCTCTACTTTTACTGGATCCCCCCACCTTTCAGTTACTCTGCACCAATTTTATTAAAATAAAAAGTCTTTTTATGCCACTAAGATATATTAAAACCCAAGTATTTTTAAACAATCACGTTGTACACAAATAGTTTTTAGGAATCGACCCCCCCCCCTTAAATAGTTAGGTGTTTTAGGCCTTGGGTTACACAGTTTTCTCACTTAGGTGGCTATGATTTACAATTTAAGGCATTTTAATTAGACATGCATTGCAAAAAAGTTTAGTACAATATCATTTAACCGTTTTGTAAAGAAAGCGAAAACCCATAAAGTTGTAAGTCAAAATGAAAAAACTCCATATTGTTCAAAACTAATTATACAGGGGCATATAATAAGTTATACATTTTTGAAATCAGGAAACCCCTGATATTTTAAAATGCATTAAAATACATAGGTTTTTTACATATAGAGAAGTTGCTTTCTAAATTTCACATTTAGAATGACACTTGCCTTTTTTAGATAAATATTTTTAAGGCTTCTTAGAAGTTGTAAAAGCTTTTTATTTATAACTTTTTTCTTCCTCCTTTTAAATTGTGATATTTATTAGAGCAAAGCAAATAAACCTTAAAATTGTTAGCTGAGTAACGCGAAAATTGTGTGTTTTTATTTAAATATAATAAAAAAATCAATTTCTGATCTGCCGAAAAACACTCTCCCTGTATATCCGTAAAAAAGCTTTTAAACCTTTTATTATGCTTATTTAAAAGAAGCTTTTTCCACATTACTTACTATGAATGAATGAATGAACACATGCTTTATTGTCTAAGAAAAATTTTGTATAATACAATAGGTTTCTTATTGGCAAAGCTAAAAACAAATAGAATTAAATTTATATAAGCACTTAAAAGAAAATCAGTAAATAATTTCAGTTTTTGTCATGTCCTAAAAATTATTAGATTACATACAATTGGATCCTAAACCAAAGTTAATTTTAATTTACATATAAAAAACTTAAAAAATAATAAAAGTTCTTTTTTTAAAGAATACTAACATAATATTTCAAAATAATACAAACAGCTAAAAATATTGCTAAAATGTCAAACAAACATAGAAAATACAAGTAAAAATAAAAAAAATAAATAACAAACAAGTACTATCGAATTAAAAAAGTAAATAATTAAAGTTAAAAGTTTTAAAATGGCCAAACAGTTTCATTATCAAGCAGAAACTCTTTTACTGAGTAATAGACTTTCTCAAAAACAACAACGCATTTAAAAAAGTTTAAAAAAAAAAGTTCTTTAAAGAATATTAACATAACATTTAAAAAATATACAGACAGCTAAAAATATTGCTAAAATGTCAATGTCAATACATAGAAAATAACAAATAAAATAAAAATAAATAATAAATAAGTACTATCCAGTTAAAAAAGTAAAAACTTAAAGTTAAAAGTTTTAAAATGTTTAAAACTTAAACAGTTTTTATTTTAAACAGTTTCATTATCAAGCAAAAAATCTTTTACTGAATAATAGGCTTTTTCAACAAGAAATTTTTTTATTATTTTTCTAAATTGTTCACGATTGTTGCAGTTCCTAACACCATATAACTATGTTGAGGAATATTATCAAATATTAAAGGTAACAACATTTTATTATGTTATTTTATTTAATTAAATGGGAAAAAATCTTAATATAAAAGTCTTACAGATTTTATAAATATTTTAGCCTATATCTCTTTTTTTTGCTTGTATTTTAATCTATTATCCTATTATCTTCTTGCTTAATTCTATATAAATCATAACAATATTTTCTTCAAGGATTTGGTTCGCAAAATCTGAACCACAATTTTCGGTACTCTTCAAATAGTCCAAATGCTCTCTAGCTTTAATGGTAGTGATCCAGCCTGATTTGAATGGCATTTTATACTTTACAATAAGTTGTTAATCTACTATATAGCTAATCCCATAAACTCGCGCGATTTCCAACCAAAACTGATTAAAATAACTCACTTTCGAAGATCTAAAAAAACCGGTTGCCAGGCTTGACAGACTTTGACAAGCGGTGGCCAAAACTGGCAAGTACAAAATTAAAATTGTGTGAAATATATTTCGACACTGAAAAATGTGTCGTCTTTCTTTTATGATCATATAGAAAGAGATGGACGGGGCAAGGCAGGTGTTTACTTAATACAAGCATTACTTTCATTCGCCGCCGCAATGCGCTATGCGCTACAGGAACGTAGTTCCTGCGCGGCCCTATCATTAGACACTTAAAGTAAATATTTCAACGCATCAGTATCGGTATATTTAACGCGTTCGAAATAAAGCCAAAATACACATATTTTTGACTTTTTTATGCGATGATTCGAACGATGCCCGCTTTTTTGAAGGGTGCGACGACGATCGTTGCGTACGTTCGTGGGTCCCTAACGATACGTACATCCTTCCGTACGCAACAAGATTCTGTCATCACACCCGCCAAAGAAGCCGAAGAAGTGAAAAATGTAGCGTATTTTGACTTTGTTTCGAACGCGTTAGGTATACCGATACGGATGCGTTGAAATATTTCCTTTAAGCGTCTATTATTTCAACGCATCGCTGTCGGTATACGTATCGCATTCAAAATAATGCCAAAATACACTACAATTTTGACTTGTTTATGTGATGTTTCGAACGATGCCCGCTTTTTTGAAAGGTGCGATGACAGAACTGCTAACGGCAATCGATGCGTGCGTCGGGATGGACGTAACGATACGTTCATCAATCTGTACGCATCGATTGCTGTCAGCTTTTGTGTCATCGCACCCGTCAAAAAAGCGGGCATCGTTCGAAACATGGCATGAGAACGCGATAAGTATACCGATACCGATGCGTTGAAATATTTACTTTAAGTGTGCATTCTGTAAGTCTCCGTAAGTTATTATGTTATCTCTGGTTACCCCTAATTTTTTAGGGGATATTCCCTATATGTTCAATTTTTGCTGTGTTTATTTTACTCCAAAAAGTATGGATATCACATGACCCGTTTTGAACGTCATTTCGACATTTCCTGAGCTAAGGTTACTGACGGAAAAAAGATTTATGTTGAAGGGTGTCGTGGGTTTTACCAATTTTTAATATTACTTGTTGAATAACATTGCAAAACTTCGTTTTGCTAGTATAGTAGTAGTAGTAACTAAGGGGCGGCCCAAGACCTGGCAAGTAGGCTCAATCGGTTCCTTTTTACCTTAACCCAGCCCAGCCCCCTAATCCACCACCTGTACCGCTTGTACGGTAGTGGGCTCTCCGGGCCTTCCTGTTCTCTTCATGAAGTCCAGTACTTTGGCCCACTTGAGGGTTCGTAGGTCTTCTGCATCCAGGTTCGGTTGTCCGAGTACCTGATGCCTCATCCTTAGGTATCATCGCACTCCGCAACGAGGTGCCGGGATGTTTCCTCCGCCCTCCCGCAGGCACGGCAGATGGAGTCATTCCCGACCCCGATGCGAGTCAGATGCTTGCTGAGTCGGTTGTGGCCGGTCAGTATCCCTGTCAGTAGTCCAATATCTTTTCGTGTCCTTCCCAGGAGCCATTTGAGTCTGGCCGCGTCCGGTCCGTCGATGAATTCTTTGGACTGTCTGCATCCTAATTCATTCTCCCAGGAGTCCGCCAGTGCATCGTTAGCCCACTTAATGAGTCGACTTTGCAGCTGTCTCCTTGTTATACCTAAGAGTGGTTCCGTCCCCACGTATTGAGTGCTGGCCTCGATCCGAGCGAGTTCATCCGCCTTTTCGTTGCCCGACACTCCCGTGTGTCCCGGTACCCACATCACTGTAACTCTTTTGTCTTGACTTAAGGCTTCCAGTGCTTCTACGCACTCTTCCACGAGAGTATTGACAATTTTTGGCGCACTGAGTGCCTTTAGGGCCGCTTGGCTATCGGAGCATATGTTTGCTAGTATAAGTGAGGATTTAAAAACGCGACGTTCAAATTTCTGAAACATTAAATTATATATCGGACCAGTTGCTATTCAACAGACACGGGAAATAAAATTTAATAACCTACAAAGATATCCATGAGAGAAATAAAAGTTTGATACGCTTGATTGAGTAATGGAGGTATTAAATTAAAGAATAAAAGCTTTATTGCTTTCTTAAGGGGGACAATATAACTTGATGGAATGGTTGGAGTCAGACACCTAACATAATTTTTTTAAATTGAGTCAGCGATCATATAAATTTAAATAGAGAGGACACGTAATGGTAATATCCGACCAGCAAGCCAACAGCGAGTTTTTGATTATTAGATGAATGCGCCAGGATGAACCGGAGTAATATTTATTTAAAATTAAAACGGCAATAATCCCGCGCGTTGAATGAATATCGATTTATCACTGGCGTACATACTTGTTTTTATTGTATATATTTTTCAAACCTTTATTACTTGTTATAATTCAGGAAAAAGCAAAGAAATTTAGGTTTTCTCCGGTAAAAAATAAGTGTTTTTTATTTATTCTTTTAAATATTTTTCTATCTAAGGTTACTTTAATTTTGCTATAAAAAACAAACATTTGCAGCAAACCACTCAAACTATGCTTCTGTACCAAATTTGAATAGCCCCGTCATTTCCTAATGTTTGAAAAATACATGATTAGGAGATCAGAATGAGTGAGAAGGTATGTGAAAACTGATGGTCACATACGATAAATTTCCTTGGATATTCCTTCAATGGTTCTGTTCTCCTAATCCAAAAGAGACGGTTGTGACGGAACCATATCAGTTCCCATCAGAAGTCTTCTCCAATTTTTTTTCAGAAACTTAACAACTGATTATGATTTTTTTTTAAATTTGAACGCCGAATACCAAATCTTGCAAAAGAGTAATGTTTAATTTAAAATAAGAGAAAACAACTGTTGCCGCAGGGCCACATTTTTGGGGAAGTCGGTACGTAATTTCATCGGAGAGGGGGTCGATCGCGTGCCTCTGTATTCGCCACTTGTGACTGTACCGTCGCGGGTCTGTTGTCTGCAGGGCAATGCGGACGATCGATATTATGGATAGTTCCCAACGCGGGACTCGTCCAAAAGAATACGATTTTCCTGTCGCCGCCACTGCTTTGGATTGATCAAAATAAGCGAGATCAAAAGCGAAAATGGTGCACCAAGTTTCCAAGCCAAGAACTAAAAAAACAATAGCTGCGCCACTTGGTTTTCAAGTCAGATGACCGGGGTCGCAAATTTACCCTCCTCTCCTCTCTATTTAGATTTATATGCTCTCTGATTGGGTCCTCACAGTAATTTTTTCGTATTTCTTTATTACTGCTCAACGCGGGTCTTCTTGAAAGTGTAAGAAGGGAGTATTCACCATAGAAAAAAAATTGGGTTCCGTCTGGCTAGCAGTTTGTCTATGGTACTCACATCCCATCTAGTCAAGACAAACCAATTGGTGAGAACCATATGAAAAACTGTAACGGGTCTGCCGCATGCCGTTGCGTTTTCCGGAAAAAAGCCGTAGCGATAATAACTTTCCTAATCAAGTTAGACCAGATTGCGTCAGGCATGCGCAGTAGATTTTTTGCCTTTGGCCTTGCCCAGGGCCAACCCTGATTTTACAAGCTTTTATTTAACTGGCAATGTATCTATGTATAATAATGTATATATGTAACGAGCTAGATATCCGATCGGCATCAAATTTAGCATGCTTATATAGTTGCGGTGACAACATAAGAATGTAGTGTGATGAAATTGACAGCTCCCCCTTACTCGAAGGGGGTGGAGGGGGGTACAGTTGAAGTACGCCCGATTTCGTTGAAATTTGGTGCGTTGGGGCACTTGGAGATAAAGATAACGAATTTCTAATCAGATTTTGAAAATTTAATATGGCGGATTTAAGATGGACGATTTTTGGTCATCGTTTGCTAACCAATTTTAACTAACTTATACACATCCGATTGCCTTCAAATTTGGCATGCATTTATAGTTCCGGTAACAATACAATAATATGTCAATATTAGGCACCCCTCCTCCCTATGAGGGGAGTGGAGGGGGGAAAAATCTAAGGTTGTCCGATTTCAAACCAAAATTGGTATACGGAGGCTTTTGGGGATAAGAAATACGAATTTGGCAGATTCAAAATGGACGATTAAGGGTACAAATCTAAAAATTAAGGGTGTGTGTTCAAATTATGTATGCGTTTATAGTTCCGGCGACAATACAATAACGAGGGAAGTGGAGGAAGGAAAAGATTCAGTTCGAAAATTGGCATACAGGGGTTTTCGGGAAGGGGATATGAATTTTTGATCAGATTTGAAAATTTCAATATGGCGGATTCAAAATGGACGATTTAGGGTACAAATCTAAAAATTAAAAAATAAATTTTTATTAAAAAAATTTTTTAAACAACCAGCTTTTATTGAATGCCCTCAAAAGTAGAAAATAATTTTTTTTCTTTCTTATACCAACTCGCCATAAATTTTAAGTATATTTACTATTTTGTTAATTTTTTTTTGTTGCAAATAGACTTATTTATTATTATTATTTTTTATTATTATTATTATAATAAAAGCGATGGGTGCATATTCAAAATTTTAACTTTACGGTGACAACGAGAGAACTACAAAAGAAGAACTAAATTCTTCTATTATTCGAATAATAAACATAATGCTTTCATCTAAAGAAGCTGAGAACGGGTGAGATTGCCGTGCTTGCCAAGCCTTTGATGTCCTTAGGTTATAGAGTAATACAACTGTTTCTTAGGTGAATCGTCGATGTGACTGATATACGATACCTAAAGTTAAAATTTTTAATTTGGGCCCATCGCTTTTATTATGGTATAAGAAAGATAAAATATTATTTTCTACTTTTGGGTGGCTTTGAAAAAAGGTTTTTCCTTAAAAGTTTTTTTAATAAAAAATTTATTTAAATTATTTTCTTTGTTTTTGCGTTCCTTGGGCCATTATAGTATTTCATAGTTATATATATGTTGAGAACGCATGTGCACGCTTTACAAAAATTTCAAGAGATTTTAAGAATACTGACGAGTGTGTGTGAGAGAGAGATAGAACCGAATATTATAGGCGAGGCCGTCAAATTTAACCAACAGTAATGTCAGAGGCGGTTTAGTAACTGTTAGATCGAGTTGATATACATGTACAAAAAAATATTTAAAAGTAGAGGTGGATCTGCGGATCTAATAGCTTAATTCTACATTTGTTTCGAAAAACATGCTTTAAATGTCCCGCAGGCAAAAATTATACAAAAAAATCAAATTTTTACACGTCTTAAATGCTTGACAAAAATTGTTTAACATTAAACTAAAATTGTTGAAATTTAAGCCAAAAATTATTCCCTTACTCTTTGGCCTTTACGTCACAAATCTTTTCTGGAAATTTATTAGGGCGCTAAATTTTCCCTTCATTTTCTTAAAATTCTTTTTATCTTTTTCTTGTTTTTTTGCCAAATATTTAGAAAAAGGCAGGCTGATTTCGCTGCAAAGGGTTTGTGCTTCTCTTATTAACCCCACTTTAATGTTTTTTTAATTAAAAAAATCTTTTGTATCTCAAAAACTAAAGCAGAAAACTGCAAATCGCTATCTTTGTTACAACCCCCCCCCCCCCCGTTTCACAGTGTTAAGTTAACAAAAATGGGACACCCTGTACTCTTGGGCCAAGATTGGTGAAAGAAAGATGAAAAATTAAAAAGTCACTGTCGCTTTTTGGGGTTGAAATGAAATTTTAATGTTCTCATTTTCAAGCATTTATTGTTTGCCAAAAAGACAGTAGAGAGAAAATTTGGCCCACACCATTTGTTCATAACTTGTTAGTGTAATAATTTTCTTTATCTTTATTAACTTATGGCGCCCTGATGAAAGCCTAATAGAGGCGAAACTGGAATGCAAGTCGCAGTCGCACCCGGCATGTATTTTTGTGGCACTCTTGTGTAAAGTTTGTTTTTTGCCATCTACGCCGGTACCTAGGCTGGATGACTACGGATTTGTCGTAGTAAAAAGCGCGAATGATTAATGGACTGGTTCCAAAATCAGTTAGAGATGTAACTAATGGAGCAGGCAAAAGTTTCTGTTTCTTGTTTTTCTGGAACTCCACCATTATTGGGATATTTTATTGATTACGTTTTAGGCGCAAATGGCATCTTTATTAACGAATACTTCCCCCTTGTGTAAATAAAAATGCTCATATAAGGAATCCGCAATTATACCCTGATAATTGCATGGCAAGAGTCCACAATTGGCACAATGGGAATCCGTAAAATTGAGTTTTTCTCACTTTTCGTAGAGCATTTTTTTATTTTTATTATTTCTCCGAGAAATGTTTTCAGTTACTGATTGTTTTTTATAGCTTAGCTATCATTTACCGTAGACGGATTGTTTAAAAAGCTATACCGACGAAGAATGTTTTTGCTTATTCTGTGACTAAATTTTGTATTAATTTGGATTACAATACCACCTGTTACATTTATTTGAAAGAATTGCAAAAAACTAATAGGTACAAAAAGAGAGTCAAGGATCTTATAATGAACGTTTTAAAAAGAAAATGCGTGAGCAAGGGTGGTGCGGTATGGATTTGAGGGGTGGAAAAGGTGATAAAAATAGCATAATTGCAATATCTGGCAAAAAGTAAGGTCAAAAAAATAAATAGTTCAAAACAAAAGCTATAGATCGTGCAGCAAATCTACAACTTAACCACAAAAATTTTGAGAAAAATTAAAAAAATTCCAATTATTTTCTCTTTTCGTTTTTTAATTTTTGCAAATATAATTGTATTTTCACGAAACTTGGTAAACGTATACCTCTCTGTGTCTGGATTAACCACAAGTTTTTATGTAAGAAAAATCAAGTAATTTCCAAAATATTGACTTTTTTCGGTAAAACCCCTTTTTTAATCAAAAATTATACTTGGGAAAATTATCATAGAGAGTTATTTTTATGAAAACAATGTTTAGCGAGCATTCCCGTAAAAAAGGTTTAGGTTAACCGTAGAGACAGTACCCTGAAAGAAAGGATATTAGCTTTTATACACCAGTTTGGACAATACAACTTGTTTAATAGTAGCTATACAAAAATTGTATAGCAATCATAGAAAATCTTATACCCATTATAAAAAAATGTGTATTTTCCCAAATGGTATACAACTGGCGTATATAGGCTAATATCATTTTTCTCAGTGTAGGTTGTCTTCTACATGCTGTATTCAAATTTCATGACTCCTTTTTCAGAGCCTGGGAGTTTTAGAAGGATCATTAAAAATTTCTTGTTAGGAAAAGCATATTATACATTAGAGTAGTCAATTTTCTTTTTTAATTTTACTTTGTTCATATGACGGTGATGATTTTTTAATGTGATTTTGACTAACTTTGTTCAAAAAATTTGTATGTTTTTACTTTGTCTATTATTCTTTCATGCGTTTATTTAAACTGTTTTTTATGATTAGGCCTAGATTTATTTATTTTTGTAATCTCATTCTTTTTTTTATATTGTTTTTTTAGGATTACATTAACGCTTTGTCAATAAGAAACAACTGTTTTGTACTAGTTTCCTTCGACAATAAAGCACGTTTTGAATTGAATTGAATTGGACAATGCCTTCACCTTTCTGAGGAAATGCTCAGTAAACAATGTTTTTATTTTTATGTACCCTCAATAAATCATTTTCCTGGTTATTTTTAGGTTTATACACTTTTTCTCGATTATTTTCTAATAAGTTATATTTAAAATTGGTGCACAAAACCAAAAACCCTATTACACTATCTGTGCTACAAAAAAAATCGCAACAAAATAAATTTTAAATGTACATAAACAGAAACTTACCATTACTTTCTTCCTGTTTTTTTTATAATTTTTTCCACCTTTTTCTCCGAGGTTTTCTCAAAAATAACTTTCAAAAACTTCGCGAAAGATTTTGAATAAAGTTAATTAGGCGCGCGTCCGCAAGTTTCGTTAACTTTATCAGAGGTTTCAGCGGAAACTGGCGGCAAAATTTGGCGTCGCGACGCTCTTGAGCTATCAAAGAACGCGCATCCTCGATACACAAACCACTATGACAAGATATTAGACACATAAAGTTGCACATATAGAGAGTATCTCAGTGCGCATGCTCAGAACGGACAAGTCGTACAACAGCGACTACGTCTCACCTATCTCTACGACCACCCCTGCAGTATTCGTATCCTATAACAATTTTGTTATCTGTGGGTTTTCATAAATGCCTGTCCACAGTTTCATTCCTTCTATTTTCCATTCTATTGCCCTCTCACTTTTTTCGACAGGGAAGGAAATAGAAGTGAGCAGCATGAAGTAAAACTGTGCATCAAGCACTGAACAAGAATTGGTTTGGTTACGTCGTAAGGACGACGAACAAACGCATTAAAGATACGCTAACAACAAGGAATCAAAAATAGCTTCCCAACTTTAAATGCAGTCTACTCTATTTATATCCTACTGTTCATTTCAAATGCTACGTACCAATTTCAAAATGGTTTTAAGTATCGTTCATCGTTCATACAAGGCATAGTCTTAGTCATTGGTTTAGTTTTTGTAGTAGTCTTAATCATATAAAAGTTAAAACCACTGTTTCTTATGAAAGTGTTCATGCAATGCTTTTGATTATGCTCTGTCATAGGTTTAGTCACAGTCCTAAGGAAAAGTTGGCAACTTTCAACTTTTGTAACTAAAATTACGACTATTACTATAACAAATATAAGTGCGCATGAGCGAGTCCAAATTTTAAGTATGGCGCCCATCTATGTTGACAGGAATGAAATCAATAATTTCAAAAATTTTATACAGACAAATTAAAAGCAAAAAACAGGTCGGTAAGCTTTTGTGGGTTCCAAAATAAACAAATAATTCTATTAAACCTTATTTTCTTTAAAAAAAATCTACAAAAAATAAGAGTAAATAAAACAAAACATCAAAAAAGTAAGGTTAAATGCACTTGCTTAGTAACTGTTATGAATATAACAAAGACAAGTATGAACAGTGAGCAATTTTTAAGACTAAAACTATAACTAGCACTATAACAAAACCAAATACTAATCAAGTGACTAAACCTATGCCTTGTATGAACGATCCTTTAGACACAGAAACTAAATAGAACTGGTCTGTTTGTATAAACGCACAAATGGAAACCCACTAAAAAGCCGAATTTACAAAAACCAAAACAC
Organism: Oxystoma pomonae; assembly: GCA_963921995.1. Taxonomy (NCBI): domain Eukaryota; kingdom Metazoa; phylum Arthropoda; class Insecta; order Coleoptera; family Brentidae; genus Oxystoma; species Oxystoma pomonae. Next base: position 115,973,990 of record OY998166.1, on the reverse strand, counting down.
AATTGAACAGAAAATAAAACGTCCGAAACGAAATATTAATGAAAGTAAAACACCCCGAAAATAATGGATATAATTTTATAGAATTTTAATTTGCTCGATCCTTAAAGAACACGAATATAATTTAACCGATTTTAATTTTCGCGAACCTTAAAATATCAGAATTACAAAAGTATCGAAAATAATTTTCGAGAAACGAAAAACTCCCGAACCACAAATTGATAGAAAATAATATGCCCGATCCTTAAATGAGCAGAACCACAAACCATCCGAATCGCTATTGGGCATGCGGCGTAGGCCCTGGATTGCGGCGTTGACAAGTTTCTCTATTTGGAAGATGACACGGGGATTTTTTTTATTAAACTATTTTATTTCTGACTGTCTAACTGTCTATCAAATCTTGCGATTCATTTTTGACACACTTTCCGTGAACCGATTTTAATATTATGAAAAAATTTGAGGGTAGGGGGTGGTTGAGGGATGTAAAGGTTGTAAATTTATACAATATAACAACTTACTTCGACTCTTCCCTGCTGTAAGCCTGGCAACGTAGCAATTGAATTGATGGCTATCGGTTGAAATCATTTTCGGAGGTTCTTGAAATTTGTGGTTAGGCATTATTATGTTTCTATTAAATTATTTTCGTTAAAAATATTTTGTGTTATTTTATGTTTCTATAAAAATATGATTTGATTTTCCCGTCATTTCATTTTCGAGACAATTGTTTTCGGACCAGTTATTTTCTTTTCTTCTTTCAAAAAATTACGTTTCTGACAAATTTGGTTTCGGGTTTTTTATAGGGACCCGCACAAATTGACCAATTCCGAGTTTGACAGGCTGGGGCAGCAAAAATGGTTGCCACCGAGCTAAAACAAAATCTTAACCAAAAAGAATTGACATTGACAAGTAGATTTTTGTGTTTGACTATTGAAAACACTGATTTTCGACATCAGTCCCAAACGTATACTTATAAATTTAATATACACGGCATTGCAATGCATCCCCGTGAAAATTTTTGCAAGCAATATTGATCATCTAAATCTAGGAGGCTATGAAAATGTTTGAAGTTTCAGCCGTTTTACGCATGCGCGATTCCCTTCACTGCGCGTTGACAGAAGAGCGTTTACTTTTCAAAAACCAAGGAGTTTTCGTTTTTTTACGTAAAAACGTGTATCGCCCGGAATAAATATCTAATATTATGAAAAATTAATAAGATGTGACAGTGCCAAGGCAGATGTTTTCTCTGAATGATACCAAAAATTTTCCAGGTAAGTTTATTTTTCCCACAAACCAAAGACGTCCTTTCGCGACCGATGTTTTCGAAAGCACATTTTGAAAACATACGTCACCGTTTCAACTGCAACGTCACCGTTTCGAACCATCGCCACTGATCGCTAAAATGACAATTATTGAATGACATTAATCAGCTGTGTTTGTATGATTTCTCGTTTTTTGGATTTGGAAGTTTTTTTTGTGATTTTTCGAAATGGATGTCCTAGATTCACAAGTGAGCCTTTTTGTTTGTCGCCGCCAGATAACCTTGGCCTATTTTCATTATTGCTAAAAATTGACAAGTACCGCCATATTGAACCGTGTTCGAAACGGCGGCCGAGGCGCTTTCGAAATCCTTTGAAATGTTTTGAACTGTGACGTCACCGTTTCGTCGCCAAAATAACATTTTACGCATGTTTTCAAAGCGGTTTCGAAATCATCGGTCTCTGTCAGATTTTGTTGTTGTTATACGCTAATATTTAAAAATGCCCCAACGAAACGAATTCGAAAAAGCCCAAATTTTGGTTGGTTGGTTCGAAGAGTAACAGCCCGTTATGGACGAAACAAGGCTACAATACAAGGGACTTTCTTGAAGACAACCCATTTGCGATGACCCCAGAGGCGAAAATTGAGGCACATTTTCCTGGATCCATAAGGACGACGCGCAGACGGCTGAGCCGTTCTAGACTTAGATGTCGCGTTGCTGCCAAGAAAATCTTACTTATTACAAGTACAAGAAGTCAGTCAGTCAGTCAGTCAATGACAGCAAACAAATTTTGGTATATCGCCCGCCACGAACACGCTATCTCAAAAAATATATTGCTGGGAACGAAGACCGGACTGAAAGATTTTTCGTGAATTTATGAGAAATATTATGCTGCCAGAAGCAACCATTCTTCATCCAGAAGGTTTTTTGTATCAACAGGATAACTGTCCTATCCATACCGCACTCATTTCTAAACAGTGGTTCCAGCAAAACATCATCGAGGTTTTGCCATGGCCGGCAAAAACTCCTGACGCCAATCCCATGGAAAATGTGTGCGGCGTTATAGCAAAAAGTTAATACGAATTAATATTGTTCCCAGAAATTCCAACCACTTAATGGAGCTCATGGTCAGAGGGTACGACGAAGTCATTGTTTCAGATCCAAATTTATTTCAAAATTTAGCAGATTCCATGCCACAAAGACTGGCAAACATTATCGAAGCTGACGGGGCAATGACACGCTACTGAAGAAACGTTTTCTTTTTTTTTTTTTTGATTTACGTAGTGTTTTAATAATTCCTTTTTGATTTTGAATATTTTTGGTTATCGGCAAAGACTTAGATTACTGAAATTTACTGATCCTGCAGAGGTGCGCTGACTATGATTAAGTTTTCCTCCTATCCTTTCGCCAAATAGTTCCTTCTTCTCGATACTTTTTTTCTTATTCGCACAATTTGTGGTCTTGTTTTGTCCATAATGAGCTTTAAGAATAATTTTGTTATAATAAAATGTGGAATAAATAAAAAAAAATGTTTTATTCATTAGTATATTAAATTTTTAGTAAAGTGTGGCCAGTCTCCTTATGTTTGTGATTACAATGTCAAGAGATCTAACCTGTAATTCGAAAACATCAAAGTCAGTTACAATAAGCAACGCAATTAGCAAAACTTAAATTCAACAGACCTGCGGCTAACTTCTGCTGTACGCATTTTATGTGGCCGGGAGTGTATATAAATGCCAGCCATAAACATAGAAGATAAAGTAAAATCACAGGACACTATAGTGTGTGTACTGTGAGTAAAATAAAATCGAAAAACACACCAATTTACTAATAACATCAATCCTACGCACTTGCGCCAAACACCAGTATAACTTATTTTCATGGCTGTGCTGGAAGTACCTTTTGGCATTACCTCGTAACGCACTCCGGGCTCCCCGGGAGGAAAGCGACCTTAAGATTTATTACTTGAATGGTATTTCGCGTAAATAGGCAAAACAGGAATTTGTAATTAAGGGGAAGGAGCTCGAAAAATAAGCAAAAAGAAAAACATTTCGGTATTAACTCAATGAATCAGAAAGAGAGAGTACCGTCGAGTCACGAAATAACCTTACTTTCTTCGCGCCTTTTAAGTGCATCCTGTCATCCCCTGAATCAAGCACGTTTTTGATTGACCTGTTTATAGGGTGAACCGTAAATCAGGTCGCATTGTAAATCGTATTTTGCGTTTGAGTATTGACGATTGGTCATTCTTTATTTAAGGTAAGCGTTTACCATGTGTTTTTCTTAAGTGATTGTGATCTACTATAAGTTAGGTTAAGATCACCCTGCAATATGATAAATTAGATTTTTGAAGCTTTTAACCTTCTAATTTTAACCAAAGTCATTCCTTATTTAAGGAACTGGGGCTCTATTCTGGGCGTAATAGAACGATCATACCCTGGGAAGTGATCAATCGCACAAAAGTCATTCGAATTCGAACGACGCACGGTGGTCGATTTTTCGGAAAACGCGAATATAAATGAAAAAATTAAAAAATTCCAAATGTATGACAATATTCAACTGTTAATATCTCGAAAACCCTTGAAGATCGACGTAGGGTACGTTATATAAAAATGCTTAGAATATCAAAACAGAATGCAAAAATGCATTAATATACTGGATGTTCTATTTGAAAGTTTCGGTTGGCATTCTTTTTAATATACCCTAATTTAGCTAATTAATAAATATATATATATGTATATCTTTTGTGGAATGTTTTTTTAATATCAGCGTTTTTACGAAAATCGACCACTGTGCGGATGCTACTCTAAAAGACGGTCAAGTTTGCCGTAGCATGCGCATTAGCGAGTTCGGTCACGTGATGGTTTCGTCCAATAGCGTGCTCTGAAATAATACGAGTGACGTTTTTCACACGAGCTTTCCTACAACTCCCAACTACTGGGTCTAGTCGAGAGAACGGCTTCGCTCAAAAATTGTTGTTCGAGGCAGCTCTGCGCGTGCCGATAATAGTTTGGTGATTATTCGATCGTCTCGTCACTGCTTTTGAGCGCGTTTATTGGTTGAAACTACTTTTCTTGTCTCAGGCGAACGATCACTTCCTATGACTTCCAGAATCGGTACCCAGGGCGTGTATATTAAGTTTATGGTCCCAAACTTTTTCGTTTTTAATTTGCAAAACGAAATAAAATTAGAAATAAAAAGAAGGAAAACAGTTTAGTTATTATGTTAAAAATCCCCGTTTCTATGATAACGTCTTTGACGAATTTGCAAAGAGTGATAGAAAAATCGTATAACATGACAAATAGGGTAAGTTTTTAAAAATTGCTTCCCTTAGTTGAAATTTCACCGCACGCCGCTGGAGGATAGATACCCTAATAAACCACGTCGTCGTCGCCAAAAACGTTCCAGGAATGGTTATAATTAGCCACCGGCGTAACTAGCTCTCTGACACTGCCTGATAGTGATATTTTTCTCAAAACTGTTTAATATTATGCATTATTATCTTGACTAAAATTAACCGTAAATTTATTCGATTCAACCCAGCTGTTTAATATAATTTAACTTAAATTAACTGCAACTTCCTTGTCTTTTGTGCAAATATTTCCAGAGCGTGGTCTGCTGCACTCTCTTCTTTAATTAAATCATTCTGGATGTTAATCATTGACAGTGGAAAATTGGGTTTGTCCCTATGTAGTTCTTTTCCAATTTTTTATTCTACACATCGTAGAGAAGCTTCGTTAACAACTTAATAGAAAAAAAAGAGCAATCTGAAATAATTTCCAGAGGTTAGGACAAAAATCATGTCTAATATAATCTTTGGTAGATTTTAAATTTATTTTTTTTAATCATATTTTTACTACCCAGATATCAACTTCACAAGCATAGATACATCCACACCTGCAATTGTGGAGTAATTTTCAATAAAATTTTGACTTTCTTCGATATTTTACTTAAACAAAGTATTTACCGATGTAGCCCATAGCAAGTTTGAAAACCTCTCACTAGAATTAGCTGCTAAATTATCCATTATTTGGTAGTGCATGTTTTTTTCCCAGTATTTTAAGCAACTTCTATCGCGCTGTCCAAAAGTGCTTTCCACTATATAATCCTTAGTTTGTGCAGCAATTTGCCGTTTCCGTTTTGATACACTGATAGGTTTCTAGTTTCTTCTAGAGACTGTAGTGTACCATCTGTTATTAAATTTGCTTTGCCGAGAGTAGCATCATTACCCTGAAAGTACTGACTCAATACGTTGATACGTAATAACACAAAGTATAGAATGTGCAGGCAAATGCAAAACTCGGCTTTTTGAATAGATGCTAATAGTCCAACAGCTTCAAGGCCATGTCTATCGTGGTTATCAGTTACTTCACTTTGTAGTGCCATTTTACTCGCCCCAAAGTTTAATAAAACTGCTTTACAATTTTCAAATCGACATACCCAGCGAGTAGTAGAACATTTAGATACTTCCAAAAATTTAATACCGAAGCTCTCTGCAACCTTTTTAAGTTTTTCATGATTTCCTGGTTGCGAAAAATGCACAGAAAATGCCTCTAATGTATTAAAGAAAGAAGCTACTGGTGCAACTTTTGTATGTGAAGAAGTCTAATTTGCCAGTGTACGTACATGCAGAGACACCGCACGCCTATCAGTGAAGCAACCAATACTCAGGCTTGCGATCACCACTTGCATGACTTTCCTTTGGTATTTAGTACGCCTCTAACCACGGTGCTGTGTGGAGCGTAGTCAATGAAACCGGAATTTGGTCAATAAATACGCAAATTTTTATAACGTAATTTTCTTATTTTTTGTCACTGATAAATAAGAGCGTTTTATTGTCAACTGCTCAGATTTATCAGTGACGACGTGTTACAATGGAAATAATAAGGAGAAACAAAATAAAAGCAAGTTCTCAAAATAAAATAATACATTCTAAAAACCAAAAAGATTCTCCCAGTCAAAAAAAAATTAAAGCAAATGTTCGAAAAGTCCTCCTTGCTCGGCTAGACAATATCCGAGCCTACTATAAAAATCCCTTCTAACGTTTCCAAGCATGTTGGGGGTGATAATTTGAAAAGCTTCTTCAAAAACAGATAGAAGTCATTAGGAGCAAGATCGGGAGATCGAGCTGGCCATAAAATAGTTCTCCATGTACTTATAACCCGATTAGGAAATACGTTATCAAGATATTCCCTAACAAGGCCAACATTGTGAGCGGAACAACCATCTTGTTGAAACCATGTTTCACCAAATCTTACACCTAACAACTGCCTAGCAGTTGGAATAATGTGCTGCTGCAGTAGATCCAAGTATCTAGGACCATTCAAATTGCAATTGCCGTTAGTAAAAAATGGCCCAATTACGTGTTCCCCTATAATACCCCCCCCCAAACATTTAGTTTTTGGGGATACTGTGTTCTTACGTCAAAATACAAATGCAAATTTTCCCTCGACCAATATCGAACGTGTGTTGGGTTATGACGATTTGACCATTTTACCATCTGCACTTTTTCGGCAACTTCGTAGACATCCATTTTTGGTTTTAAAAATGTATTATTTCAATTAAGAACTTACCCATCTGTTTCTCGAGCAAGGCAGAAATAAAACAAAATAATAAAAACAAAATGAATTTCCAAAAGATAACACTGCAGTGTGCTTCGAATCCACCTCGGTCGCACGGCACGGAGAGTAAATTGGACTTGATTCCCCCTATGTTCGCAGTAGCTTGAAGCGGTCTGTATATTGCCGAAGGGTGTTCTTTCCTTATTAAACCTTTTAAGCCCTTACATTTCCCAGACATTACACTAGCCCATAGCTACATATGACTGACAACTACTAGGCTACAGTTTTATGGGGGGGGGGGCTGGAAGGATTTGGGGAGCCCGGCCACCCGTAGTTACGCCGGTGTAATTAGCTGTCCCCGGGACATACTTTTTAGGACACTTTAGATGTCGAGAATGGTCATGAAAATAAAACTCGTGTTCTAATTAATGTATAAATGAAGTTGTGATGATAAGTAACTGCTTTAAATGCACAACTTTTTTGAAATAATTATGGTACCTACGACGTCGCAGTCGGACGACCCACGCCGTGCATCCGATTCAAATAAATCAAATTCAATTCAAATAAATCAAACCAACAAATCGTCGATTACTACTGTCAATGTCACTTTTTGCAACCAAGGGTAACATCGTCGCCTAGTTCCCCCTTAAAGACGTATCTCACAATATTAGCAAACGTTCCCGGGATGTTCTAGAGCTATCCCGGGGATATTAATAACAGTTAAAAAAAAGATTTTGTTTTCCGTGAAAAATAAATAAAAAGAAAGGTTCGTGACATATCGGGCACACATTTTTTTTTCCATTCATTACGACCACGCCTCCAAGATCTAATGGATAGTCCAGAAACCTACAGGCTTATTTCATCCTTGTTAGGAATCATCAGGGTAACATAGAACTGTACCTGGCGTATGAAGCATAATATAAGCAATCACACCCAACGAAGTTAAACAACTTTCGTCGTCAAACAACGCGGGATGTTTGGAATGAATTGAAAAGCAAAATGTGTGTCCGATATGCCACGAACCTTTCTTTTTTCTTATTTTTCACGGACCACAAATTCCTTTTTTTAATTTTACTTGGCTTTGTTTTGCGCAACAAGCCTCCTCCGGAGTGATTGTTGCTGAGCCTTCAGGCCACAAAAACGGCATAGATTTGACAACACTGCTTTGCTTTTTTGAAAGATCAACAATAGGTGGGATCACTAATACCATTTCGAGTGAAATCGTGCAGTGTTCAGAACACGGTGCGAACACCATATGTGAGAAAAAGTATAACTTATTAGGAACGTTACCATTTATTAATGCTTCTTTAAGCTGATCACACACAAAATTGCATAGTGCATAGCATGCATATACCTATGTATATGCAATATGGCGGCTCCAAATCCGTCTCTGATTCGTCGAACTGTTATGCTATGTGTTATGCAAGTTTGTGTGTGATCAGCCTTAAAAGGTTTTGACGCTCGCCTTCATGCTTCATGGATTGCAATGTCTCGAAATTAAAAAAATCAAATTAGTCAACATGAAAAAAATAACAAATATCCGTATTATTTTTATCACTTGACATGATCAATTTATTGGCTGAATGTGCCATTAGACAAGTGGCCGGTGGCTATGCGGAACCTGAATTCCAATACTCCAATCGAACTCACTAGAGTTTCCTTCGGCCTACTAAATTACGTGACCTTGGCGTTTTAGAATTCCGGCAGAATATTGCTTGCGAAGAAAAAAAACCATAACTTTTTTGTTATCAAATAATAGGATTTATAAAAATCTACAACCCTATCCAAATGATTTTTGAAAATTTAGTGTATTTTTTTCAAAAAATAAAAAAATCAAAAAGTTGCTGTTACAGATTTCTGTATTATCGACGAGGCTAAAGAAAAAGCCAGGTAAGATTTTTGACTTTTGTTAGCCGTGTTTATTTTATTTCGAAAATGAGAGAGTCTAGCAAAAAACTGTCTGGATACGGTTGTGAGGAATTCAAAAATAAACATTCCTGCCAAATTTCAACAGATTCCGTTTTCTCGTTTCCGATATTCTGCCCGGTAAAGATTGGCCCAAAAACAGCAAAGCAGTGTTGTCAAATCTGTGCCGTTTTTGTGGCCTTAATATAAGGCGGCGTAGTATAAACTCCAATTGGGGGTGGAGTTGCTGCGAACGTTGTATTTTGAACGGTCTTCTTTCAGTAACCGGTACAGTTTCGCAGGTTTCTTTTTTTTGTCCTGCTCGCAAATTTCATTTTTATTAATATTTGCATCCTTTAACGTTTTGCTTTTCGCTTTATTCCGACAGGCGGCACGCTACATCCCGCGTTGTTTGACGACGAAAGTTGTTTAAATTCGCTGGGTGTGGACTATCTGGACTATCCATTAGATCTTGGAGGCCTGGTCGTAATAAATTGAAAAGCAAAATATGTGTCCGATATGCCACGAACCTTTATTTTTATTAATAACAGTACCTCCTTGCAATGTTCCGGGGACGACTCGGCAACGTTTCGTTGATACTGAAGGCCATAGAGAAAATAATGTAAGTTATTAAGTTGTCTCTGCTGGAGGCTCTAAAGCTGTACGAAACAATGATCCGTCTTGAAGTAGTCCAAAGAATATGGTCTGGATGCTGGATGGTGGTTACATAAGGGGACGTTTTTTTGAATGTTTTGGTACGTTTTAATAACGTCCCAGAAAACGTTCTGGGGCGGTCGAAAAAGTATACTTTTACAAAAGAAAACGTCCCCGGGAGGTTTCTCGACGGCACCGTACGTTCCCGGGACGCCCACAAAGTACCCGTGGGACGTTCCAAAGACGTTTTAAAAATGTACTTATGCTATTAGGGTAGGATAGGATATTAGACAATTAAAGTAAATATTTCAACGCATCGGTATCGGTATACGTATCGCGTTCGAAATAAAGTCAAAATACACTACATTTTTGACTTGCTCATGCTATGTTTGACGGGTGCGATGACACAAAAGCTGACAGCAATCGATGCGGACGGAGTGATGAACGTATCGTTACGTCCATCCCAACGCACGCATCGATTGCTGTTAGCAGTTCTGTCATCGCACCTTTTAAAAAAGCGGGCATCGTTCGAAACATCGCATAAACAAGTCAAAAATGTAGTGTATTTTGGCTTTATTTGAAACGCGATACGTATACCGATACCGATGCGTTGAAATATTTACTTTAAGTGTCTATTATCTTCTTGACAATACTTCTTTTGCACTGTTCTTGTCTCATGGTATACATACTTGTCGAAAAAGGTGTCAATTTGCACTTTAAGTGATCGCCTTGATTGAGATGTCCGATTGGGGTGTACTAAAAATACTTATATAAGCTGGGTTTTATTTGATTCCTGTCATGTAGGTAGGTATATAATGAAATCCCATAACATATATATGAGAAGCTGACAAGAGGGTGCTTTATAAAAAACGCACTTTTTCGACATAATTTTACAAGTTAAAAGTGAAAAGAAGAGATTCTGTGTTTTATAAAAAAAAGTCGTTATTCCGGATTACACTAAGCAACCATTTTTTTTAAAGGTCGTGGTTAAAAATAGAGTTTTTCGATTATTTATGAAATAGAGCCAAATTATTTTTTGAAAAATTGTCTTAGGTCCTAAATAAAAAATAGGACCACAATATTTTAGTGCTATTTATTGCATAGACACGCCATTTGATAATTTAACTGGTAATTCGTTAATTCCAGTTCCCTTGGTATATTTTCCATATGCAATTTCTTGATGGAATCGTTCTCCATGTTCGTCACTCACATTTCCACAGTTTTCGGGGAAGTAGTCTAAGTGACAGTGTAGGAAGTATATTTTTAAGGACATTGTAACGGCTACTTTTGTATCCTTTAAATTTTTTTAATTTCTTCTAAATTAAATACTTTTATTTTCACTCTTTCAATTTTGTTATATCGATGGAGTAGGAGAATCAGTACTACAATGTTTTATCACGGCGGAAGACAAACGTAAGAGAATAAGTATTAAACGAACTTGCACCAACTTTTCTATATAAGTAGTGGTTGAATTTTTTTTCTTTTTTGTAGTAGCACTCGTTATTGTTCTCATTGAACTAAATAATTAGACAAACTTTGCAAAGTTTAATACTACAGTAAAATTACTAATAATACTAAAGCGGTATACTGTCAGAAACCGTTAAATTTTCAAATTCGAAATTAGTCATTTTAAGAGGAAAATGCATTTTCATAATTTTTCAGTATGATGACTAAACTAATTAAAGTCTTTATTTTAGGCGAAAATCTCAATTCTCTTTAAAATAGACAACAATTTAATAAGTAATTTTTGGCGCAATTACACGGCAGCTTTTGATTGGTTCCTTTTGCTTAATCAGTACCACTTCTAAATTTTAGTTTTTTTATGAACTCTCTTTAACAAAACTCCCACGCAACTTTTCGCGGGCATCAATTGTCTTTAGCTTTCAATGCTAACAGAAGCCTGAGTTTACGTCACTGATTTTCATTACATTGAAACCGTTTTGTGACGGTTATTGCAGTGTCGTGTTTAAAAACCAGGTAACTACTTTTCTATTTTTCTATTTTTTTATTGTTTTGTTCTGTAACCAGCTAATTTATATTTTCCCCGGTGGTCTTATTCATTTTTTTTCAATAGGCTTCTATCTACAAAACTGCAAATTAGGATTCTTTCTACCAAATAGGCTTTTGTCTACAAATCCACAACCTACCTAGATCTATCTACTAGTCTAGCTATCGTTGCTTAATCTTTCCCGCTTCAAGCCATTTTACCGATTTGTAATCTATCTGAAGAACTGAGGTCTCAAACTACTTTCGTTTGGATTTTTTGGATTCGCACAATTTTGGTGGAGTTCCTTTTTTTACGTCGTACCTTCCTTGGGATTTTGGAAGCTCTACCTACGCTAGGATTTTGGGTGCCTGGATAGCTGCGAAGCCATTGTGAAGGCTTCGTTTCTAAAAGATAAGTACAAACCTATCGGAATGTTTTTGCTTTAAAACTTTCCTATTAGCTATTAATATTTTTACAATTTTTTTGGCTAAAAGGCAATTGTTATTTTTAAAAATTCATAAAAAAAATTTTATATTTTTTTAACGTACGTTGCACGTATTTATTTTTATTTTCTGTGAAGTTTATCCCTTAAATAGTATATTATTTTATGGTTCTATCCGCATACCTGTAGGTTAATTAATTATATTGTTTTTCAAACGTTTTGGTACTAGAGATTGTGGCTGCTTATATTTTTTGCGTTTGCTATTTTTTATAATAAACATTTTTTTGCAGTTACATGGTTGTATAATATGAGTGTTTATCAAATTATCTTTACAACAAAAAAGCTATAAAAAAACTATAAAAAAAACTATTTTGCGTTGGTTTTTTTGAGACAATTATTGCTCCTAATAATTTCTTGAGCTATCGACTTTAAGAGCAGGGTCTTCTTTTTACTCTCAATTATTTTTCTTAGTTATGCTAGACTGTTCTAGTTATTTTTTGAATATTTATTCTGGATTTAAAAATAACCTTTTCTTTAAAATTGGTCTTTGACCTGGCGCACAACAAACGTCCTATCTTTGGACCCACGCCCTTGCTCTCCGTCGCTTAAGTAGCTCCAGGGCCCCCCAAAGTAAGCCTGAGTTCAGAAGCACAAAAGGCCTTACAACATATTGCATTCCATATTTTCATATGATTGTAGAAGTTTATTTACAATCTCTGGATAATTCTCTACTCTTTTATTTCCTAAGAATTTGGTCACCCACCCTTCTAAAGGCTTCCCATGCCTCTTTTTCTTTTCACTCAAGCACAGCGTCAAATCCTGAATCCACCATTAGCTTTCGTATTTGGAGTCCCACACAAATTCTCTCTTTAATCTTGGCTTCACTTGTTTTGGAAAATTTTTGTTTTATGTGATTGAAGGCAGGAAGATCTCTATTCATAGCTTTAATGATGCCGTTTTTAAACAAACAACGTTTGATATGTAACGGCGGAAGTAATATTTTACTTAAAGGAACTATATACCGCCGTAAAATGCAAACCAGATCTCGGAAAATATTTTAAGCGATGGATTTGCGTAGAGCAGGTCAAAATCTATAAGACTGAGCTATTTTTATTGCCCATCTTGTTTTTTGTGTTGACTAGTGTTATAGGAAACCGGGGTCCTTCATTCTAATTAATAATTTCTACCTTTGATTGCGTTGCCTTTATAGAACTGCCAAACATTATCTTAAGTTTATAATTTTAAGTTTTATGGATAGGAGAGCCTTTAAGATTTAGGAATCTAATGACAAAATTGATATTTTGTAAATCGGATTGTTGAAAAAAATCAATTCTGACTCTGAATTATAAAAATTATATATATGTAAGTCGCAGTTCACCTTTCATCGATTTTCAAAGAAAAAATGTATCATTCTTATAAGTTATGCCTTCTTGGTGTTTACAAATATTTCACATACAGTTTACCGAGTAAATACTCTAATTTTTAGGGTTTTCAGAAAAAAAAATTAAACTAAAAAAATTGCCAAACTTAGGCATTTTATAATTTTAGGTGTCATTGACTTAAAAAATAAGTTTTGAAATAGGTAACTGACAACGTAATTAATAGTTAATTTAAGTTTCTTCACAAAAAAAAATAACGTTACGTAACGTTATTTAACTTTACGATTAAAAAAAATATAAAGACATTTCCCAAAAAAAAATTGTTCAGTTGGATAGCTGTGTCCTTCTTCTTCCAAAAGACAATTACGTTTGTCTTTGTCTGTAAACATTTTTTATTAAATTTGTTGGGGATGTAATTTGTAGATATTTTTTGAAAGAAAGATCACAGGTTTCAAATTCAACAAATTTTTTTGAAAAAACTTTTAGTGCTACAAAAACGCATAACTTAAGAATGCTATTTTGTTTAATCGGTGAAAAGTGAACTGTGAAGTAGTGAAAATAATAGAGACGCGTAAAAAAAATATGTTTATTTTAATTATAAAAATTTACATTTAAATAACCACAATAAATATGCATAAATACTTATTTGTAATTGGCAAAGTTTTCACTTTAATGCTTAATTGTATAACACTGAAAATGATTACAAAAAAACAATAAATTAGTTAAAAATTATCACATGTCATATTAGTATAGTATAACTTGGTAATTGGCATGAAATTGTTTAGTTTATTTAATTCTTAAATTATTTACAATATTCCATACATACATAATGTCCAATTGCACCTTTGTGTTAAGTGGTCTCGTCAAAATTTACCAAATCACACTCTTACAGCCCGACTTAACAATGTAATGACTTAACAGGTACTATTAGTATGTTTTTACATCGTATTCAATAAGTATATCGAATATCCAGCATCTTGTTCTTTTATATATCGCGCTCTTTGTCGGAACAGAGACACCGGCGGGAGGAATGAAGGTCATTTTCCCAACTAATATTAAAAGCGATTCCCAAGGTACCTGAAACTTTCAGAATTTTTTTATTGTTGTTTGAACAAATTAGAAATACAAAATGTTTTGTAAAATGTACTTAAAATTCCCAACTGAACCTTCATATTTTCTAACTGCAGGCAACTGGAAGCGAACGGCATGCATTTTTATGAAGGTATTAAAAAAAAGATACCTTGAAAAATATGACTTCGGACCAATTTTAATATGGCGGTTGTCATTTAAACACAGAAACTAAATGGTGCTGTCATTGTCAGTGTCAAAAAATTGGTGCGATTGAATTTAGAATGAAGGGGAAACTTATTTTTATAGAAACACAAAATGTCAGAAAATAATTTAATAGAGACATAATAATGTCGAACCATAGCCACGAATTCAATTGCTACGGTGCCAGGCCTACAGCAGGGAAGAGTCGAAGTAAGAGGTGCTCAACCACCCTCTACCCCAAAATCGGGTCACCGCAAGTGTGCCAAAAGTGTGCCAGTTGACAGCCAGAAACTGTGAAGTTAAATAAAATCGTATCCCCGTGTCATCTTCCAAATAGAGAAACTTGTCAACGCCACAACCTAGGGCCTACGGCGCTCTACAGATTTAAATTTGACGCATGCCCAATAGCGATTCGGATGGATTGTGGTTCTGCTCATTTTAGGATCGGGTATATTATTTTCTATCAATTTGTGGCTCGCGCGGTGTTTTTCGTTTCTAGAAAATTACTTTCGATACTTTTGGTTCGGAAAAATTACAATCGGCTAAATTATATTCATGTCTTTTAAGGATCGAGTAAATTAAAATTCTATAAAATTACATTCGTATCCATTATTTTCTGGGTGTTTTACTTTCGTTGACATTTCGTTTCGGCCGTTTTATTTTCTGTTCAATTGTGTTTCTGTTTTGGTAAATTGATATTTTACTTTCTTGCCTCTTTTAGTATTGGAGATACTAAGGGAGGACTAAGACTTTCGGGACAACTTGTATATTTAACCTTTTAATGTTGGGGTGAAGTTTCCAAAAAACCATTTAAAGGATTAGTCAGTAATTGTAATTTTTCTTTTTTTTTACAATAAAGCTAACTATTTATTTTGTTTCATAGACTACAATATTTTAAAACTGTCTCCTCGCGCTGGGCCCTTTTTCTTGATTTGAGAGAAAATTCGATAGAAAAAAGTACTTTCTCGCAGATTTCATTAGTCGCAAAGCAAAACGATGTCACTAGTTCCCTGTAGGTCTATTCTTGAATCGAGAGAAAATTTGCTCCCAGGTACTATGCATCTCATTGGTCCAAATCTTCGGTTAAAATCGGTTTCTCTCACTTTTGCCCGATATTGATCGAAATTAATTCTCTTAGTCAAGACCAATACAATTACTTTCTATCAATATCGGGCAAAAGTGAGAGAAGCCGATTAAAACCGAAGATTTGGACCAATGAGATGCATAGCAGCGAGAGAATTCGACTCCCTGGGAGCAAACTTTCTCTCATTTCAAGAATGGACCCTCTGAAAACCAAATAAACACGACCTAACACACTCGCTTTATTTTAATTTCTTTGTTTTTAACGTCGTTTTATCGGAATCACTATACAGCTTTAGACACGTAAAGATGTTTCAATTGAATCTAGCTCTGCGATTGGTAATAATCTGGAAGAGAGTACTCCTTTCTATCGCATTTTCTTTCAAATCAAGAATAAGGTCCTTATATAGCTTCCAAGGCCGTACACCACAGGCGTAAATATTTTTTACACACGACCAACGAATAATACTAATTTTACGATCATCTCAACACGATTTTAATGGGTCATTTACGGTGCTAGGATAATAATAAAGCTTAGACGTAAACCACAAGATGGCGTGCCATTTCAAGAATGGACCCTCTGAAAACCAAATAAACACGACCTAACACACTCGCTTTATTTTAATTTCTTTGTTTTCAACGTCGTTTTATCGAAATCACTATACAGCTTTAGACACGTAGAGATGTTTCAATTGAATCTAGCTCTGCGATTGGTAATAATCTGGAAGAGAGTACTCATTTCTATCGCATTTTCTTTCAAATCAAGAATAAGGTCCTTATATAGCTTCCAAGGCCGTACACCACAGGCGTAAATATTTTTTACACACGACCAACGAATAATACTAATTTTACGATCATCTCAACACGATTTTAATGGGTCATTGACGGTGCTAGGATAATAATAAAGCTTAGACGTAAACCACAAGATGGCGTGCCAAGCGATGAAACTTTATTTTATAAGAGCACTAATTGACGCAAAAATGTAAATTATTTTTCTATATTTTTAAGAAGATTAAACGTAAATTCAATATAATTTTAGTACCTTACCAAACATAAGTCCCCTTAAATTGAAATATTACGCATTTTTAAGAAAAAAGACCTTGTTTTTAAAAAGATATATGAAAAGTCCCTTATTAACCTTATTTGTTTTGACGTTTTAGATAAAAGGCCATTGAAAATTCAGGTTATGAAGGTTATTGACTTAACAGTGTTCGCGTTTGATAGTTTTAATAATTTCTGATATTTATCATTGGTCGTAGATAAAGTATACTACACTAACTCGCATGTTATGGTCATTACACGCTCAGATAAGTTAAGACACTCGCCTGCTGATCATCATAACATACTTGTTATGTAAAATATTATTACAGGATGCTTATTGCTTCTTATGAATTTCTCGAAGGTATGAAAAATCGAAGATTTTAGAAAATCTAAGCAATAAATATCGATTTCAAGGCATCAGGTTTAACTTAAAAGTATGTACACGGTACAGTGAGCTCCAAATTCGAGAGAAATGTGGAATGGAAATAAATGTTGTGCTGATTACAAAAAACGAATGAAATATCCAGTTTGACAAATAAATTTTACTTAAAATTATCCATCTTATCTTATCTATAGAAAAACAATTCAGACAAAAAATAAACAAAAAGCCCCGGTAGCCCAAAAATGGGTTGATACACTGACATGTGGTTTTTACCATTAATAATTTTTCAAAAATCCAGTCCACAACATGAAAATTAGTTTTTCGCTATCTACCTTTGGAATACCCAAAATCCCACAATCCCCTCAAACTTGTTCACCCTGTAAAGTACAGTTGTTTTGAAATTTGATAGATTTTTCAACATTTCTCACATTTTGAGCATTTCCAACTTTCGTTTTTCCAAGAATAGGAATCCTGTTAGCAATTTTTGTTCAAAAAAAGTTCATTCAGAGTGGCCAGAACGATGCAAACCAAATAAACGCATAACAAAATATAACCCGTGCGTTTTTGTAACCTAAACTTGTTGATGAACAACGTTAGATACAGGGCAATGGCGACCACCACCAGTCCCATGATGGTGTAAATGATGGAGCCCGATTGGATGTGGATGTAGGCGTTGTTGTTGGTTCCTTGGCTGATGGTTTTGAAGAACCACGGCATGCCCAATGAAAATAAGATGTTCATGCTGTTCGCTCCCAAGGAGTTGGAGACTCCCATTTTTCCTTCACCTGAAACAAACAAAATTTAAGAATTTGAGATATTATTACAAATATTCCAAAAATCACTTTAAGGGCCTCCAATGTTAATGGGATTTTCCATTCTGTTGCCCTCTCACTTTTTCTACACAAGGAAGAAAATAGAAGTGAGCGGCATGAAGTAAATAGTTACCTATTTTGAAATGGAAGACGTACCAAATGATATCCTAGTTGGTCGTAACCAGTTCGGTCACTGTCAATTAACAATTTATGCAGCTCTAAAGGCTAATTTAGAGTATTAGGCAGCAGCTGACAGGTGTCGAATTTTTTTATTTGAGTATTTTAGTAGCGTTTTTGATTATCCTCCTTGCAAATCGCTCGGAGATTGCCCGGGATCAGAGCAATGACGTCACAGATCAGTTTTAAGGCGCTGCAAAGCCGATCACGAGCGCTCGGTCAATGATTAGTTTAAATACACGTTCGATTTGTTCTCTGGTCCGTTTTCAAGGTTAGAATTGTCTAGAAAGGATTTTTTTTTCAAGTATATTTCTGAAAGAAAATGAGTGGAAACGGAACCACAGGAACTATAATACTAATATTTGATGAGCTGAGCAATCCGTGCATTGACGAAAACAACCATATTCTTGTCCAAATCGTATATAATATATATACACAGGGTGGATTCACTAAATGGAACTGTGCTTTTAGCAGCTTTAGGAAAGAGGTTTTAAAAAAAGCTAAAAGCAAATCTATAATGATTTTTTGCGGACTTTCCGCCTATGGTAAAAAAAAAAATTCCCCCCCCCCTGGAGGCCCAGGGCCTACCAACTATTATTTTGTCAATTAGAAGGTACCACTGACACCTTTTCGGAAATTTTGGTAAAAAAGAAATTTAACGCACTAGTTTTTTTTGACATCTGTCAACACATGTGTTAAAAATTTTAATTTTTTTTCCTTAAGGACGTTTGAATAAAAAAGAAAATCGAGGTTTGCTTTAAATATATTTCTCTTTTATCTAATATCTAGTAAATTTGAAAAAAGATAATTAGGCTGCGCCCCCAAATGGGGCGCCAATAATATCTTTGTGTGGTACTTTCTTTATTCCACTTAGTAAATAAAGAAATATGTAGTTTATTTTGAAGCTAAAACAATTGACAAAAAATAGGTATCTAAAAATTTTTTTTTAATACCTTCATCAAAAACATGACTTTAGTAACGGCCTGAAGATAACTAAAGCATGGCTTTTTTGGTTACTGATGCAAAAAAACTTTTTTTTGATCACGGGTGCAAAAAACGATTTCTGTCCTTTTTTTAGTTAAAGAGAAATAGCGAAAAAAAGTAATATTGAAAAAAATCTAATTATTCTTGCCTAAGAATTAAGCCATTTCCGCCAGTTTTCACCAAATATTTACGAAAAAATCATTTAAAAATATCGTCAAAATATTAAATTGTCAAAGATTAAAATGTCGCAACAAGGAACGTTACCGAGTAAAAAGACACATCGCTATGGAAACGATTTACCAGCCGCCTTGATTTATAGTGTAAAGATGGTGTGTTACGAGAAGTGCTCTTCGTTCGAGATTTTTAAAAGTATTTTCCTGTTTTTTTTCAATTTTATGATAAAGGTATTAAAAAAATAGTGTTAACAAGTCGCGGCTTAACTATGCTTTTTTTACTCGCGTTTTTAAATACCTCGCTGCGCTCGTTATTTAAACCAAAGAAATTAAAATATTAATTTCTTTGATTTAATCCAACGCTTGTAAAAAAAAAAACAGTATTTTAGCCACTAGTTGTTAAAATTACTATTAACCGATAGGTTGACAGATGTAAAAAAAATTGTTTAATCGAATTTCTTTTTTAACAAGATTTTTCAAAAAGGTGCCACAAGTGGTACATCCTCATGAAAAAAATGTTGGTATGCCCTGGGCCTTCAGTGAGGGCCTCCCAAATGGGCTGCCAATAATGTGCTTATGTGGTATTTTCTTTATTTGCTTATTAAATAGAGAAATATGTAGTTTATTTTGATGCTAAAACAATTGACAGAAAAATCACACATTGTTTGTCAGATGTCTACAAAAAAGTTAAATTTATTTTTTAACAAGCTTTCCAAAAAGGTGCCACAAGTGGTACCTTCTAATTAAAAAAAAATAGTTGGTAGCCCTGGGCCTTCAATTTTTTTTATCATGGGCCTCTTCCCTAAAGCCGCTAGAAGCACCGTTTCATTTAAAGAATTCGACCTGTAAATTTTTTAATAATATTGGAGATTTTAAAAAAAAGGTATAGTTATCATCTCAAAAAAAAAACAATAAAAAATAAACAGGTACTGACGCTACACGAGCTATTGGCAATCATGCAAGAAAACGTGCACTCAGGGCAACATAAACTGCACTCGCTTTCAAATGTAATGGCAAAACTCAAGTAGTGCAATCAAATGGAAAACGCTATTATTCTTGTAAAGTTCTTATTTAATTTCAAACATTCGCAAAATTAAAAAGGAAGAGCAAGGACACCAAATCTCAATGCAAGTTCTTTTGGCATTCTCTTGTTCAGTAGCCTGTTAAGAATTAATGAGCCATAATTCATGTAGCTACGGGACGGCCAGCTTCGGCATAGCCTTCCTATTTTTAGCGACAATTTTTAGCTGCACCGTGATGCCTTTTTAATTTTCGTAAAAATTTCCACAGAGCGCTGATTAATTACTTTTAATAATATATAAAAAAGTCAATGTTGCGTCTGCAATAAAAAATAATTATATAACAAAATAATTGAATGCCGACCTTTTGTCTATGACTTGTTGACGTAACCGTTCGTTTTCGTCTGATGAGCCCTAACAAGGTTGAAACACATGTCGTGAAACACATTTCTGAGTCAAGAGTTCAAGTTGCACCCGGTGTCATTCCGGTGTATACTTATGTAAAGTTGTTTTTTTTCGTAGTGAAAAGCCCACTTGTTGTTGATGGACAGGCTCTGCAACCAAGTTTTCTCTTTTGGAAAAATTATCTGTTTTTTTATAACTTATACGCTTTGGCATTAAGTTCTAAGCAACAAGCCTCTTCCGGAGCGATTGCTTGAATCGTTATATCCCTATAATATATCTTATATACTTACCTGCTAATTAAATAAGCCTTTAGTTAACCTTCAATACAAACAAAACAGTACCTATACGTTATCCTCAACTCAGTCCCACATCATTTCGACTCGAAAAGAAAACTTAATATGCTAAAACTCTTACGTTAATGTTTTGCTTGACTTTCCCTTTTGAAATTCCCTACAGAATAAAGTATTTAATCCCCAAAGGAAACATAGAACTCAGAGGTAAATAAAACGATTTTATCGGTGAGTGCTGCGCATCCAAATGTTAGCCATGAGTGCCGCCATTTTGATAGCAGCTTCCTCCGACATTCTCCTTGGAATTATTGAAATACGGCAGCACTGGATAGTGCCTACTTAACGCTGACCTTAACACAGGCTGTGCCTGGCCCTGTCAAATTATAGAATTATTGAACGCGCCTCTAGCGAAACGGTGACGACACGACTTTATTTCTAACCTACAAATATATGCTGCCATACAGTAGTTTTAACAACTAGTGTTGGTTTAAATAACCAGCGCAACGAGCTATTTTTTCAAAATATCCAAGAAAAACAGGAAAATACTCTTAAAAATCTCGAACGAAGAGCACTTCTCGCAATACGCCATCTTTACACTATAAATCAAGGCGGATGGTAAATGAAATAACAATGGTTCCATAGATATGTGCCTTTTTACTCGGTGTTTTTAAATGATTTTTTTGTAAATACTTGGTGAAAACTTATATTACTATTTTCCGCTATTTCTCTTTAATTTTGGGTAAAAAACGGACAAAAATCTTTTTTTTCACCCGTGATCAAAAAAAAAGTTTTTTTGCATCGGTAACCAAAAAAGCCATGCTTTAGTTATCTGCAGACAGTTACTTAAATCATATTTGTGATGAAGGTATAAAAAAAATAGTAGTTTTTACAACTAGTGGCTAAAATAGTGCTTTTTTTATAAGCGTTGGTTTAAATAACGAGCGCAGCGAGGTATTTAAAAACGCGAGTAAGAAAAAGCCCAGTTTAGCCGCGAGTTGTTAACACTATTTTTTTAATACCTTTATCAAAAAATCCAAGAAAAACAAGAAAATACTTTTTAAAAATCTCGAACGAAGAGCACTTCTCGCAACACACCATCTTTACTCTATAAATCAAGGTGGCTGGTAAATGAAATAACAATGCGGCTCCCATAGCGATGTGCATTTTTACTCGGTGACGTTCATTGTAGCGACATTTTAATCTTTGAGAGTTTGAAATTTTGACGATTTTTTAAAATGATTTTTTCGTAAATACTTGGTGAAAACCGGCGGAAATGACTTAATCTTTAGGCAAGAATAATTAAATTTTTTTAATATTACTATATTCCGCTATTTCTCTTTAATTTGGGTAAAAAACAGACAGAAATCTTTTGAGAATGCTTTTTCTGCAGACAGTTACTAAAATCATGTTTTTGATGAAGGTATAAAAAACAGGTTTTTGCATCATTGCATCGGTAACCAAAAAAGCCATGCTTTAGTTATCTGCAGATAGTTACTAAAATCATGTTTTTGATGACGTTGGAAGCAGTTGTCTTGGTGGAGGGTGGAGATGAGGACCTGGAATTTGTGATTTTAAATAATATTATGAGAAACGAAAACCCATGCATTTGGGGTTCTGAAGGGATTTTGTTAAACTTCTTCTAGTAGCAAACAAATATTGTCTTCATCGGTGAAACGAAATCTTTGAGCCTTGCTTTTTTTATTTTCTTCCGCCATGTCACTCGATTTCATAAAAAAATAACTATTTTGTGCCTAATTTTGGTTTTTGGTCGTCGTCACCACACAAAAAATTCCCGAAAGAAGGGTTAAGGTCAAAGACAGACACAGCCAAGATACGGCCCAGTATAATTCCTCCACATCGCGCATGCGTATCTGTCAACAGCGTCAAAATAGTGCTTGGCCTTATTAATGCCGGCCCTAACTGCATTTCAATAATTCCCTATTAACTAAACCAACCAACCCTGTGGTTCGGTTGTTGAACTTTAAAAAGTAAGGTTAGGTTCCCAATTCTGCTTAGCTAACATAAAAATGGTCGCTTAACAAATTCTAACGCTCGCCCAGGTAGAAGAGGCGTCTATTTCCCTTTCCTATATCCATGAAAAGACAGCAAATATAAAAAGCGAATTTAGTAAAAGTTGGTCGACTTGGTTTTTAGGTCAATCAGATTTTATGCCTTGGGCTGGACAAACTTTTGTGGACAAATATCAGTGAGCTGCCGTATTTAGATATCTGATTTCGAGCCTAATGGCGGTCCCAGAGGAGGGGGCAGGGGGCTCTTTGCTCCAGAAAAAAGTAGATCACAAAGATGCTCACAATATTTTGGCATAGTTTGACCTTCAATTCGTCACACCAAGAATAAACAAACGCATGACACACTTCCCAAAAAAACCGGAAACGATTTTTTTTTTGAGATAGGCATCTTATGTTTGAGATATGCAATATAAAAGGTAATGTTTCAACTTAAAAAGGTTTTTAGATCTCAAAAAAAAGTATTTAGCTCGCTTAGGTTTTGTTTGTGGTTTGTTTCTTATCTATGTTTTTTTTTTAACTTTAAGAATTGTACGTAGTTACTAAAGCGCGGATTTCAGGGCGATAGGGGGGTAGTTAACCCCCCTATCCTGGCTTTAAATTATTTATTAAAACATTTAGAAAATCAAAAGTAGGGCATAAATTGCGGCACTATAACACCTTTGATATTTACGGCATTAGTTTAATATTGTGGTAAAAATGGCATTTTTTTTTTCTTAAAAATTTTCACCCCGAAAATATTTTCGTCGCATTTAAACATTTTTAAAAATAAAAAATTTATGAAAAAAAAAGACTTAAAATCTGAGTACCCCCCCCCCCTAGATTTGAGACCAAATCCGCGCTTGTAGTTACTAAGTTTTGTTTGCTATAAAAGCTATGCTTTTCTTCTAGTTTTTTTTCGTATCCAAACCGCCCCTCCCCCAATTTCAAATGGCTGGGACCGCCACTGCAGCCTAATAGGTGTCTTACCTACTCATGCAAAATTTCGCTTGGGTATTTTCGGCCCCACATTTTCCTTTCCACATACAGAAAGTTTTTAGAAATGTTAGTCTCATTTTAAGACTAGACAAAAATTTCAAAAAGTGCCACTAGAAAACCCTAGATTCGAGCTTTATCTTTAAAATAAGACGTATAAAGTATTTGGTTAGCAAAATGTGGGGTCAAAAATACCCTAGCAAGCGAAATTTTGAGGTCAGTCAAGCCACCCCCCCCCCCCCCGATATTCGAGTTTTGATATGCTTATAATTGCGAATCAATTTCGAACTACTTTCGAACTCCTAATATCATTAAAAAGAATTTCGAAAAATCCACTAGTAACCTTGTTTTTTTTTAAATATGTTGGGGGGTGCAGGTTGAAATCAAACCACACCCCCCTCAAAAAAATTTCGAACTTTGATATGCTTATAATTTTGAACTAATTTATTACAACTTTAAAAAAATTTTAACTACCCTAATTTCTGTTATTTTTTATATTTATTCAAAATGGAGTGGTTTAGCCAATCGAAATCCAGTCAGTTTGGAAGGCATAGAAATATACCGTAAGAAAAAGCATTTCCATTTTGTTGGACATTTATTGGTACCCATGGGCACGTGTAAAGCAAGACCTGATTTTTTTAATATAAAAAAAAAACAGGAAGAAGTGTGGTTCAAAATTTTTATAAGTGGTTAAAAATTAGTTCGAAACGCGTGAGAACGCATGCGCAGTTTTACTTTCACCCAAATTTCGAGGAGTACTCTCTAGGTGAGATTTCGAGAATACTGGCCTGGTGGCTGACTCTTAGAGGACCTTTTAGAATTGTCCTAATGGACGTTTACTAAACGTCCCGGAGACCTCTTTTTCCTCACAAAGAAAACACACTTCCTTCCTACGTCATTGGTAAATCACGTAAGAGATAATAATTATACATTTAAATTCTCTGAAAGAAGAATAGTTGGCTCACAGAAGAATCTTTCTAAAAGGCTTTTTTCAGAAATGATTTGGATAAAAAAGAGCGACTCTGTAAATACGAGGAAACACATCGAAGGACTTGATACTTCTTACTATCACTTAACTTAAAAAACTAAAACACACTAGTCAACTCAAAATCATTTTTTCGTGATGTGTTTTCCACTACTACTTAATGGCTTTTTGTTGTCTTTGTTTCGTTGTTCTTTGCAAACCACATGCTATTTTTATTAAAATTAAGTAGTCAGTAGTACGGTATCGCTTCTACCAACCCACACAAATATTTGTTTTTAAATATTAATATTTTATCGTTTGTTTAAATCTAATAATTTTTAAAAATAGTCAATGCTTCGGAGTTTTTGTGTTAGACTATGTCTATTACGTATTTGTCTCACCACTGCTTTTGTGACAACGGAAAAGCGAATTAAAGGTCAGTACCATTTTAAAAATTTTCTTTTTTTATCAATCAACTATTTTTGTGGCTTTTATATGTACCCATTTTACGTTTTAATATTGTATTTATTTAAGTACAAGTTTTTTTTCATCCATATTTTATATATTAAACCCTACATATAATATTTATTGAGTAAGGCTCTTAGCCATGCTATTTTATCATTTTATATAAAAACTTCCTTTTTTTAATGTTTTTTAACCCCTTGAAACTAAAGTTGGATTGTTTTAAAGATTTTAAATAAATCGAAACGTTCGCAAATTTAAAAAAAAAGCTTTTCTTGTTTTTTAATTGATCGATTGATTTCGGAAACACATTTTTGGTGATTTAAAAGATGACAGAGTAAATGGTATGAAAAAATCGATCCACATTGGGAATAACAGAACGATTCTAGAACAGATGAGTAGGAGAAGACAAGAGACCAAATGTCATGTGTTAGATAAAGAGTAATAACAAACTAGCCGAACGAAACAAATAACCAAAGAACTTGAAGAGTGAATTTATTATTTAGAAGAATTATGCTATGACGTCATCTTGCTCTGAAGCAAAAGCATTCAAAATTTCAAGGCCGATCCATAAATTAGGTACGTAAAAAATAAGTAGACTTTTTCTATCAAATCGTTAAAAAAGTTAGCTTGAACTTTTGTAGAAAAACGGCGCACTCAAGTCCAAAACAGACGTTCCCTCAACGTTCTATTTGAAATGTTCCTTAAACCGCTGCCGGGAACTTCATAAAACGTACATTTTAAAGCTCAGATTTTCCCGCCAAATTGTGTGCCCATATGGGACCTTCCGTTAGGAACGTTCTCTACAGCGCTGCTGGGAACGTTCCTAGCACCTATTTGGGTCCGCGACGTTACCGACCTACGGGACCTACATGGGACGTCCCGGGAACAAAGTGTGTTATTAGGGAAGCTTGCCCCGCGTAGGCTGCTAGGATTGCGATCAGAAGAGGCATTTTCTCAAGAGGGAGGCACTCAGAAGACACAATAAGCAAGCAAGGGATACAATAAGCAATCAGCTGCAGTGTCAGGGAATCCCTAAACCTTACCTTGCTGTGAATAGTAAATCAATCAATCAATCATTCAATCAAGGTCATTTTAAGAACACCTACTCTACTCGTGCCTTAAATAAGACCACCTCCCTTTTTTTTAAATTTTAGAACGGTCGTAAGTTTAAGTGAAATTTTTGGTTTTAAGCATTTTAAACCAACCCTCCTTGAGTTTTGGATAAGAAGAATTTGAATAATTTTTTTTATTGAATAATCATCTTAACACAATCTTTTGTTGAATTTAAGAAGAAAGTATCAAGAAAAGAAAATTAAAAAATTTACTATTTAAACCCACGCGGGGTTTACATAGTAAACACTCTGTATAACAAATTAAAATTGGGTTTATATGTCACTCTGATTAAAGCTTACCCTTATTAATTGATTTTTAGATAAACTCAATGTTTTAAGTTCAGTTTGTAAAGAAATTAATATAGTTGTTTTGGGTTTTTTTGTTTCGTATATATTTTTCGTGCATAACCAGTGACCTTCACTTATGTTTGTTTTGCCTCGTAGTGTCCTCATAAATATATTTTTTTTGAAAAAGGATTCAAAATATGGCGTTTTTCTGGAGAAAATTGGAGGTGTTTTATTGGTTAATGAACTACTTGAGATATTAAATAAGGTAAATTAATCCTTGTAAAAACGGTTACTTAGGGAAATTATAAGCGAACTTATTATCAATTGCCACAAAACAATCCTTTCTGGGGCTATACATTTAAACCATCTCCCAGAGGTGGTCTAAAAAATCACCATTTTTATAACCTCAAACACAGATAATGAAGCTATTATGTGCCAAATTTTTGGCGTATTCACCATTTGCCATTTTGAAACCTGTCAAAAAAAATTAGTTTTAGGGCATTTTCTCCTAAAATATGGTATATATTTTGAGAAAAAAAGCAGTTTTTCAGTGGTATTTTGCAATAACAATACAAAATAATGAATAACTTTGTGTCTTTTCTCTATGGGTAAGTGTTTTTTGAAAATCGGTTTTAAAATTGAGTACCCCCCAGAGGTGTAGATATTTAGACCTGTGGGGGTTACTATTTTAGATTAGATTAGATTAGTTTCACTTAAATCTTGCACAAGACTTACCTCTCCTGGACATGATGGCTATTGAAAGAGATTCCGGTAGAGAGCTACCAGCTGCTGAGAGAGTCAATCCCTGTACGGTGGAGGGAATGTTAAGGGTCACACCTGAAATTAAACAAAAAAAATGATTCTATAAGCAGTTTTTGTAAAACGGCAAGCCGTTATAAAAACGAGAAACTAAATTAAAATATGTACATAAATTTTAATAAATTCCTGGAATAAAATTCCCCTAATTTCTAATTTCGTTTGTCGTTTTCTCGATAAAATCCAATTTTATCAAATTTAAACCTTTGCCAATCGACAATTTAAAAAGCAGTAAAAAATAACACCGAATATTGCCCAAAAATGATAATATTTTGTGGGAGATCCAATGATATAAAAAAAAAAAACAAAAAATATGATTTAAAAAAAAACTAAATCGAGTGATTTTATGAAAATTCTTATTATATCACCGGCAATAATTTAAAAACTATTAACCTAAATGCAAAAATTTGCCAAAAAGGACCCGTTTTATTTTAAATATATGACGAATCATATTAGTAGTAGTAGTAACTAGGGGGCGGCACAAAACCGGGCAAGTAGGCCCATTCGGTCCCTTTTTACCTTATCCCAGCCCAGCCCCCTAATCCACCACCTGTACCGCTTGAACGGTAGTGGGCTCTCCAGGCCTTCCTGTTCTCTTCAAGAAGTTCAGTATTTGGTCCACTTGAGAGCTCGTAGGTCCTCTGCATCCAGATTCGGTTTTCCGAATACCTGATGCCTCATCCTTAGGTATGCTTCGCACTCCGCAACGAGGTGCCGGGATGTCTCCTCTGCCGTCCCGCAGGAATGGCAGATAGAGTCATTCCCGATCCCGATGCGAGTCAGATACTTACTGAGTCGGTTGGGGCCGGTCAGTATCCCTGTCAGTAGTCCAATATCTTTTCGTGCCCTTCAGGAGCCATTTGAGCCTGGCCGCGTCCGGTCCGTCGATGAATTCTTTGGACTGGCTGCATCCTATTTCGCTCTCCCAGGAGTCTGCCAGTGCATCGTTAGCCCATACCTAAGAGTGGTTCCGGCCTCACGTATTAAGTGCTGGCCCCGATCCGAGCGAGTTCATCCGCCTTTTCGTTGCCCGACACTCCCGTGTGTCCCGGTACCCACATCACTGTAACTCTCTTATCTTGACTCAAAGCTTCCAGTGCTTTTACGTACTCTTCCACCAGATTATTGGCAATTTTTGGCGCACTGAGTGCCTTTAGGGTCGCTTGGCTGTCGGAGCATATGTACACATGCTTCTCCGGACCATTGCGAACCTCTTCTAGTGTTGCCGCCCTGACGTAGACACCCGCCTCTGTTAGTAATTTTTGGAAAAGTATAAGGGTTTATATGAAAAATCGGAGATTTCTTTGTCGCAAAAAAGGGTAGCGATTTGTGTATGTCTCTTTCTTACCAATGAGGGTGATCATCCAAGAAACCATGTAAGAATTGAATCCGATCCAAACAATGCAGATGATGAACGTCAATGGGAATAATTTTGGATGCAATTTTGGATTGGGCATCGTGCACCGAAGAGCCATTTTGATTGGCCACAAGTAGAAGAATCCGAATTTTGTCCAGAAGCCGCCTTTGGGCATTATGAATGGACTTTTTTTTTCTGAAAAAATAGCGGTTTTTTAAATTCTATTTGTGCGTTTCCATTAAATGAAACAGACGAATGTGATATGGCCATTTAATTATGAGATACATAATGTGCAACAATAATAACTGAAAAACAAAGAAAATAATGTAAAAATCAGGCTTGGCTCTGAGCAAGGCTACAGGCAAAAAATCTGCTAAGTTTTTGGCTCTACATTTTTCCAGGCTAACTTGTTTAGAAGAGTTATTATCGCTCAGACTTTTTTTTTCGGAAAATGCAAGGGGCCGTTATAGTACCTCATAGTTATATGGATTTAGGGGAAAGATTCTAAAGAATTGCCTCAATTAAATTTAAGTTTTTTTAAGTTAATATTTCTTGACGCTTTTAATATGTTAAGGCCACAAAAACGGCATAGATTTGACAACACTGCTTTGCTCTCTTTTTGACAGATCAACAATAGGTGGCATCACTGGTACCATTTCGAGTGAGATCGTGCAGTGTTCAGAACACGGTGCGAACACCATATGTGAGGAAAAGTATAACTTATTGTAACCAATAATTTATTGATGCTTCTTTAAAAGGTTTTGATTCTCGGCTTCATGCTTCATGGATTGCAATGTCAATTACAAAAATAACCCGTATTATTTTTATCACTTGACATGTATCAATTTATTGAATTCGAAAACTCCAATCGAACTCACTTCAGTTTCCTTGGGCCTACTAGATTACGTGACCTTGGCGTTTCAGAATTCCGGCAGAATATTGCTTACAAAGAAAAAAACCATAACTTTTTTGTTATCAGATAATATGATTTATAAAAATCTACAACCATATCCAAAGGATTTTTCAAAATTTGATGTATTTTTTTGAAAAAATAAAAAAATCCAAAAATGGCTGTTACAGATTTCTGTATTATCGACGAGGCTAAATAAAAAGCCAGGTAAGATTTTTGACTATTGTTAGCCGTGTTTATTTTATTTCGAAAATGAGAGAGTCCAGCAAAAAACTGTCTGGATACGGTTGTGAGGAATTCAAAAATAAACATTCCTGCCAAATTTCAACAGATTCCGTTTTCAGGTTTCCGATACTCTGCCCGGTAAAGATTGGCCCAAAAACAGCAAAGCAGTGTTGTCAAATCTATGCCATTTTTGTGGCCTTAAAAATATTTCTAAAAGGAATTTATGGAAAATGCGAATCCTTTATGGGCGACACGCTGCTTGGATTTCGTGGTGGGTTCGGGACAAGAGAGGCCCTGTTTGGCATTCAAGTCTTAGTTCAGCGGTCTAGGGATGTATCGGTGTCAGTATATGCCTGTTTCATAGATAATGAGAAAGCGTTTGATCGATTCCAACACGAAAAGCTTGGTCTAGATTACCGAAATCTAAAGATAATTGCTAATGTATACTGGAATCAGACTGCTCAAATAAAGGTTGATGGCGAACTGTCCGAAGAAATCCAAATAAGAAGAGGTATGCGCCAAGGTTGGATATTGTCTCCGCTGTTGTTTAATATTTATAGTTACAAAATAATAGAGAATGCACTTCATAACTGCAAAGAGGGTCTGGCCATAAACGGCATAAAATTCAACAACCCACGATATGCCGACGACACTGTCATAATAGCAGACACGCTGGAAGGCCTGCAACAGTTGTTGAATAAACAAAATGGATGGCCATACCCAAGGAAAAGAACATCAGAGGCATGTTAAAAGTAAATGGGCAGCAAGTAGAACTCGTAGATTCATACAAATACTTGGGTTGTCTCCTCAATGAGAACTGGGAGAACATGCAAGAAGTTCGTGCAAGAATTGAACAGCCAGAACATCTTTTGTCAAAAATGAAATCAGTGTTGTCTAGTCGCGATCTTATGTTTTTAGCATCTTATATTATGGCATAAAAGCATGGACACTGACTGAGGCTAATGGGCAAAAAGTTAGAGGCATTCGAGATGTGCTGTTATCGTATAATACTAAGGATATATTGGATGCACAGAGTAACAATTGTGGATGTTTTGCGAAGAACAAATAAAGATCTTGAAGTTTTATTTACCATCAAAAAACGAAAACTTGAATATTTTGGCCAAATTGGGAGAAATTACAAATATAAACTTTTAAAATTGATAAGAGAAGGCAAAATTGAAGGCACAAGAGGTCCGGGTAGTAGACGGATATCATGGCTTAAAAATCTTAAACAATGGTATGGTGTTATTGCTATGACACTTTTCCGAAAAGCAGTGGACAGATTACAGATCGCGCTGATGATAGCCGACGTTCGAATTTTAACTCAAAAGGAAATGAGGGGCAGTAATTTCATGAAGATTGCCAATAATAAAAAGTTAACTAGAAGGGGTACAACATATTTTTTGAAATTGGGGCTGCATTCCGATCGTTCACAAGTCGTTTAAACTATCTAAAATACAACGTAATTTTACCTTGCTCTATGTATTCTTTCTCAGCTTGCTGAGCTCTCTTAAAAGCGTCAGTATTTTCATAGCCGGGTTTTCGGATTTCTTGGCTGTAGCTACCATATGCGGAAAGGACTGAAACCCTAGCTTTGTCCATTTGTTCGATTTCCGCTTCCTCTTTAGCAAAGTCTTCCGTTGAGTCTGAGACCTTATGGGATTTGTTGTATTTGGCTACCAGTTTTCTAACGCATCTAAAGTAAATGATTAAGCTTTTGGCTTAAAATGTCCTCTTTTGAAATCGTTTTAAAACCGACTTCTAAGTTTAAAACATATAAACGTATTTTAATGGTATAATTTTCAATACACCTTTTTTAACATGTAAAATAAATTTTGAATGCAATTTCTATTGAGTGAAAATCTATTTACCACAATATTTAAACTTACTGTAAACCAGGGACAAGCACAGACCTAGATGTAATTCATTTCAATTAGGAAATAGGTTAGTAGAATGGTAAAGCTATGATGGTAGTTAAGGGCCTAAAATATTTTAGCATAATTTAAGGGTTGTTAACGTTTTTATTCACATTTTAAAGATTTCTTTCCAAACTTTCTATTTCTAGAATAAAACACTCACTTTTTTCAAGTTTTCACTGTTTTTTTAGCGTTCAAAAAAAGTACTACCAAAAAACATTTCTTCTCTGTTAAAATGAAAAATATTTAGAGAGAGGTGGCAGAATTTTATTCAAAAATAATTAAGGTTGTTGTCATCTGTCTGTCATCTTGAGTGGTGTGGTGCATATGATTTTTATTTTGACATTTTTATCCAAAAAAACAGCAAAAATTTAATTTTTCAAAGCATAAAGTGTATGAGACATAATAAGGTGGTATTAATTTCTTTCAATGAAAGTCCTTTACAGTCTTTAAATCTAACAAAAACGAATCCTACTATAAGTGTATTTAAGCACATCTAAAAATCATTTAACTAAATTATTTTAAGGGTCATCATTGGCTTTACCATAATATAGGTACAAACTAAAAAATTTAAAAAAAAAACATAACCAGCAAATTATAACCAATTTCGCAGCAAAGTGTATATTCTGTGAAGCACTCCTAATATTTTAAATTTAAATAATTTTACAACACCTAAGAGAATGATAACTTGGATCAAAATTTTACACACATGTGAGAGAAAGAGCTAAAATGACAAAATTTTAGCAAAATTCTGATTTTTCTCTGTCAGTTTCATTGTTCTGTATTCTTTCCCACTTTGTCCAAATTTAAATTTATATTATCATTCCACCTAGTCACCTAGCTTGCTTCACAGTTATAGTTAATGCCAACTTACGACAGTAGATGGACGAAAAATAACAATTTGCAGAACGATATTTTACGTTTAAGCGGTTGATTTTCACATTTTCTTTTTACTTGAAAATGTAAATTTACCTGGACATTCTAGGATTCTGGAAAACCACAGCCATGTACACGAAGTAAGCAATGAAGAGCATTAGTCCTTCGTACCAGAAGATGTACCCGTCCCAAACGATCCCTATCAGAAGAGCAATGGAAAACATGTAAATGCAGACGTCCCTGGTAACTGGCCACCAGTCTAACTGAATTGGCTAAAATTGTAAAATAGTATATTACATAACGAGAGAAAAAAGTGACATATTTCACACGAGCGTGAATGTTGTGAACGAGGCGCTATCCTAGTGAGACAACACGCGAGTGTAAGAAAGTTACTTTCTATCGAGTTGTGTACGCTATTTTTCCTACGACCACTTCAGGATTTAATTCATATTTTTTATTATTATTATTTTTTTTTTTTCATTTCAATAAAATAAATAAGTATAGTCTTCTCTAGGGACGAAAATAGTTTCGGTCTATTTCGGACGCTTCTACAACTCATAGCCCACTAGATACGTTAACACGATTTTAATGGCTCATTTACGTTCTTAGGATAATAATAAAGCTTAGACGTAAACCTCAAGATGGTGTGACAAACGATGAAACTTTATTTAAAAAGAACACTAATTGACGCAAAAATATGAATTATTTTTCTATATTTTACTAAGACAATAGTAGTAGTAGTAGTAGTATTATAGGGGCGGCCCGTGGGCCTGGCAATTAGGCCTCTTCATCTTTCTGCCATACTCCGTTCCTTACCCCTATGCCTCTACTTCCGCTGCAACTCCCTCTCCGGGCTTCCCTGTCTTCTTTACGAAGTTCAGTATGTCGGCCCATTTGAGGGAGTGCAGCTCTTCTTCCTCTATCGTGGGAAATCCACTTCAGCTCCCTTGATCTAGCATAAGCAACGAACTCTGCTATCAAGTGCTGCGCCGATTCCTCTTCGAGCCCGCAAGCGGGACACACGGGATGACCTGCTACTCTTATTTTCGTCAGATGTTTGGTCAGCCCCGCGATTGTGCCCAGTCAGCATCCCTGTCAGCAGTCCGATGTTCTTTCGGGTCTTGCCTAAGAGCCATTTAGTTCTGGATACATTCGGACCATCCACGAATAGCTTGGACTGTCTGCACTTTGACTCTTGCCTCCAGGGGTTCACATCGTTGGTTTCGACCAATAAGAAGGCTCAGAAGCTGCCGAGCTCGCATGGTGAACGCGCAAAGCTGACCGAATTTTCGTTTTTCAAGAGCGCTCGTTCACCTGGTCCGGAGGCAGGTGTATGAAAGTGTAGGAAAGTTCCTTCGATACACGGCAATCGCGTGAGATTCGCTCGTGGTCGGATAGGTTTCGGATAACTCGTGATCGCTTTATTGTCGATATCAGAGAGAGGACCGTTCCCGGGCGATCTTTCCTATGAAATTCAAGAATCAGCCCCCAGGACGTCTTCAGTTTATTGTTCGCCCATTTCTTGAGCTCACTATGTATCCTTGTTATATAGGACAATGAATATTTTTTTAAAGTAAATAAATTCAATATAATTGTGGTACCTAACCAAAAATAAGTCCCGTCAAATTGACATATCATTTTTAAGAAAAAAAACCTTGTTTTTAAAAAGATATATGAAAAGTACCTCAGTAACCTTATTTGTTTTGACGTTTTAGATAGAATGTCATTGAAACTTGAGGTTATGAAGGTTGTTGACTTAAGAGGGTTCGCGTTTGATATTTTTAATAATTTTTCTGATATTTATGATGACCTTTTCATTGGTCGTAAGTAAAGTATAGTACACTAACTCGCATGTTATGGTCATTACACGTTTTCCAATTACCTGTAGGGTGGTCCAAATTCAAGGGGACTCTATAGCTTTGGGCTTTTGCAGCATACTTAGCCCAAAACTAATATACATGTTACGGGCTCAATTTACAAGAGAAGTCGAAAACTAAAAACCGCATTGCGATATGCCAAAGCGTTTCTGATCTACAGGGTGATTCTCAAAAATGTGCGTTTCTAAAAACCCTCTACAACTTTTTTATTTGTAAAGATAAGAGATTTTGCATAAGAAACATTTTTTGAAGACTTTTTAGGGACAAATCTACCTGTTTCACCGATTTTGTCTTAAAGCCTTTAGTTCACGAGATATAACACAAAGTTACATTTTTTTAAATGGAATACCCCAATTTTTTTAAAAAAATTAGTTTTGTAATAAATAACCGATGTGTCATACATCTATTTTTATTAAGTAGTAATAATTACCATAGTAGGCTGTCTTTAACTCTGACCTATGCAGTTTTAGAGTATCTATCTAGGTAGCTATGATCAAATAAAAACAATTGCCATGATAAATGAGCCCAAGTGTCAAAAGTGGCGTCTTTGTCAAGATATAAAAATGTTTGAAAACTTTGAAAAGTACGACATGATAAAATTTTATATTGAAAGTAACGAAAATCGACAGACGACGTTAAATCTATATTTCCAGGGATATCCGGAAAGAAGGCAAACTAGCTCAAAAATATTTTTGAAGTTAAACCGTCATCTACAAGAATACGGATCCTTTACAAAACCGCGGCCTAGGACGTATAGAAGCCTAGCCAGAAATAGAGAGTTGGAAGAACTAACGGTTCTAGGAAAAATAGAAATTAACCCGAATACTTCCACCAGGGCTATGGAGAGAAACACTGGAATTCCACGCAGCAATGCGGTTCGGGTGCTTAAAAAACACAAGCTTAGGCCCTATCGACCCCGACGGGTGCACCAATTACGGCAACGAGATTTTGCTCCAAGACGTGCATTTTGCAGGTGCTACCTAAATAAAAGCCAAGAAGACCCCGATTTGCCAGAAAAGTTATTTGGGAGGCAAAGATT
Organism: Oxystoma pomonae; assembly: GCA_963921995.1. Taxonomy (NCBI): domain Eukaryota; kingdom Metazoa; phylum Arthropoda; class Insecta; order Coleoptera; family Brentidae; genus Oxystoma; species Oxystoma pomonae. Next base: position 115,938,325 of record OY998166.1, on the reverse strand, counting down.
TCTAGTGATGGAATATTAACCAGATATAACTGCTATTACTGAAAACAGCAAAATCTCCATATTACGGTGGAACAAGCGAATCAGGGAAGGTTCAGTTTTAGGGTATGGGTAGGCATCTATAGAGGACAAATTATTGGGCCATATATTTTTGATGGAAATTTAAATGCCGAAAGATACCACCAAATTTTAGAAGAGCGGGTGATTCCGTTTATCGACAATTTGCCACTTTAGCAAAATAATGAGCTATACTTTCAACATGACGGTGCACCTCCTCACAATGCACGAGACATTACTAATTTGCTAAATATTGTGTTTGCCCCCAGGTCTCCAGACCTGACCCCTTGCAACTTCTTTTTGTGAGTTAGAGTCAAAGACCTTGTATTTCGAAATCGCACTAGAAGGGAATTGGAAGAGGCACTTCGTACTGCATTCAGGCAGCTTCGTGCGGTAGAACTTCTTAACGCAGAAAATAGCGTCAAGAGAAGGTGTAGGATATGTTTACAAGAAAACGGCCGTCAATTTGAGCATTTGTTTTAGAATTAAAAAAAAATGTTAGATGTAGATTTTACGTGTTACATAGTTTAATTAATAAAAATTTAAAAAAAAATGTTTTAATAATTTTATTTTTGTTTATTATTTTAGGGTTGGTAATTATAGTAAACTAGAAGTTAAAGTTCGAGGTTGCTGTGTCCCCTCGTGTCGTAGCCAACTTTATTTTGTATGAAAAAAAAACAATAAAATTTTATTTACACATTTAGGGCGCGCACAGCGCCTACTATGGTAAATATCAAAATATGCAAATATCTTTTAAACTATTTAATAAAAATAGGTGTGTGGCACATCGTTCGACAGAAAATTTTATTAGAAAACTGATTTTTTAGTAAAATTTGGCATATCCCATTTAAAGAAATATAACTTTGTGTGATATCTCGGGAACTAAAGGCTTTAAGAGATAATCGGGGAAACAGGTAGATTTGTCTTTAAAAAATCTTCAAAAAATGTTTTTAATGAAAATCTCTATCTTTACGAAAGTTGTAGAGGGTTTTTAGAAACGCACATTTTTGAGAATCACCCTGTAGCTCAGAAATGCTTTGATATATCGCAATGCGGTTTTTAGTTTTCGACTTCTCTTGAAAATCGAGCCCGTAACATGTATATTAGTTTTGGGCTAACTATGCTGCAAAAGCCCAAAACTATAGAGGCCCCTCGAATTTGGACCACCCTGTAAAGGGGGACAAACACAATTAAATTTAAAATTTGGAGATTTTTTTCTTTTGCTTCGTTTCATTTTTCGCTCGCTTTTTTTTTCTTTTTTTTTAAAAAAAAAGCGCTTATATGTCGGACCACGTGATGAGTTTTTTAAGTCAGGGTGGCTGCGCATAAAAAACGCATAGGGGCGAACCGGGTGTAACACATTATTGGGTATTTTTTGGCTTTATTCAAATTTGCCATAATACAGGCTGATTCAAAATTCCCTAAAAAGATTTGAACAATGGTTAGATATCATTAATCTAAGAAAAGTTACGTGATTATTTTTTTTTCTGAGTTTAGGAGTAAAATTGTCGTATTTTTTTGAGAATCGCCTTTAAAATAATTGACCAAGCAAGTCGTGTGCTGACAATGACATGTTTTAGGGTTTTTGTCCAGCATTTTGAAGTTGTCAAGTTTTGTTTTCAAAAATTGATGTCTATCACGTAGTAGCGAGTGCTTCTAAGAAAATCTTAACAAGATTTCACAAAAATATACTTTACTAATTCTTGGTTAGACCAACAAATTCTACCTACAGCTATAGTCTTTCTAGGGCATTTTGAATCACCCTGTATACAGGGTATAAAAAAGTGACTTTAAATTTTTTTTAAAATTAGAGATAATGAGGGGGACTCGAAATTACCTGTAAAGGGGGACAAACACAATTAAAATTTAAAATTTGGAGATTTTTTTCTTTTGCGTCGTTTCATTTTTCGCTCGCTTTTTTTTCTTTTTAAACGCTTATATAGGTTCATGTCGGACCGCGTAATGAGTTTTTTAAGTCAGGGTGGCTGCGCATGAAAAATACAGGGTGGTTCAAAATTCCCTAGAAAGATTTGAACAATGGTTAGATATCATTAATCTAAGAAAAGTTACCTGATTATTTTTTTTTATTTCATTTTTTTATCTTTGAATTTAGGAGTAAAATTTTCGTATTTTTTTAGGAATCGCCTTTAAAATAATTGACCAAGCAAGTCTACGTGTGCTGACAATGACATGTTTTAGGGTTTTTGGCAAGCATTTTGAAGTTGTCAAAGTTTTGTTTTTAAAAACTGATGTGTCTACCACGTAGTAGAGAGTGCTTCTCAGAAAATATTAACAATTTTTAAATGCAAATATCTCTGAAATTAAAGGGTTCACAAAAATATATTTTACTAATTCTTGTTTAGAACAACAAATTCTACCTAGAGCTAAAGTCTTTCTAGGGAATTTTGAATCCCCCTGTATAGAGGGTATAAAAAAATTCAGAGATAATAAGGAGAACTCGAAATTTTGAAACACCCTGAGTATCTTACTTGTGCTGCTGCCAACCCGCCAATAGCGGCCACACCAAGCGAATTGTACATGGAAGAACCCACAATGGTACCTATACCCAACTCCGAACCAGTAACAAACGTTGCTATAACGTTGGTAAACATTTCCGGACATGACGTTGCTACGGACATGAAAGTTGCTGCGGCAACATCCTGAAAACAAAAGATACAATGTAAAAAATCGATTAAGAGTGAATTTGAATCCTACAAACAGTTCGATTATTAATTAACAAAATTTTGCACTGCGGAGGCTTCTGGAATCCCTCACAGACCATTCGCGTGGTTTTTCAAAAAAATATACATATCTTGTTTTTATTAATTTTTTAAAATAATCGATAATTTTTACCGTGAATTAAACATTTTTTTTATACCTTCATCAAAAACATGATTTTGGTAACTGTCTGCAGATAACTAAAGCATGGCTTTTTTGGTTACCCAGCAAACAGTGGTGGTCCGGGGTATGTCCGGCCGAGTGCCGTTAGCGTTGGGTAACCATCTGTATCTGCAAAACTATACCGGCAGAACGCATGAGCCAGTAATGGCCGTTTATGTTCAACGCCGGCGTATAAAATTTAATCACAAGTAAAAAAGATTAAGAAAAATAAACACGACCTTTTTTAAAATAAAACACATAGCAAATCACGCTTTTAAATTATTCAAAATATGTAAAAATTTATGTAAATTATGTGATTAACTAATTGGCAAAAACACATTTTTTATTCATATTCTCTCTTAATAATAACTATATATAACTATATATATATATAACTCGATCTGTTTGGGTTGCCCCTTCAAAAGATTGATTTTTAAAGGTTTGATTATAATCCTAATTGAATTAGTTGATCCCGAAAATAGTAGTTTTAACAACTAATGGCTAAAATAGTGCTTTTTTACAAGCGTTGGTTTAAATAACGAGCGCAGCGAGCAAAGTGTTTAGTGCACTTTAGATTTCATCAAAGAAATAGCACTATTAGGGTCGTGTAAAATATAAAAAAATAATTTGGTTACTTTTTGTGGAGTAGAGCTCAAAATATGTTACTGGTTATTTAGTTAAACCAATGAATTATTAAAACAAAAAAAAAGAAGTTAAAAAACCTCCAAATCAGTTACTTCAACCGAAAAGAAACTAAAAAACAAAAGATCAAAAGGAACACACAAAAGATCAAAGCGAAAAGAGAAATGAATAAACGATGTTTCGCCCTAGGTAACCAGCGTGGGCTCATCAGTAGTTTCACTGGTCACCCTCCACTATACATCATTAAACACCATCATACACTTTGATTTCCAACCTTGAACCACTCACAAATAGGCATCGTTCCGCACTGGTACTTATCCAAGTTACCTGATACGAATTCGTCCTGGCGTGTTAATATTTCCAGTAGGATTATGCTCCTAAGGCAATTTTTTTTTGTTTCTTTTCGTCTTGATCTTTTGTGTGTTCCTTGTGGGATGCTCATCCAAGTTTGAATTTTCGTTATTTCCACCCAAGATCTTTTGATCTTTTGTTTTTTAACTAAATTATTAACAAACTTGTATGTCGGCTAATTTTGGGGCCGTTTTAAAAAAAGTAAACAGTAGGTGACCATTGTTGTAGATAGCATTGGCCTACATCTGGCCAAATGGCTCCGGGTCGTAATTACGGGGCTATCAACGGGCCGGGTCGGCAAAGCATCTGTCGCCTGGTCCGGGATTCTCAACGGCCCGGAGTGAACCTAGCCGATCCGGCAACCGGACCGGCAATCTAACTGTAGCCCTATACCGTGAAGTTCGGGGGACAAGTATCGGGCCAACACTAAGTCATCAATTTTTGTTTGCTGGGTACCGATGCAATAAAACTTTTTTTTGATCACGGGTGCAAAAAAAGATTTCGGTCCGTTAAAGAGAAATAGCGGAAAAGAGTAATATTGAAAAAATCTAATTATTCATTTCTGCCAGTTTTCACCAAGTATTTACGAAAAAATCAATTAAAAACATCGTCAAAATATCAAACTGTCAACGATGCAAATGTCGCAACAATGAACGTCACCGAATAAAAAGGCATGTCGCCATGGAAACCACCATTGTTATTTCATTTACCAGCCGCCTTGGTTTATAGTGTAAAAATGGTGTGTAGCGAAAAGTACTCCTCGTTCGAAATTTTTAAAAGTATTTTCCTGTTTTTTTTTGGATTTTTGAAAAGGTATTAAAAAAAATAGTGTTAACAACTCGCGGCAAAACTGTGCTTTTTTTACTCGCGTTTTTAAATACCTCGCTTAATTTTGGGCTCAAATCCTTCGTTGTCCCAAGAATAATTTAAAAAATACATTCAGACGCTGTTATGGTACCGCGACAAAATGAGATGAGTATTTAGAATTTAACACAGCCAAGGTCTCTTTCCGTCTCGCGCGCTCTCATTGCCGCGTCCGTCGTCCGTCTTTTCAACGCAGTTCCTGCTACCAGCTGCTCGATCTCGCCACCGAACAGTGTTGCCAGGAGGTTGGAAAAAACTATCATTTGCAATCCGAAAATCATAGTTTTTGTTTTTGCATGACATTCGCTTAAAATGTTTTGTTATTTTTGAGTGACCAAAAAAAAAGGATTATTAATTTCTTAGATTACTTAGTATTACTATGTATTGTTATTTTTGAGTGACAAAAAAAAAGGTCTATTAATATCTTAAATTACTTAGGTATTATTATTATTATTGTACAGTTTTCTGTTTGCATTAATTATACGAATAAATAGCGTTTTATGTGAGGATTTCTTAAATTATCATAGATTTAAGGGTTGATAATAGGTCATTATTATTTATAATATTTCACCCAAAATTATCATAGATTCTGATAATTATCATGTTCCTGGCAACCTTGCCACCGAATGAAATGAACCTATGCTTGATGAGGCGAAACAGTCGCACATGCGATGAAGTAATTGGAGCCTAGCAGGATATCTGTATGTTTTCAGCGGCGAGTAGCGAATATACAGACCGCTTCAAGCTACTGCGAACATAGGGGGAATCAAGTCCAATTTACTCTCCGTGCCGTACGACCGAGGTGGATTCGAAGCACGTTGCAGTGTTATCTTTTGGAAATTCATTTTGTTTTTATTATTTTGTTTTATTTCTGCCTTGCTCGAGAAACAGATGGGTAAGTTCTTAATTGAAATAATACATTTTTAAAACTAAAAATGGATGTCTACGAAGTTGCCGAAAAAGTGCAGATGGTCAAATGGTCAAATCGTCATAACCCAACACTCGTTCGATATTGGTCGAGGGAAAATTTGCATTTGTATTTTGACGTAAGAACACAGTATCCCCAAAAACTAAATGTTTGGGGGGGGTATTGTAGGGGAACACGTAATTGGGCCATTTTTTATTAACGGCAATTGCAATTTGAATGGTCATAGATACTTGGATCTACTGCACCAGCACATTATTCCAACTGCTAGGCAGTTGTTAGGTGTAAGATTTGGTAAAACATGGTTTCAACAAGATGGTTGTTCTGCTCACAATGTTGGCCTTGTTAGGGAATATCTTGATAATGTATTTCCTAATCGGGTTATAAGTACACGGGGAACTATTTTATGGCCAGCTCGATCTCCCGATCTTGCTCCTAATGACTTCTATCTGTTTTTGAAGAAGCTTTTCAAATTATCACCCCTAACATGCTTGGAAACGTTGGAAGGGGTTTTTATAGTAGGCTCGGATATTGTCTAGCCGAGCAAGGAGGACTTTTCGAACATTTGCTTTAATTTTTTTTGAGTGGGAGAATCTTTTTGGTTTTTAGAATGTATTATTTTATTTTGAGAACTTGCTTTTATTTTGTTTCTCCTTATTATTTTCATTGTAACACGTCGTCACTGATAAATCTGAGCAGTTGACAATAAAACGCTCTTATTTATCAGTGACAAAAAATAAGAAAATTACGTTATAAAAATTTGCGTATTTATTGACCAAATTCCGGTTTCATTGACTACGCTCCACACAGCACCGTGGTTAGAGGCGTACTAAATACAAGGCGAGCGGCGATCGGAAGCCTGAGTGTTGGTTGCTTCACTGATAGGCGTGCGGTGTCTCTGCATGTACGTACACTGGCAAATTAGACTTCTTTCGCCCTATGTTCGCAGTAGCTTGAAGCGGTCTGTATATATATATATAGCGAATTTCAATAGAGAAAGGCGCACACATTAGGTGCGCTCCAGTCCGCTTGCTTTGCCTTGTTGCTGTGGTTCGTGATGCAATCGCTGTTGTATTATTTTAACAATTGTACCATTGTATAAAAGAACTAATTGTACTCTTTGAGTATGGAGCAAAAAATTGAAATAAAAAAATGCCGGTAGACCTAAACCCGAAGTTGACTTGGCACAAACCACTAATGCGCAATTTTACAACTCATAGTTAAACGTCAAACCTCAGTTTAAACCACAGATGTAAACTTTTTTACGTTTTATAGGTGCAGTTTACCAACAAACTACGGTTTAACCGTTACCGGCGGTCTGGGTGTTTGTTAAACTTCAGTTTAGTAGTTACCGAAAGATTCTAACCTCAAAAAAGTTATTAAAAATTTGTTTTTGGTAAAAAGACTGTAAGTATTTAGTGAAATCGCTATGATCAATGACTTAAAATTTATTTTTGATCAACTGGATAAAGAATGACGAAATTATTGACATTGTCGAAGCACGAAGACCAAATATTATTTGTCCTAAAACAAATCCTTTGGAGGAGTCCGACGATATGTAGATTTTAAAAAGAGGTTTGAATTATCTAAAGAGATATGCGAAATTGTGCACAAGGAAATTCGACAACAGTTAATTGGAACATCCCACAGACCAGCAGGTTTTATTCTCACATCGAGCTCACACGTATATATATATGTTATTTTTGTTGTGTCGTCTGGCTGTATGTCTGGCTGCATGTCTGTCTGTAACCAACGCTGATATCTCAAAAACTACTTGACTGATTTTTATCAAGTTTGGCTCTAGTTGGTGCCATTTTGGTTAAAATAATCAACTCTATATATGTAAAGAAAATGTAGTCATTCTTCATGGCCGTGGTTTAACTCCGACTTATAAAATTGAGCAACTTGTTTACCGATGGATTAATCCAAAGATTAAACTGAAGTTTAAACTATGGTTTAATCTGGAGTTTTACCTTTGGTTGTAAAATTAGCCCTAAGGACAAATCTAGGGACTTCAATAGAAAATTTAAAATGGATATGACTTTTAGTCGTACAACCTACAAAAAAAAGATCACTGTCAATTTTTCAAATTTGTGAACCTCCTCTTCACGAGCCGCCACTGTAAATTACTCAGAGACGAGAGACTAAAACCCATTTTGCGTTCCACGTTTTCATTGGTCGACTCAAGGTTACATGAACATGAGATTATAGATATAAATGAAAGTAAAACTCGTGGCATATCGGACAAAGCGTTTTTGTTTCTCACTTCATTACGACCAGGCCTCCAATGTCTAATGGACAATCCAGACAAATACAGACCTGTTTCATCCGTATTAGGAATCATCAGGGAGTCTTAGGATTATACCTGGCAGTTGAAGCTACACAGTGACCATGCACACCTCTAGAATTTAAAACAAAAAGTTTGTAATCCTTGGGGACGTAGTAACTGTGTGCGCCACCTGTCGAATAAACCGAGAAACAAAAACATCAAAATTGAAAAGTGCAAGACACCGTAAATACAGAATCCTGTACCGTTCAGCAGGTTATAAAGTAGAAACCTGTAAAAGTATAAGGTCACTGTAACATGAGTCTTAAAAAGAGGTAACGTTCGCAGCAGCACCACCCCCAATTGGAGCTTTACTTTCATTTTTATTTGCGGACACAGGGTTCCTAAGCAAATCCTTAGGGGGCCCAGCAGCCGTGTATAAGACGCAGACAAACGGAAAAGCACATTAGGCAGAAAAGGATGGGCATGGGGCGATGTTGTCACTACATCTTACACGTAGTAAATCCATTCCAAGTTGTTGTTTTCTAATGTTTTCCATTTTCATACCTTTAGGACTGGAATAAAATTTGTTTTTACTCGACTTTAATACCAAACTGATGAAAGATATCGTAAAAAAAAATATTTGTCGGCTTTTCATTTTGTAACCATTGTCCTTACGCACTGAGATACATGCAAAGCCTAACCTAAAGCGTTCATACACAGCCGGAGAAATCGACTGAGATATTTCCGTAGAAACTTTATCAAGCAAATAGGACGGATTGACGCCTTCAAACGTCCAACCCGGGTTTTGCACTTTGATTCGAAATCAAAAAGGAGGGACAGTCAGATGTGGGGCCGCGCACAAATTACGTAACGGTGATTTTACCAATTTTTGACCCCCTTCCTATGTAATGTTTTGTAACGGTTTGGCACGCCACTCCCCTAATATTACGTAACGATTTCAAGACGACTACCCCCCCCCCCAAAAAAAAAACTTTTCACTTATTTTCATTCCAAATTTCCTTAGTTTCACACAAATGCAAACGGTGTCGAAAACCCCCCTCCCCCCTACGTAACGTTTTGTAACTCCCCTCCCCCCTATGACCATTACGTAATTTGTGCACGGCCCCTGTAGTCCCAGTGGAGGAGGGCGACAAAATTGATATTTTTTTCTTAAAAATTATACTCTTTAGACCTATTTCTTTGCGTTCCCGAAATGACGTAATTTTTGAAAAAAAATTGTAAGCGGCGGCATTTTTATTTCGTGCTTTGTTTTTCTGACATTTTTGCGTTCGGCTAATTTAATTGAAAAATTTTTGCTTGCGGCGCCCTTTATCTTCTCACTCGAAACCAAGATCCCCCGTTTTAGGAAAACTGATCCCGTCTCTGTTTCTAAATTTTTTTGAATAAAAGTAGAATATATCCATGGGGGAAATAATTTTTTCCTACGGTATGACGAAAATTTCGAGAAAGTTGAAGAAAAAAATAAAAAAAGTGGCAGACCTCAAGTTTTTCGTAAAAAAAACGTTTTTTGTAAAGAAACAGAGCAAAATAAATCTTTTCACCCCTTTTTGGGTGTTACAAATATTGGCAGCCCCTTATTTTTCGCTTTTACCCTCCCGCTAGTTTTGAAGAATTGGTTCGCTACATGTTTCGAGATCATGTCATAAAACACCTCGAAAATATCAAATGTAGTGTAGGGCCAGCTTTATTTGAAATCAATAATATCGCAAGCAAAAAGCTCTGCAGGAAAAACAGCGCCGTTTATGGATTTCTTTGGCTGCTAGTGCTAGCTGCATGGTTTTGCCGTTTCCGGATAGATGTCACTAGTAGAACAGAATGGAAAGAAATTTAATTAAAAGCGAAGATATTTCTTTCTAATGTTAACAACCTCAAGAGTTTATCGCTATATCGCATATATTTTAATTAGATTAGATGTATGGCCGCCATCTAGCGGAATTTGCAGACATCTTGTCAACGGTTATTATTGCAACTATGATTTATGCTCACAATGAAAGAGTGGCGACAATTTTTTCTCATGAAAGCAGTTCGGAGATAATAACAAACTGGCACCATTGCTCAATATACCTGTTTCTTTTGTGCGCGCAGAACTTTCTATGCCATTTCTGTTTGATTTATTGAAATCCTATCCCTAAGGAAAATCTTAGGAACCCTATATATATTTTGATTTTATTAACTTTTTTCCCCCTACTAATTAAAAAACACAAATAATAACTAACTCGCAACCAAAACCAATCAAAACCAACCCTACCCAACGAACCAACCAGGCCCACCCCAGAGCCTAACCCTTTTTGCAATCCAACCAAATAAATCCTACTCGGGTGCGTTTGAAAATAAAAGTTGATGGTGAGAAAGATTTAAACACAAAAGCACTAACCTCACAAACATGTAACCTTGAGTCGGCCAATGAAATCGTGGAACGCAAAGTGGGTTTTAGTCGCTTCTACTCAGGGGGGTTATTCTTGAATCGAGAGAAATTTGCTCTTAAGGAGTCAAATTATCTCGCTACTATGCATCTCATTGGTCCAAATCTTCGGTTTAAATCGGTTTCTCTCACTTTTGCCCGATGCAAATTTTCTCTTGATTCAAGACTAACCCCACAGAGAGGCTCAACCCCCCCTCAGATCAAGGGGATGTCTGTCTGAGAACATAGGGATTAAAAATGTTTTCATACCCAGAGACTAAAAGTAGCATTTTAGTCCCTAAAATGCATAAATACTCCTAAAATTACCACTTACAGCAGACATATTGAGCATCTCGCAAAGACACTCGATGGACGGCAAAAAGTACTTGTCACAAACGACCGCCAATAGCGTGAAACAATAAATGCCCACCACAAAACAGAGAACTATTCCCCCCTTGTTCAGCTGATCTTGGTTGAGAAATGGCGGGAAACTGTCGTCGTCTCCGTCGTCGGGTTGACAGGTGTCATTGGTAGAGTTTGGAGTCGGGGGGGTATTGTTAGACCTAAAAAATACGAGTGATTTTAGCAGTGGTGCACCCAGGAATTAACTTGGGGTTGGGTTAAGGATATATAATAAAAAAAACTTAATTTGAAGTAAAAATATGATCATAATTGATACAAGGAAATAGATGCTGGGCTGAATTTTTTTTTTAAATAACACTTAAAGATGCAATTTTTAACTTAAAATTAAACTAAAGTCGTAAATATTGATGGGATTTTGGAAATTTGAGTGGTTTATTTACCCTTAATTTGTTTTTACAAATGTTAAAATGCGCCGCTGGCGAAAATTTTTGCGAAAATAACACTTAAAATGTAATTTTTGATACCAAATCGCAGGCAAAATATTTTGATAAAATAACATTAAAAAACCATTTTGACACGAAATTGTAAAAATTAAAGGTGTTATAGCGCCGAAGGCGAAAAATTTGTTTTTTTTTAAATTAGAGTTCAGAACTTTTTTTTGTTCCCTATATATTTTGCTGTTGTTATTTGATTGTGCCGATTGTAACCAGGATTCTCGGGGGGGGGGGGGGTAAACCCCGCCCCCTAGGTGCACCACTGGTTTTAGTGTAATTTATCGCAGGACAAATAATGTTGGTCCTAACCTAAAAAAAATCTTCCTCGTTTGTTGTATTATTGCATTCACCCTGTATATATTTCTAATAACGTATTTGTGCTATCTTTGTTATTGTAAAGATAAGATTTTAAAAGTAAAATACCTAAATATCATTTGTTCTTTAGCAATCTTTTTTTTGACCTTGTGGAATAAAAAATACTTCATAATGGAATGTGATTTTCTTAAATAGTGATATTAGACAGGCAGAATTTTTCATCCAAACACACTACACCCTTTTTGTGAGATAACCTAGGTGATAGATAAAATGGATCAGGAAATCAGTTATCAAAGTACAAACCACTTTCAATGATAGTTTTAACAACTAGTGGCTAAAATAGTGCATTTTTTACAAGCGTTGGTTTAAATAACGAGCGCAGCGCGGTATTTAAAAACGCGAGTAAAGAAAAGCACAGTTTAGCCGCGATTTGTTAACACTATTTTTTTAAATATATTTATCAAAAAATCCAAGAAAAACAGGAAAATACTTTTAAAAATCTCGAACGAAGAGCACTTCTCGCAACACATCATCTTTACATTATAAATCAAGGTGGCTGGTAAATAAAATAACAATGCGGTTTCCATAGCGATGTGCCTTTTTACTCGGTGACGTTCATTGTTGCGACATTTTAATCTTCGACAGTTTAAAATTTTGACGATTTTTTTAAATGATTTTTTCGTAAATACTTGGTGAAAACCGGCGGAAATGACTTAATTTTTAGGCAAGAATAATTAATTTTTTTTAATATTACCATATTCCGCTATTTCTCTTTAATTTTGGGTAAAAGACGTACAGAAATCTTTTTTTGCACCCGTGATCAAAAAAAAAGTTTCTTTGCATCGGTAACCAAAAAAGCCATGCTTTAGTTATCTGCAGAAAGTTACTAAAATCATGTTTTTGATGAACGTATAAAAAAAATATTTTAGCTGCAAGCCTGTGTAAAATATACCTGTACCCATGTTTAAAACAAAACAATGTTTCTGACAACTCACAAAAAAAAATAAAAAACACTTCTGCCTTGGGTTCCCAGATTAAAAAAAACACAAACACGAAAACATATTGTTATCAAGTACAATGGGGCTGAAAAAACACTATATACTAATATGTATTTCCATAAGGTTCATAAAATTAATATTTATTTTATTGTCAGATATTTGTTTTATTGCCTCCGTCTAGTACAAAAAAAAAGATAAACAACTATTATGATAGCATCATTTTTATTACCTACCTTAGATCATGGACTTTTCCAAGTTCCTGATCGCCTTGGGAATTTTTCAAAATTGCACTTTGTTTGGCATCTTCGATATCTCTCATAATGCCTGAAACAACACAACACACCATAAATAGAATAAACAAAATAATAAAGTATTTCGCAGTTGTTAAATATTTTTTACCTACGACAAACGAATAATACTAATATTAAGACCATCTATAAAGCTTAGATGTAAACCACAAGATGGCGTGACAACCGATAAAACGTTATTTTATAAGAGCACTAATTGACGGCAAAAATGTGAATTAATAGACAATAAATATAGTATAATACACTAACTCGCATGTTATGGCCATTACACGCTCAGATAAATTAAGACACTCGCCTGCGTTTTTTGACCATCATAACATGCTTGTTATGTAAATTACTATTTTATAGCCACCTCTGAAAATATAATTTTTTACACACTAGACAGCCCCTAAAAATGGCGTTTTTTGCAAACTTTTGAAGGAACGCCTTTGCATTGTGGCATTATTTAATAATAATAATAATAATAATAATAATAATAATAATAATAATAATAATAATAATAATAATAATAATAATAATAATAATAATAATAATAATAATAATAATAATAATAATAATAATAATAATAATAATAATAATAATAATAATAATAATAATAATAATAATAATAATAATAATAATCATCATCATCTATAAAGTTTTTTTTTGTGTTTTTTAAAAATTTAAATCGCAAAAAAATATGTTATAAATAAAATTAAACAATAGGCAAGGAACAGAACCGATAAATATTTCGAGTGGTATTTATTCACTTCACAATAATCGATTTTTGCACTTAAAATGTTATCTATTACGGTAAAACAAATCACAAAACTCTGCAATTTTTTTTTTTTTTTTAATTTAGATAAGCACCACCTACTACAAAATTAGTCGATTTATTTTTTTCTGCAAGGTAGTTTACCGCCTGGGGAGTGTGTAATAACCTTATCCGCTAACACGGGATATCCGATCCCATTCGCCCTGGATACCGCCGTGAATAGGGGGGAAGATAAGATACAGCCTCGAAAGAAACTGCGCCTAGCGGGGCTTGAACCTACGATATTTTCGTGCGTGCCATAACATTTCATATTGACATCATGTGACGCGTAAGTGAGCACTCACAAGAAAGTCATACCAGAGGTAGGCATCATATTGCCCTCTCTTTCTAGTTTTTTTTTCATATTTGCATGTAAAACCGATTTTATGAAATGGATTGATGTTTTGTTGTCTCTTTTTATAATTTCCTGAATGAAGATGACTTTTTTGGTTGGTAAAATATGTCAAACTTTCACAAAAAACATGAGTTGGGTATTAAAAAAAATAATAAATATAAATACTATTTTTAATAATTTTCCTGTTTGGTAAATGCATGATCTCTTTCAATTTTTCTTGCGTTTCTTTTTCCATTGGACAATGGAACAATACAAAGTCGTAGACGCGAGTATTGTTACAGTTTCTCATATCGCAATATTTGATTTTTAAACCGCATGTGAATAATCAAATTTAAAGGTTTATATACCTACGTTTATAATCAAAAATGTGACACTGACACGGACAAAATTATTTATTTCCAATGGTTGCCAACACACAAAAAAATTATCAACATTTCCCTAACAACTGCCAAATCGAGTTGGTAAAACAATAACTGTCAAAAATTGTATACAGGACCTCTAGGTTAAGGTTGTCCAACACCTTCCTAACTAGAGAACGGTATTGGGTTACCAGACAAAATGCAATCTTACCTGGGAATCGCAAAGTAGCCGAGACAGCAAAGCATAACATAAAAATCACCAAATTTCCATTTCTCATATTACCGTCTTAGTCCCAATGGCTTGATTTTTGATGAATTTGATCCCTAAAAACTAGCACAAAAATGTTATGGCGTTAGAGGGGTGAGTATTATAAGGTCTTCTTTTTTTTATCACGGTAAGTACCAGCCCAGCCAACACCGTTACGTAAATATTACGTAAAAGTTACAACACATGATTATTTTGTTACATAAATTCTAGGTAAACTGGAAATCACAACAAGGTAAAAATTTACTTCCATGTTCTGCATAACAGCATGCCGAAAGTTCCCTACTTTTTACGTAAATAATATGTAATTAAAATAACGTACATTTTTACAACAAAAAATTGGGAAATGGCATATATCGATCAACTAGTAACTAGAAAGCAAATCGAAAGGTAAAGTTGGGGTAAATTTTTTATATAATATTTATATCTCTTACAAGTAACATCCAGGTAAAGTTGACGTAACGTAAATAACGTACTCTTTATGTAACTTCTATATAAAGGTATAACATAAATATTATATAAATATTACGTATTGGAATGTAGCATTAGGTAAAATTAAAGTCATATTGTGTATACAGAGCGCTTCAGGCTAATGCGAACATAGGCCGGAAGAAGTCCAACTTGCGAGTGTACGTACATGCAGGGACACCGCACATCTATCAGTGGAGCAACTAACACTCAGGCTTGCGATCAAGTACGCCTCTAACCACGGTGCCATATGGAGCGTAGTCAATGAAACCCGAATTTTGTCAATAAATACGCAAATTTTTATAACGTAATTTTCTCGTTTTTTGTCACTGATAAATTAGAGCGTTTTATTTTCAGCTGCTCAGGTTTATCACTAACAACGTGTTCCAATGAAAATAATAAGGAGAAACAAATAAAAGCAAGTTCTCAAAACAAAATAATATATTCTAAAAACCAAAAAGATTCTCCTAGTCAAAAGAAAATTAGAGCAAATAGTCAAAAAGTCCTCCTTGCTCGGCTAGACAATATCTGAGCCTATTATAAAAACCCCTACTAACGTTTCCAAGCATGTTAGGGGTGATAGTTTGAAAACCTTCTTTAATTTTAATCCGAAGTTCTTCCAAATTATTAGCCCTTTCTTGCCCGTAAACTTTATTTTTGATATAACTCCACTGAAAGCAAGATCGGGTGATCGAGCTGGCCATAAAATAGTTCCCCGTGTACTTATAACCCCCAACATTGTGAGCGAGAAAACCATCTTGTTGAAACCATGTCTCACCAAATCTCACACCTAACAAGTGCCTAGCAGTTGGAATAATATGCTGCTGCAGTAGATTAGGTTTTCCCCTACAATACCCCCCCCCCCCAAACATCTAGTTTTTGGAGATCGATATCGAACGTATGTTTTCAATAATGGAAAAGTGCTTTCATCTGTAAAAAGAATGGATCTCAGAAAGTTTTCATCACGATTAGCCCTTTCCATTATTGTTTCGCAAAATTCCATACGACGATAGTTGTCTGATCAAAAATTCATATCCCCTTCCCGAAAAACCCCTGTGTGCCGATTTTGATTTAAATCGAACAAACTAAATCTTTTCCCCCTTCATTCCCTCGTTGGAGGGAAGTCTGTACCTAATAATACCATATTATTGTATTATCGCCGGAACTATAAACGCATACCAAACATGACCGAAAATCGTCCATCTTGACACCGCCATATTGAATTTTCAAAATCTAATCAAAAATTCGTATTTCTTATCCCCAAAAGCCCCCGTACACCAATTTTGGAAATCGGACAAACTTAGGTGTTTCCCCCCTCTCCTCCCCTCCCCTCGTAGGGGGGGGAGGGGCGCCTAATAATGACATGTTATTGTATTGTCACCTAAAATATAAATGCATGCCAAATTTGAAAGCAATCGGATGTGTATAAGTTAGTTAAAATTGGTTAGCAAAAGATGATCAAAAATTGTCCATCTTGAATCCGCCATATTGAGTTTTCAAAATCTGATTAGAAATTCGTCTCCATCTCCATCCCCAAGTGCCCCAACACACCAAGTTTCAACGAAATCGGGCGTACATCAACTGTACCCCCTCCACCCCTTTCGAGTAGGGGGGAGCTGTCAATTTCATCACACTATATTCTTGTGTTGTAACCGCAACTATATAAGCATGCGAAATTTGAAGCCGATCGGATGTCGGGAAGTTGGTCAAAATTAAGTTGCAAGATTCCACCCGATCAAACATAGTTACATACAATGCAAGTTAAATAAAAGCTTGTAATAAAAAACTACACTTACCCTCAACTACTGAACACTATTCAAACAATTTAATTTATAAAAAACACACGTTAATTTTTTTGTCTATCGTAAATTTTTCAGCATTTCTACGCTCGGAAATAAATCAATCGTTTTAAAAAGATTAACTTTTCTCTATGAACTTATTAAATAGAAATATCGGCTAATAAAATAATACCTTCCCCCACTTGTCGATAAAAAAGCACTTCAAATTAATAATAAATAAGACAGTTTCGAGATGATTATACTGCCGTCATCACAAAACTTGAAATAATAATAAGGGATATTTATTGATTACCTTTTTGTCAAGAAAACTGGGCTTTGGCAAAATAAAAGAAGAGCTGGTCTTCAATTGAAGGGAGATTTGAGATTTCTTTGCTGAAGGCGGCCTTCGAGGAGTCCTTTGAATCCGTATCAGGCGACTGCATTAATATGCGGCTCTTGGGTAAAAAAAATGGGTGTTACTTTTCACAGAAAAATAAAAAACTACCCAGTAAACACACTTGTGACTTTAACCTAATATTTACGTAAATCTCACATCAAAATATTTTTATAAAAAAAGTTATGTCATAAGCAATGTTAATTTTACGTAAATAATATGACTTTATAAATAAATTCTTAAAATTTACGTAAATATTACGTAAATAGCACACACTCATTACATAAAAAATAATATGTAATACTTAAGTAATCTAATTTACGTAAACGTTACATAAAATTATTTACTTTAAATGAAAGTAATAAAATGTACATAACTATTATGTAACAATTTAGACATTACATTTACATTTAAAATTTTACATAACTATTATGTAAAACATTTTATGTAATATTTATATCATCTAAATTACGTAAAGGCTCTATTACATGAGTTTTTAAAACAATTTTTAAATTTACATAAATATTATCAAACAATGTGAACCTTAACTTTACATTGAAAATTTTACATAATTGTTACATAACATTTTTTATGTATTAATTATGTCATCTAAGTTATGTATTTTCCGTGTAAAATTATTTACGTCAAACTAAAGTCCTAAATTTTACATAATTATTATATAATCAATTAAACCGTAGGCATTATATAAAACATTTTACGTAGGATTTATATCATCTAAATTACGTATAACATGATTTAAGTCATATTAAAATTTTGAAATTTACATAAATTTTATGAAACAGTTTGCACCTTAACTTTACATTTACAATTTTACATATTTGTTACATAAAATGATTTACGTCAAATTAAATTCCTAAATTTTACATAATTATTATATAGTCAATTGAACCGTAAGTTTACATTTCAAATGTTACATAACTATTATATAAAACATTTTATGTAATATTTATATCGTCTAAATGAGGTAAACACTCTATAACGCGATTTACGTCACATTACAAAAATAATTATGAATATGAAAGGAATTACCAGTGCCTAATAGTTATAATAGAGATGGCGCTAATGTCACTATATTCCTTGTACAGTGGATGATAATATTATATATATAAAGAGCAAAGATAATCCGCTACTTAAACCAGCCCGTCTGATTAACTTTGTAGTTTGCCACATATTTGCCAATGTCGGACCGCGTCAAGCAACCACCGACGGACCTGGACGGACCTTCCGTTGGCCCGCCTCAAGCTGCATGCTCATGTCAATAGTTGACGCTTTGCGCATGTCTTGCAGATTAATGTAACTTAAATTTTACCTTATTAATAAGTAATTGTGACCTCCATGTGACCTCCATGTGAACAAGGTAAACCTCTTATGTAAAATATAAGTAGTTTTTACTTAACTCTTACGTAACATGGATGTAATATTTATGTAAAAGGTATGTCATTTTATTTTCATCACATTTATGTAAAAATTAGGTGGGCTTTGCGTATGGCATTATGCAGAGGTTTCGCACCTTAATTTTACCTTATTGTGACCTCTGAGTGACCTTAAATTTACATAACCAGGTAAATCTGTTATGTACATTTTACGTAATATTTACATAATGGTATTTACTGGGTATTGTATATATACATGGCGGTCCATGGAAGCAAGGGAAGCATTGCTTCTGCTAAAAAAACATCATCTTCTTGAAATAGGAAACAATTATTTTAGATTGTATTAAACATGCTAAAAATTATTTTAAATATCAAGCCCATAACAAATGCGGCCCTGACTCAACTCTCTATAAAAGTCCAATAAAAGCTATCCCTGCTGCTAGGTTCTCTGTAGCCTGCAGCTATAGGGTGGGCCAAAAAAAACGGCTTTTTTAATTGTCTATTACTCAAAAA
Source organism: Oxystoma pomonae (assembly GCA_963921995.1). Classification (NCBI taxonomy): domain Eukaryota; kingdom Metazoa; phylum Arthropoda; class Insecta; order Coleoptera; family Brentidae; genus Oxystoma; species Oxystoma pomonae. Next base: position 115,919,121 of record OY998166.1, on the reverse strand, counting down.
GTATTTGTCCCATTTTAAAACCTTTGGTCATCTTGAAAAGCCAAAGCATCAGAATTTTAGAATATGATGTTAAAATTAACATTTCGTAAAAATCCAAGATGGCGGACAATTTTAAAAAATAGGTATTTTTGACCCTCTGCAAATTTTTGGTGTGCGCTACTGGTGCATAACTAAAAATATATTTCGAAAGCCAAGATTTTCCTTAGTTTACTCATGTATCGCTTATTAAAATCGGGTTAGAAATAAGGAAGATTTAAATTGTTTAAGTGAGGGGATTCGGTAAGCCTAATTCAGTCAAGTCGAAAAAAAAACATAATTTTTGATTGGCTCTGCTTTTCGATGTATATGTTCGATTTTAAAAATGCTGACTATTTTAAATAGCCAAAATTTCAAAATTAATTAGGTTTTTGGCAAAATTGACATTTTGTAAAGATCCAAGATGGCGGACAATTTTTAAAAATAGGTGTTTTTGACCCCCCTGCAAATTTTCTGTGTGCCCCACTGTTGCATAACTAAAAACATATTTCAAAAGCCATGGTTTTCTTCAATTTATTAATGAATCGCTGACTAAAAGCGAGTAAGAGGTAAGAAAGTTATAAATTGTTCAAATAAGTGCGTTGGTTAATCCTAATTCAGTCAAGTCGAAAAAAAACATCATTTTTGCTTGGCTCTGCTTTTCGATGTATTTGTCCGATTTTAATAATGCTGACCATTTTGAAAAGCCAATATTTCAAAATTTATTAGGCGCTTGGCAAAATAGACATTTCTTAAAAATCCAAGATAGCGGACAATTTAAAAAAATAGGTGTTTTTTACCCCCATGCAATTTTTTTTTGTGCGCCAATGATGCAAAAATTAAATTTTGCATGCAGAGCCTCATAATTCCAGATTTTGACATCAAATTCCAAAATTCTAATATCTTGGCTTTTCAAAATGACCAAAATATTTAAAATCGGACAATTACTTTTTAAGTAATAGACAATACAAAAAGTCCCGTTTTTTTTGACCCACCCTATATAATACGCCGCGCCGGCAGCAGCGTATACCTGCTTTCGTGTGCGTCGAAAGGCCACTGAATCTGCTGAATGCATCGAGCATCGAGTCTCGGGCCCATATTCTTGACGGCCTGTGAGGTGAGTAGCGACCGGTGAGTATTTGCTTCTCTTACTTTTCACATGGTTCAAAGGAGGTGAGAAGTGAGAAATTTGTTCACACTCACGGGCACGGGTGTCAAGAATACAGCCCTCAGTGGCGAGCTTTAGGCTGGCGTGGAAGCTATCATTAAAGCTGGTTATTTGCAGGTTTAAACGGCCATCGGTGTGTACAGTGTATGTGCGTCGTGCGATATGGACGACAAATACCGTCAAGTTCAACTGACGGAAATAATGCTAAAAATGTTGGAGAGCTAAGTACACTTGATTTAAAAAAAAACCTCATACATGCATTTTTTCCTATGCCATAAAATTTAGCTTTCCATTAGTGTATACTATTAGAAGGCGCCACCAGCCAACACCGTTCTCAACTAAAAAGCCAGTTAACTCATTTTCGTTTTAGTATCCTTTGGCCTATGATCGGTGCCATATTGACACCAAACTGACAGAAAATCCATGTTTTACTTGTCAATTTGTTTATAAAAATGGCAGCCACATTAGGCTAAAGGGCACTAAGGCGGTAGGAGTTAACAGGCTTTTTAGTTTAGAACGGTGTTGCACCAGCTTAGTATGCCTGACAGCTTAAAATTCAGAGTGAGATACTTAAAAATGCCACAGATATCAACATTTACAAAAGTTCAAATTATCACTCGAGTTATAGAAGACGGCTGGTCTATAAGAAGAGCGGCCACCCATTTTGGAATTGATAAAATGACGATAATGCGATGGAAAAAGCGCTGGATTGAAAATAATTCTACGGATAGGAAAGACGGATCAGGACAACCAAAAGTAAGTTCTGAAGTGCAAGATGAGAGACTTATTGACCATTTCAGACAAAATTATTTTTCAACGTAGGTTGAAGCAGCTAATGTAACGTTATTTCCGGGTTCTTTAGCAACAGTAAATAGAAGAGTAACGAAATCAGAAGTATTTTGTTGAGTTGCTGCAAAGAAGCCTTTTCTAACAGAAAAACAAAAACAGGCCAGAGTGATTTTTGCACTGAACAAGGTTCTTCGTGATAATGACTTCTGGAAGAGGGTGGTTTTCACTGACGAAAATATTTTTCAATCATCTTTAAGCAGCAGGAGAATTTTAGTTTATCGTCCACCAAATTCTAGATTTGAACCCGAATATACAAACCAAATTAAAAATGCTGGACATTTTTAAAGTTTACCATCGTTTTTCTTCTAATCCAAGTTTCCTATTCATCGAATTGTTTTCAATCCAGCGCTGTTTCCATCGTATTATTGTTATTTTATCAACTCCAAAATGGGTTACCGCCCTCTTTATAGAACAGCCTTCGTCCGTTACTCGAGTGATAATTTGATATTGTTCAATAAAGACTTTACTAAAACATTATTTTTGCTGATATTTTTTTAGTATTATGCAAAATTTAATATAAAAATAAGGTTGCCTTTTTTTAGGCATTTTAGCTGGTAGTCCGTATATATTATACACTTTATTATAAACACTAGGTCAATTAATAATAAAGGGTTTTTCAACGCTTGAACTTCAACAGGTCAGGGGAGACTTTCGCAAATATCCCTTTTGTCCATTGAAAATAAACTTATCTAAAGCTTTAAAGCTTTAAAAGTTGAAAATCATGTAAAAAAGCAGCATTAGACACCTTAAAGTAGGACCAACAGGAGTCTTAACCCAGTTTACGCAGCAGATTTCTTTAAAAGTTCTTTTGGCATCAGCGCAAATTAATATTTTTGTATATTTTAAGTTGTGTAAACTTCGCCCAAAATTTGGTTGGTTTCATTTTTCTTCATTTGCATACTGAACCTCTATTAATATAATTTTTTTAAATAAATTTTGCGTAGGTACGTGGGTCAATAACACTTTTTTTTAACTTTTTAAAAAGCTAAGTCATTAGGTTTGAAAGTTGACATTTTTTTGAAATTCAAGATGGCGGACGCGTTTAAAAAATAGGTATTTTAACCTTCCTTGCAAAAAAGTTGTGTGCGCCACTGCGCCTATTAAAAATACTGCGTTACAAAGCCACACAAAAAATTACCTGTATAATTTTTGTAATTGAGTGGTGTAACTAAAAATTATGTAGACTTATTACACAATTGTCAATAAAATATACACAACTGTGTAAAATATAGCATAAAATAGAATTTTGTTACACAATTTTTTGACACACAGCCAATTAAAACTTGTGTAAAACGATTTGTAATTTTAACGCAGTGGCACATCTTTTTTGTAGGGGGTCAAAAATACCAATTTTTTAAACGCATCCGCCATCTTGTATTTCAACACAATGAGAACATTCCATACAGGGCGAGAAAGCTTCATGTCTTACCTTTTCAAAAAGCTCTTAACCATAAAAATCGGACAGTTTTAAAAAAATGTGCAGATAAAAAAATGTGTGCGGTTTTTTTTTGGACCACCTTGTATTTTTATTTTTGTTTAGGATTAACAATTTGTCGCTATATGACCGCAGGCAATAATTGGATGATCATAACCGATTGATTTATAAGTAATTCATGTCGTTTGATTGATTTGCGAGCAACAAAAACTAGAAAACAATATTTTTGCCGATGCGCATTTATACCGCACGGTAAAAACTTTAAAAAAATGTATATATAAAATATAGGGTGCGTCACAAAAAATGAGACTTTTTCGATAGCCTATAATTTGGGGAGCTTTCTCAATATTATGGCATAGAAAATTTGAATTACACCACTTTTTTATTTTGACGAAATCCTTAAAAACCATAGTTTTAAGCGGTTGCTGATTCTTAATATCTCTATAATAAAACGTAAAGAAATATCTCTATGTCATAATAAATCGTAAAGATCAACAGATCTTGGGTGGAATAACGAAATGTCCATACGATGTTTCGCCCCATTTTTTATGTCATAATCTTGGATCATTGGTCTATTCAATGCTTCAAGGTCATAATGCCGAAAATCTCACCCGTCAGCCTCATTTAAAATAAAGACAACGTCCTTATTGTTTATCCTAACGTTGTAAGAGAAACTGCGTCATTTTTTAAATAAAATTTTGTAAATTTAATTAGGTATTTAAAGATATTCTGCAGGACTAGTTTTACAGCGGAGCTAAATTGCTACTACGCGTTCCAATAAACGTCAAAAAGTGTCAAAAAAAGAACCACGCACAATTTAAATGGAAACTGGATCTCAGTGGGATTTCAACGCCGTTTAAGTATGTTATTGGGGCAGTCCCTGAGAGCATTTTGTCTCATAGACACAGGTGCCGATATCTACAAGGTGAGCCAATAATAGCTGCCAAAGTTTGGGATGAGCTTATGATGATTGATATCGGCAAAAAAAGCATCAATTCCCACTAAAATGACAACGCTGAATTTAAAAATGATATTTGTTTTGACACCTGTCAAACCCTGTCAAAATAGCGGAAAAATAATTAATGAAATTGAAGTTTTTGGAAAAGCTTCTGTTTACTTTTTACTCCGCTGAAGACATTAAATCAGAAACCATAAAAAAATGTGACAGTTGTCAAAACTGTCATTTACTGTTATAGGGAAAACCACTGGTGCGATGACACATATTTACGAGTGGGGATTCGAACTACACTAAATTGAGATCGGTGAACTCAAAAATGTTATTAGTTTTGGCACCTGTCAAGCCATATCAAAATGGCGGAAAAATTATTATTGAACTTGAAGTTTTTGGAAAAGTAAATACCTTTTTTGTACTCTGCTGAAGACGTTAAATCGGAAACCGTAAAAAAAAGTGACAGTTGTCTTAACTGTCATTAAACCACTGATGCGATGATACATATTTACGAATATGGACTCGTACTACACTAAATTGAGGTCGCTGAACTTAAAAATGTCATGAATTTTGACGCATGTCAGACCCTGTCAAAATGGCAAAAAAATAATTTGTGATTTTTTGCTTTTAAATAGAGGATGTGTACTTCATTTCCTCTCCAAAAAATAAAAAAAATTAAAACTGTAAAAGAAGTGATACTTGTCTTAACTGTCATTGACAAAACTGCGAGTGAAGTAAAACATGTTTCTACAAAGGTTGACACAAACTTCAGTTGTTAAACAAATATATATAAAAAATATAACAAAATGTTCAAACAGAATCTCTTCATTATTATTGATAAAAAAAATTAAATACAATTTAATAAATAAAGACAAAAGGGAGAAAAAGAACGAGATTTTAAATCCTTATTTCTTTATTTATTTAAAGTACCTACCTACCAAGATTTTTTTGCCTTTAACAGATTTTAAATAACGTAGGTAATTTTATATTCTACCTGAACGATAAGTGTTTCTTATTACCGCACTAGTTAAAGTAATAAGCGCAATAGTAGTGCGATAATAAAGTAGTGCAAGGAACACACAAAAGACCAAAGCGAAAGGAGAAACAATTAAACGATGTTTCGCCCGGGGTGACCAGCGTGGGCTCTGACTTCCAACTCTAAATCACTCACAAATAGGCATCGTTCCGCATGGTACTTATTATAAGTCACCTGATACGGGTTCGTCCTGGTGTGTTATTCTTGTTCAGGTCGTAGAATGTTATACATTACTCGTGCGGTATAAACTTAATTCATTATAATAACGAGGGGGGAACATTACCTTGGTCGTACACCGAATATTTAAAAATTTGTCGCCATGTTGATGTGCCATGGTTTGACAAATGCCAAATTAAATTAAACTTTTAAATTCAAAGGCCTCCACTTGGTGAGGTTTGAGTCCCCCGCTTTTAAATACCTATGTGTTACTGCACTAGTAGCTCTCCCCATTACGATATATTGCAGTTGAAAAGTGTCACTTTTTTAACTTTAAAAGAGTAAAAAGAAAGTAAGGGTTTGACATGCGTCCAAAATAAAGACAATGTTCATGTTCAGCGACCTCAATTTAGTATAGTTCGAGCCCAACTAGTAAATATGTGTCATCGCACCAGTGGTTTTCCCCATGACAAATAACAGAACTGTCACTTTTTTACGGTTTCCGACTTATTGTCTTCAGCAGAATAAAAAAAAAAGGTATTTTCTTTCCCAAAAACTTCAAGTTGGGTTTGACAGGTGTCGAAACCAATAACATTTTTGAGTTCCTCGACCTCAATTTAGTGTAGTTCGACTCCCAACTCGTAAATATGTGTCATCGCACCTATCGTTTTCCACATAAAAGTAAATGACAGTTCAGACAACTGTCACTTTATTTACGGTTTCCGATTTAATGTCTTCAGCGGAGTAAAAAGAGGGTATTCGCTTTTCCAAAAACTTCGATTTCATTAATTATTTTTCCGCCATTTTGACAGGGCTTGACAGGTGTCAAAATAAATGTAATTTTTAAATTGAGCGTTGTCGTTTTAGTGGGAATTGATGCTTTTTTTGCCGATATCGATCATCATAAGCTTTGGTTGGTTCACCCTGTAGATATCGGCACCTGTGTCTGTGAGATATACAATAACATACTTACACGGCGTTGAAATCCCACTGAGATTCTTGTGTGACTTTTCTGAACAGTTACAGCGACATATTCCATGGCTTTCTATGATTTTGTATGTTAAAAGTTTTAAAGGTTTGTTTTCATACAAAAATAAGCTTAATAACATACATTTTTAAATAAAAAAAGGGGTTTTCACAAAAACTGCTTACAAAAATTAAAATTGACAAAATTTTTATTTAGTGGAACAGTATTAAAAAACTTTAAAGAATTTTAACAAATAGGTCCTGACAAAAACAGCAGTTAGTGTAAACTTTTGTTTACAAATCGTCGGGTGTGTCTAAAACATTGACCGGTCAATTGACCACTGACCAGACCCTTCTGGTGGTCCAATTTTAACCAAATTTGGCAGAGGCAATTCAACTGCATAAACAAACACATCCAGTAACATTTTACTCCCCTCACCCCCAAATAACGGTGCTAGAGCGAAAAGACACGATTGACCAGCGAAAAAGTTGTTGACCGGGCTCTTATATTTATCCGATTTTGACCAAACTTGGCAGAAATGTAAACGTACCTAAAGTACACGTGCTGCAAAAATGTTACCCCCGTCATCCCTTAAATAAGGGGATTAGAGCGAAAAAATGATCAGCGGAAAGTTGTTGACCGGGCTTTTATCTTTATCCGATTTTGATTAAATTTGGCGGAAATGTCAGCGTGCCTAAACTGCACGTGCTGTAAAAATTTTATCCCTCTCACCTGCCAAATAAGGGTGGTCGAGCGAAAAAACAAGATTGCCCAGCGAAAAAGTTGTTGACCGGGCCTTTATCTCTATCCGATTTTCATCAAACTTGGCAGAAATGTAAACGTACCTAAAGTACATGCGCTGCTAAATTTTTTTTTTACAGCAAGTGCAAGCAACAACTTTTTCGCTGGTCAATCGTGTTTTTTCGCTCTAACACCCTTATTTAAGGGGCGAGGGAGGTAAAACTTTTACAGCCGGTGTAATTTAAGTACATTTACATTACTGCCAAGTTTAATCGAAATCGGATAAAGATAAGGGCCCGGTCAACAACTTTTTCTCTGGCCAATCGTATTTTTTCCTTCTAACACGTTTATGTAAGGGGTGAGGGGGGTACAGTACAGTACAGCAGGTGTACTTTAGATACGTTTACATTTCTGCCAAATTTGATCAAAATCGGATAAAGATAAAGGCCCAGTCAACAACTTTTTCGATGGTCAATCCTGTTTTTTTAATCTATCACCGTTATCTGGGGGGTGAGGGGGGTTAAATTTTTACAGCCAATGTGCTTCAGATACCTTTCCATTTCTGCCAAATTTGATCAAAATCGGATAAAGATAAAGGCCCCGTCAACAACTTTTTGGCTGGTCAATCGTGTTTTTTCGATCTAACACCCTTATTTAAAGGGTAAGGGGGGTAAAACTTTTATGGCATGTGTACTTTCGGTACGTTTATATTTCCGCCAAATTTTATCAAAATCAGATGAAGATAAAGCCTCGGTCAACTTCTTTTTCGCTGGTCAATCGTGCTTTTTCACTCTAACACCTTTATTTAAGGGGTGAGGGGGCTAAAATCTTTACTGCACGTGTAGTTTAGGTACGTTTACATTTCTGCCAAGTTTGGTCAAAATTGGATAAAGATAAGAGCTCGGTCAACAACTTTTTCGCTGGTCAATCGAGTTTTCTCGATCTACCACCCTTATTTAAGGGGTGCGGGGGGTAAAACTTTTACAGCAAGTGTACTTTATGTGCGTTTATATTTCTGCCAAATTGGATCAAAATCGGATAAAGATAAAGTCCCGGTCAACAACTTTTTCGCTGGTCAATCGTGTTTTTTCGATCTACCACCCTTATCTTTGGGGTGAGGGGGGTAATTTATACAGCAAGTGTACTTTAGGTACGTTTACATTATTGCCAAATTTGATCAAAATCGGATAAAGGTAAAGGCCCGGTCAACAACTTTTTCGCTGGTCAAACGTGTTTTTTTGCTTTAACACCCTTAATTAATGGATGAGAGGGGTAAAATCTTTACAGCTCGTGTTCTTTAGATACGTTTACATTTCTGCCAAGTTTGATCAAAATTGATTAAAGATAAGGGCCCGGTGAACAACTTTTTCTCTGGTCAATAATGTTTTTTCGCTCTAGCCCCCTTATTTGGGGGGTGAGGGGGGTAAAATGTTACTGGATGTGTTTGTTTAGGCAGTTGAATTGTCTCTGCCAAATTTGGTTAAAATCGGACCACCAGAAGGGTCTGGTCAGTGGTCAATTGACTGGTCAATATTTTAGAACTATCCCAAATCGTCAGATTTATGAAGATTCTTTATATATTTATTTCAGTCATTGATATACAAAAAGAAACAAAATTGGTCCAAAGATATGTGATTTGTCAAGATAAATAAACTTTAACAGATATGACATAAATGAAAATTAGATACCTATATCGGTGTACTTAACATCAATCTTCTTGGGCTATATATAAATGATGATCAATTAAAAAGTGCCAAAATATTTTTAGTCAGTTTGCGTCATAGCTCTCAGAGTGGCTAAATGAGCTGATTTTATCTTGGATTTCTTTTTATAAAACTTGTATAAAATTTTAATTAAGTAAATAAAGGAATGTTAGTAAGGTAGGTAGGTACTTAGCACAGACAGGGTGGTCACTTATTAGTACCCCAGAGCCTCTCTTTGAAGCCGATAGCTATTTAAAAAAAAATATGACAGCTTAAGGAAATGTAAACCCATATAACTATAAGACACTATATAATATACAGGGTGGATTCTTTAAATGGAACGCTGCTTCTAGCGGCTTTAGAGAAGAGGTTTTAAAAAAAAACTAAAACCGAATCTTTAATGATTTTTTACGGAGTTTCTGCACAAATTTTTGAGGCCCCCAACTGGAGGCCCAGGGCCCACCAACTATTTTTTTTTAAATAAGAAGGTACCGCTTGTGGCACCTTTTTGGAAAGCTTGTTGAAAAAGAAATTTAACGCACTAGTTTTTTTTTAAATCTGTCAACCAATGTGTCAAAAATTTTTAAAACATTATTTTTTTATCAAATGTTTTAGCTTCAAAATAAACTATATACAAATTTCTCTATTTCCTAAGCGGAATAAATAAAATACCACACAAAGACATTATTGGCGGCCCATTTGAGGCCCTCACTGAAGGCCCAGAGTAGGGTTGCCAACTTTTAATTTTGATTTATCTGGCCATTTGTTCTAAATTATCAGAACATATGCTGCAAAATCGGGACTCTTTCAAAAACGCTTAGAAAAGAAATAAAATAATAAATATTGATCTTTTTTTAATTTTAATTTACAAGCTAGCTAAGAAATTTCAATCGAAACAAAACAAAGTAATAGTATATTACATAACAAGAAAAGGAAGTGAAAAATTTCACACGAGCGTGAATGTTGTGAACAAGGCGTTAGCTGAGTAAAACAATACGCTACTTTTCCTACGAACACTGTTGAATTGCACTAATTTTTGTAAAAATTGGTCTTTAATTTCGCACAAATCAAATAAAACTACTTTTCCGCACATGTGCGCAAAAAATTTCTACACACGGGTGAAATTTAACGTTTTCTAAGGATGCAAATCGTGTGAAATCCATTATTTTCATATGTGGTCGTCGGAAAAAAATTAAACTACACAAAAACCTGTGGCCCAGATGGTTTACCATTAATTTTCATAAAAAACTGTAAATTTTTCTTGTCCAGTATTTTGGCTAAAATTTTTAATAAATCATTTTCTACAGGATATTTTCCGACAGCTTGGAAGCTTGGAAGTTATGTTACCCCAATATTCAAAAGCGGAGATACAATAGTCACAGATAAAATTGCACCATATTTTGAAAAAATACTTATAAACCAACAACACGGGTTTTCTAAAGGTATATTTTTTCAATATTTCAAAGGTGGCTAAGAAAAAAGAAAGGATTTATAGTTAACCACTGGCCAATATATATGGGATTCTGATTTTAATTGGAAACTTTTAGTGCCGATTTCTCTGAAAACTTTTCATCGGGGACATTTGCCGTACTGACAATGGTCTTGTCAGTACAAATCGGGACAGTCCCGACAAATCGGGACGAGTTGTCAACACTTTTTTCATCAGGAGGTACCACTTATGGCACCTTTTTGGAAAGCTTGTTAAAAAAGAAATTTGATTAAATAACTTTTTCTGGCGTCAACACCTATTTTTTAGTTTCAAAATAAAATACATATTTCCTTATTTACTAAGCGGAATAAATAAACTACCACACAAAGATATTATTGGCGCCCTATTTGAAGGCGCAGTCTAATTACCTTTTTTTTAAAATTTACTAGATATTAGATAAAAGGGAAATAGATTCAAAACACACGTCGATTTTGTTTTTCACTCAACTATTTTTATAACGATAAAAAATTGATTTTTAAAAATTTTTAACACATAGGTTGACAGATGTCAAAAAAAGTTATTTAATCGAATTTCTTTTTTAACAGGCTTTCCAAAAAGGTGCCACAAGTGGTACCTTCCCATAAAAAAAAATGTTGGTAGGCCCTGGGCCTTCAGTGAGGGCCCCCAAATGGACCACCAAGAATGTCATTGTGTGGTATTTTCTTTATTCTGCTTAGTAAATAGAGAAATATGTGGTTTATTTTGAAGCTAAAACAATTGTCAAAAAAAAGATGGTGGGCCCTGGGCCTCCCGTTGGTGGCCCCAAATGTTTTTTTTATCATGTACGGAAAGTCCATAAAAAATCATTAAAGATTCGCTTTTAGCTTTTTCCGAAACCTCTTCCCTAAAGACGCTAGAAGCACCGTTCCATTTAAAGAATCCACCCTGTATAATGGCCCAAGAATAGCAAAATGTGTAACAATAAAAACAAAGAAACAAATTTAAAAATCAGGGTTGGCCCTGGGCAAGGCCAAAGGGGAAAAATCTACTGCGCATGTCTGATGCAGTCTACTCGCACACTTACTAGTTTTTGGCTCTGCATTTTTTCCAGGCTAACTTGATTGAAAGGAAACAAAAAAAAACTAACTACACTTTTTGGCACTCGACGCGCGTTTCGCTAACAACGTTAGCATCATCAGGAGACAATAAACAATGAACTAAATTAATCTACGCTCTATGTTATATACAATCCTTTAGTGGGCGGACATAAGACTAATAATTTGTGATTGATCACAATTTTTAATCCTATCTTCCCTCAACCAAGGAATAAAGTGTACTAAACGGGACGGGTCCTCTATCTTTATTTAAACTATTTCTAGATTTAATGATTTCCATACTTTCATATGCATTCAAAAGTCTTTTGTTTGTACACTTTTTAGAAGTTTTAGGTTATCTAATGTGAATCTATGATTGCTTTCAAAAGCATGCTCGGCCACACTTGGCTTTTCTGTTCTTCCGTATTTTAAGTGTGCTAAGTGTTCTTTAAAACGTGTTTGAATAGAGCGTCTCGTTTGGCCAACATATTTTTTGTCACAATCCATGTAACTAATTTCGTAAATTCCACTTTTTTCTAGAACCGTAGTTTTATCCTTGGGATTTCCTAGTAATCTTCTTATTGTGTTACCGGATTGATATACTAATTTAAGACCGATGTTATTAAATACTTTTTGTAATCCTTTCGTATAATTAGGATTATAAGGAATTGATACAAATTTTGAATCGCAGGTATCTTTTTGTCTGAAAAAAGTGGAATTCCGAAAGGTCTTTTGAAAAGAATGCCTATTTATCACCTTATTTATTAAGCCTTCGTCGTAACCGGATAAAACTACGGTTCTAGAAAAAAGTGGAATTTACGAAATTAGAATGGATTGTGACAAAAAATATGTTGGCCAAACGAGACGCTCTATTCAAACACGTTTTAAAGAACACTTAGCAATCATAGATTCAAGATAACCTAAAACTTCTAAAAAGTGTACCAAACAAAAGACTTTTGAAGGCATATGAAAGTATGGAAATCATTAAATCCAGAAATAGTTTAAATAAAGATAGAGGACCCGTCCCGTTTAGTACACTTTATTCCTTGGTTGAGGGGATATATAAGATAGAGCGTAGATTAATTTAGTTTATTGTTTATCGTCTCCTGATGATGCTAACGTTGTTAGCGAAACGCGCGTCGAGTGCAAAAAAGTGTAGTTTTGGTTTGTGGAAAACAATCATAACTTTGTTTTAGTGCAACCAAAGGTTCCAAATTCCCAACGTAGTTGATTGAAAGGGTTATTATCGCTGCGGCTTTTTTTTGTAAAATGCAAGGGCAGGGCCAATATAGTATCCCATAATGGGCAAACCAAACCAATTTTTTGCAAAATATAAATAATACTTACCATCAATAAATAAAAAAATTGGACCACATACAGCCTTATTAAAGAGTTTGGTTAAACTTTTATACATGTATGCAAAAGTTTTTTACTTTATTCTGTACATACAAAGACATTCTTAGTTATACCTTTATGGTACGTAGCATGCATTCCCCTTGAAACCTGCTTTCTCCATCTTCTAAGTAATAACGCTTAATTACGAGAATACAGGTCCTGACCCTGTCATGCAGCTCTCGCCAAACTCTCATAAATAAGCCGGAAAAAAATTAAGTAGGATTGAGATAAGAAGTTATTTAACTCATTTTGAACCTGGTGACATAAACCTATTGTTTAATATAAACAAAGCAAATATTACCCTATAAAAAATAAACAAAAATTACTGCTTTGTGAATTGGTAACATCCGTTTTTTATTTTTCTTACTTTTCGAGTACCTACCTATGAATTATTACACGAATTACGCAAGAAAATCTTTCTGTCGTTTTGGGGGTGTGAAGTATAACGCCTTCTCTCTGTTTTTTATTCATTTAAATCATACAACTATGATATATAGTAATAGCCCAGGGATTGCAAAATGTGTAACAATAATAAACCAAGGTTGCCCTGGGAAAGTCCATAGCCGAAAAAGGTACTGCGCATGCTTGACGCGACTGGATTGTGAGAGTTATTATCGCTTTTTTCGGAAAATGCAAGGGCAGGGCGGTTATAGTATCTCATAGTTATATATGCTTTAAATCATATAACTATGAGATGATATAATGGCCCTGCCCTTGCATTTCCCGAGAAAAATGCGTACTGATAATACCTCTCCCAATCAAGTTAGCCTGGAAATAATCCAGAGACGAGGAGTCTATCGGGCAAGCGCGTCGATTGCGTCAGTAGTGAAAGCAACTGACAACCATCTGACAGCGAAAATTTAAGTTTATGTTTAATATTTTTGTTTACTTTTGACAAAGGACCATGCAGTATTTAAATGGAAAATTGTTCCCCGTGATATTTGGATGCGGTTATATCCCAGCAAACACAAATCGTCGGCATTGAATCGGGCCAATGTCGACAACGTCGGCAGTGTGCCGGAGACTACACGCTGGCCCGATTTTGGACAGATTGCGATTTTCAGTTTTTGGTCATTAATCGGCAACTGACGGAGGTCCACATTACTACAGTCGTCCTTATGCTGAAACCACTTTAGGACCGACGATGGTACGATTGGAACTTTGTTTAATCGGCAACTGACGATGGCCCAATTTACTATAGTCGACTTTATGCCGACGCCTACTTTATCTGCTTTAGGGCTTGTTTGATTGGTCGAGAACCGGCAACTGACGATGGTCCGATTTACTATAGTCGACTTTATGCCGAAACGCACTCTAGCTGAGATTTTTGTTCCTAGTATGTAGAGATGGCGTTAATGTCACTATTTTCCCTGTACAGTGGAAGATAATATTATATATATAATGAGCAAAGATATTTCAAACTAGAATGCGGACTTGACAAGATGGTGGTACTTCTCTACAAGAATCACCTCTTCCGCCACTTAAATTACCCCGACTGGTTAAGCACCCGCATTATCGAAACTTTGTAGTTGCCAATGTCGGATCGTGTCAAGCAACCACCGACGGACCTTCGTCAATCACCGACGTCGGCCCGGTTCGAGAGGCCGATGTGGGGCCTCATTATCCACCCATTATCGGACCTTTGTGGTTTGCCATTGTCGGGCCGCTTCAAGCTACCACCGAAAAAAAAAAACATTTGGAGAAATATCAGGTAGTTTTAAATAACGAGGGAGTGAACAATTTAGTGGAGGTTGACGACCTCTAAACGGATTCAAAAAGTGTGGGCAATTTTAATAAGGTTGATTTATGAACTTATTTAACGTAGGAGTTATTTTATCTGAGGCCACTGCACATCAGATCAGTAGTGTTTTTTAACATCTTCTGTGAGAAAACTGAAACTAAACACCAAAAAAAATACATAAGCCAACATTTAATTAACCAATTCGTTTCCGCGATCAGTTCGTTCAGTTGTAATTCTTGCCGAGTGGGGGCCTATGACGTCACACCTAGCTGTCAAAGTTGTCAACCAAACGAAAAAAAAAAGTGAGAGATCTTGGTTACAAACTCAATAAATTTGGGTATTTTGAATCCTCTACATTTTCTCGGACCTTAATTAAAAAGGTGTAAATTTTGTCTTGGAATGGAGTGGGAAACCACAGTAAATTAATTTTACCTACGACCAATGAATAATAATAATTTTACGAGCATCTCAACACGATTTTAATGGCTCATTTACGGTCCTAGGATATAATAAAGCTTAGATGAGGTAAACCACAAGATGGCGTGACAAGCAATAAAACCACGGATCACCTACCAGTTCGGTACTCTGTGATAAAACTTTATTTTATAAGAGCACTAATTAACACAAATAAATAAATCCAATATAATTTTAGTACCTAACCAAAAATAAGTCCCGTTAAACATTACGCATTTTTAAGAAAAAAAATCTTGTTTTTAAAAAGATATATGAAAAGTCCCTTAGTGTAACCTTATTTGTATTGACGTTTTAGACAGAACTTCATTGGAACATCAGGATCTTAAGGTTGTTGACTTAAGAGTGTTCGCGTTTGATATTTTTAATAATTTATGATATTTATGATCATATTTTCATTGGTCTTAGGTAAATTATAATACACTAACTTGCATGTTATGGTCATTACACTCTCAGATAAATTAAGACACTCTCAACTTTATCTTTTCGTTTAATAACTATCATAACATGCTTGTTATGTAAACTAGTGATATGATTTACAAGATTGCGAGGGTAATTTTAATGATTAACCTCCAGACTAAAATGGGGTTAACTGATAGTTGCGGCTCCGTAATCTGGGGCTATTTTTATCTTTGCGAAAATCTACTTTACCACGCTAAACTGATTAACCGGCGATATTTTTAGCGAAAGGGAAGTTTTCCGCGATTTACCTCGAACTTTCGCAACGGAAAGCTCAGAATATGTAGAGTCAAAATAGAGAATTATTGAAATACGGCCGCACTGAATAGCAGATTGCTATAGCTAGATTACACAGGCTGTGACCTGACCCTAAAAAGTTCAAATTATAGAATTATTGAACGCGCTTCTAGCGAAACGGTGACGACACGACTTTATTTCTGACTTACAAATATACGTTTGAAGGTGTTAGACAGTTACTTTGTTTATATGGGCCTTTTAAAACGGGTTTATATAAGAACGGTTTGAAAATGTTGTCGTATAAACACCACAGCGTATCTGCCTGCCGAACGGAAGGTTCCGGGTTCGAATCCCGGCTAGGTGCATGGATATTTTGTGTTTGTCTTTAACTTTGCATAAACTTGGCTAACACTGGGATACTATAATGGATGGAAAGTCCCAGCATAAAGAAAGAAAAAAAACACCACTAAAACCGTTTTAAGCTCTAAATCGTCTTTATTTTACAGCGATTTAAGAAACTGGTTTATCGCTTTAAAACCCATTTTAGGATCGTTATAAACTCTTTAAACACATTTTAGCGCATTCCTTCCTTCCAACATAAAGAAATACGGTGAAACGGAGCTACTTTGAACCGGACTGTAACTTTGATCAATTAGCCGCCATTTTGTTTAATCTAATATATTTCTGAAAATTGTGGTTTTTTAGCAAAACAAAAAATGTTACGTAACTTAAATATATACAATATATGTTGTTGAGTTGTTGGAGTGCTGCCTACATAACTCTTATTTTCAAGTAAAAGATAGGTTTTATAATCAGAATGACGGTCTGACAATGGGTTCATTGCTTTCGCCAGTGGTGGCCAATATTTACATAGAGTGGTTCGAATCACACGCGGTTGATACGCAACATATAAACCTAAGCTCTGGCTAAGATATGTTGATGATACTTTTATTGTCTGGACCGGGAATGACCAACAACTTTCAGAATTTCTTCACCACCTAAATAACATAAGACCCACCATTAAATTCACAATGGAGTTGGAGCAAAATTGTCAAATTCCTTTTCTTGATGTACTTGTCACACGAGTAGAAAGCGACATCAGAACAACAGTCTATCGTAAACCCACTCACACAGGACAATATTTAAATCAAGGTTCAAATCATTCTGCTACAACCAAACGAGGCATATTTAAAACTTTGTATTACAGAGCCGTTCAAATTTGTAACAATTCTCATGACTTGGAAATCGAAATAAGAAACATTAAGAAGGATCTGCAGCAGAATGGTTACAGCCTTAAACTTATAACAGATACTATTTCTAAATTTCAACAAACAGGACAGAGATTACAAGACCAAAATCAGGCAAATGCATTCCCTACAATCCCATACGTTAAAGGAGTATCAGAGAAAATTCGAAGAGTAACGAAAAACTTTAATATTAAAACAGCTTTTAAATCTAGTAATACAATTAGAAGCCTTCTTAGTAAAACAAAACCAGAGAACAAACAAAATAAGGAATGCATTTTCCAACTTCCTTGTGAGTGTGGTTAATCATACATAGGCGAAACTAAAAGACCACTATCTGTTAGGCTTAAGGAACATCAGACGAATACCCAAAAAGGTGAAACCACGAAATCAGGAATCACCGAATATGCATGGTCAAAACAACACCGAATGAAGTGGGCAGAAGCAAAGGTTTTGCACAAGGAGTCACACTGGAAGAAACGAAAATTCCTTGAAGCTGCCTTTATTGGGCAGAATCAGGGTATTTTCAGTAAAGCAAGTGTTGAAATCCCAAATATTTGGAAGCCCCTCCTTGGGCGGAGCCAACTTCTTAAACTTCAAGGTTGAGTGATTTCTCACAGTATATAAGCACGTAGCCTTAGGAATTCGTCTTGTATAAATAAAATATAGACAATGGAAGTCCGAAACACAGAGTTAATTTCAAACACATCATTGTCTCAAACTTTCAAACATATATTGTTAAGTCAAAAAATTAAATTATTTTGACATCGCAGAAAAATAATCATAGGAAACGTGATGACATCATTTTTCATCTTTTTTCTTTCCTTCCAAACTTTTGTGTATACAACAGATTCTCTACATTTTTGTTTGGGTCACACCACATTCTGAAAATTATAATACATTTACTCCAAAACTTTTTATCAAATACTATTTTAATGAAAAAGGTGGTGCGAACCAAACAAAAATACAGAGAATCGATTACCAACCACAACAAAATCATAGAAACTTCTTAAAAAAGTAATTATAAATTATTTTCTCCACAGGTCGATGACATATCCCCGATTATGGCCTCAGATATCATGAAAAAACTACCAAAGCCAAATGTTTTTTATGACTTTTTATATTTTAGTTTACTAAGAATTTTGTTGTTTTTTGGTAAGTTTGTATGTTTTAAATAATAACAAACAAAAAAAAGATTTTTGTTTAGGAATAAAAAAATTGAATTTCATTTATGAAATAAAAAATGCGATTCTTTAATTTTCCAATCCATAAAAATACTAGAAATATGTACTATTTTTTCCGCTTTTTCCAATGGTAGGGCTATTTTAAACGTATGACCATTTCATGAAAAAAGGTATTAATTTGAGTGACAGTGACAACGACATCATCTGTCCGAAAACTTTGCTTTTATTTAATTGAATTTATTTATTATATTATGGAGGGTTTCAATCCACAAGGTAAACCCGTTACACGAGGACATGGCCCCAAGTTCCGAACCCACTTCCTGAGAAAACTTGGCATTGTCGAAAAGTTTACTTTTTTGAGGAAGTATGGTTTTGCCATTTTGTTTCCGTTGTTGTAAAGTTTTTGTGTTGTAAAATTTTGTGGCGGTATTTTCTGTGATTGCGTGCGTTAATATCGCGGGAAACACTAGACAACACTTCTTCAATTCTTTTTACGGTAGTGTCCACTCTTAATAGATTTTCCAAAAGTTAACAAAAATATTAAACATAAACCTGCATTTTTGCTGTCAGATGATTGTCAGTTGCTTTCACGACTGACGCAATCGACCAACACCGTTCTCAACTAAAAAGCCAGTTAACTCATTTTCGTTTTAGTATCCTTTGGCCTATGATCGATGCAATATTGACACCAAACTGACAGAAAATCCATGTTTCACTTGTCAATTTGGTAGGCTAAAGGGCACTGAGGCGGTAGGAGTTAACAGGCTTTTTAGTTGAGAACGGCATTGAATCGACGCGCCTGCCCATTAGACTCCTCGTCTATGGGTCTTTTCCAGGCCAACTTGATTGGGAGAGTTACAGGGTTGCCATTTTGGCATGAATCCCATCCTCGGTAATGACCCGTTACCGACCCTCGAATTTACCATAATTTGGAAAAATTGGTAATAAATAAAAATAAACACGTTTATATTTTTTTCCTAATAGCGGGTGACCCGCGTGTTAGGGTAGCCCTCGGACTAAACAGGTCCCAAAATACTGTATCTTTTAGTATATTCTAAAAGTTTTGCTTTCTTGTTTAAATTGTTTATATCTAAACTAAAATCAATATTTTTTATGTAAAAATATTATCAGATACAGTATTTTGGGACTTATTTAACCCGGGGGTCACCTTAACTCGCAATTGAGAAACCGGCCCTAAATCCGCCTAAAATCAATTCGTATTACAAGCAACCAATATCCTTTTCTTTGGTACAACCGAGAAAATTAATAAGAAGTGTACGGCCTGTTTTTATCTTCACTTTGTTCTGCAATTCAAGAGTAAATAGCGGTTATAAAAAATCCAGACTTTGCTTCCAATCCTTATTTTCAAAGTTCCTGGAAACACTGGAGAGATCAGTACGCATTTTTCTAGGGAAAAGCAAGGGGAGGGCCGTTATATTATCTAATAGTTATATGGTCATCACAGTCTACACCTCATCCCAAATTCTCCGGACTAATTTTAATATGGCGTCTGACAATTAAACACAGAAGTTAAGTGGAACTGTCATTGTCAGTGTCAAAAAACTGGTCCTCATGAGCATTTTGGAATGGAGTGTAAGAGCAGGAAGGATGGTGAGTTGTTTAACGAGAGCAGAGCCGAGGGCAGTGTATGAAAAATATGCCAGTCGACGCAAAATCGGAGCTCTATAGTTTATTACGAACTATTAAAGTGGTTCTATCTCTATAATATTTCGTATTCTGTGCAAGTTTTGGAGGTTGCGTTTCCTTGGTATCGGCTTGGGGTAGGCACTGAGCCCTAAATACCTCCACAGGTTAATGCCGAACCTATAAAAAAGCTGTTGCATGCCGTGGGGGACGTTTCAGTCTGTGCGAAAAAGTCGACTAAAAAACATCTTGCCTTGTAATATAAGCGCTGAGTTTGTTTGTTGACGATATATTTTTTAAAGAAGAAAGGTATAAGTTTAAATATATATTGTTTTAACAAAATTTGTGTGCGTTAAAGCTTTTTTTAAACAAAGTTATGGGGGTGATAAGTCTTAAAAAATCACGCTTTATATTCGCCAATTAATTATTGAATTATTTTTTTCCCTAGAGAAAGCCCCAGCTAATAAATTAGACTTACAAATTTTGTGTCTTAGAACGTTGTTAGTCAAATACTAGTTTTGCGATAGTAGGTAGATACATGGTGACATGTTTCGACGACCTTAATGTCAAAAAGTAGATGCAGCCAATACATTTTTCACTGCTGCATGTCCACTAAGGGCCAATTTCAGCGTACTGTTAACCCTAGTTTAAATTTAATTTGTGTTTAGAAGGTGACACCTTGGTATTTTAAGTTCATTGTGGAAGTATGTTCTAAACACCGATTAAATTAAACTAGGTTTAAATTAATTTTTTTGTGCGGTGCAATTATCAATAAATATAACTTAATATCCGGAGCTATAATAGAGGTCTATCTTTCCCATAACAATATTGTATGCCTATGTTTTCTTTAAGCGTTTACAAGATATTTGCAAAAAAACCGTTAATAGTAGTTTACATAACAAGCATGTTATGAGGGTCATTAAACGCGAAGATGAAGTTTGAGACGCGAGCCGCAGGCAACTGTCTTAATTTTTCTGAGCGTATAATGACCATAACATGCGAGTTAGTGTACTATAATTTACCTACGACCAATGAAAATGCCATCATGAATATCAGAAATTATTAAAAATATCAAAGTTAACAACCTTCATAACCTGATATTCCAATGTCGTTCTATCTAAAACGTCAAAACAAATAAGGTTACTAAGGGACTTATCCTATATCTTTTTAAAAACAAGGTTTTTTTTCTTAAAAATACGTAGTATGTCAATTTACCGGGACTTATTTTTGGTTAGGTACTAAGATTACATTGGATTTATTTACGTTTAGTAAATAAATTTAATGTCTATTTTTTTATTTTTACTTCAATTAGTGCTCTTATAATAAAACGTTTTACGCTTGCCACGCCATCTTGTGGTTTACGTCTAAGCTTCTAATCGTGTTGAGATGGTCGTAAAATTAGTATTATTCGTTGCTCGTAGGTAAAGAATTTTTTAAGTATCGATGGATATGGATATGATTAAGTAAAAAATGTACTAATTTAGAAACCTTAAGGCTATAGTTTCTCCACAGATTTTAAGTAAAAAAAAGTACAACTGGCAACGCCTTGTTCTTTAATTTTTTAATCTTTTGCCAGAGTGCACAGGGAAAACTAAACATCAGAATTAGCTGAAACTTCGCAGGGGTGATCATTTTAAATGCTTAACAAAAATATCTGAAGCATTTTTCAAAATTCTCAGTTATTTTTTCTTCAAAATAAAAGCTCTGGTGCAGCCATCCATCCCAAAAGCCTCAAAATAATTGCGGCTTAGAATAAAACCCGATTTAAAAAAAAAAACAATTTCCTCTGGATTACATTTTTTCTTTATATATTTTCTTACTTTAGAGAAAATAAAAACTAAATTTCCTTTTTTCTAAAAGCCTGTGCACTCCGGAAAAGAAAACCGATCAATCAATCACACTTCATTGAATTTGGGAGACAGACGCAGTTCAAGTGTTGGCCGATAGATCGCAGAATTTATACGATTCCATGGTAACTGCAGGTGTTTTGTCAACAAACTTTAAATCGGGCCGCAGTGGGACAGAAGAGTATTTTTACATATTCTGACAGAAAACCATTCGAGGTTATGTTTATCTTTCAAAAATGTGTTTTCAAAAACATTGTTCTAAAACAAATATGAACCCACTCCGCCGCCCGCCGAAAAAGGCCTAGCGCTGCGCGGGCATTACTCCGAGTCTATCAAATAACCAAGATAACTTTACTGGCTCCCTGGGATTACTAGGAGTTCGCATAAAAACATTCGGCGCCCATAAACCCACATAATTTTGTTTTATTTTGATTCAACCATTTTCTTTAAATTTAAATTATTGCGGCATAAGTTATGTGCAAGTGTACTAGTTAAATCTTGGAGTGCAAAGGATATACACACGGATATTTGAGTACTAACAAAACAGGTCAGTAAAGCTCCATTTAAAGGTTGGAAAGACGCTTGCTAGTCGTTGACGCTCCTGTTTAAAATAGAATACGATTATATATATATATATATATATATATAAAACCTGTTGTCGGTATCAGCTAGTGGGAGTGTTTCCAATTCAATTATAAATGCACCTGTAAATGCAACCTTAAACATTACACCCAGTTACTTTAATACGTAGTTGGGTAGCGTTTTTTTAGCAGGTAATTCTGCAATAAATGATTTTCTTTTATTTTAGTATTTTACTTGGTTTTTTAACGGCGCAGAACGCGAAAAGTCAAAATAAGTAACCCTACCCGAAATTTTTGACCTGGTGCTAAAAAATCTCTGGTGTCCCATTGTGGATAAACATAAATAAAGTCTCCGCATTGCCATGGAAAACAAATTTAATGACGTAAAATTTTGCAAAAAAATCAGGTCGACAGAGTTAAATTCATTTCCCGTATAGTGTTGTGTTCAGAAAGCCCACCACACACACACACCATCTATAATCTGTCATTCTTGTCTAATGTCAGCCAATTTACAAAAACAGACCTCCTATAAACAAAGTATACTTATATACTAAACTAATAAGACATCACATTTAAAAGTAGAAAGAAAAATAAAAAAGTTACGTTTTATTTCTACTTCCTATACTTAATAGATGTATTGGCTTAAAAACGACTCTAGAAAAAAAACATGAAAAACCATATATTATACGGAGTTGGTTAAAAAAAATTGAATAAAATTAAATTTTTAAACAATCTTGACGTTAAAAATTATCCAAATTTCACCATATCATAACCTCATTTCAGCACACTATCATTGCCCAAGTCTGGACTGGGGTGACGGTGTGGTGTGATAAGTTCACTAAAAGAGAAATAATTATGTACAATTTTGACCCCTATTGCCGCTTATTAGTGGCCTTACTGATGATGCTATAAGCGCACCGGTAGACACACCACATTTTCTGAACGACGAAGATGAGACGCACCGGTCATTTTCGTCGTTCAGGAAAGGTGGTGTGTCCACTGCTGCGTTTATAGCGTCATTAGCAAGGTCACTAACATGCGGCAATAAGGGTCAAAATTGCACATATTTATGTCTATTTTAGTGAGCTTATCACTCCAGTTTCGACTTGGGCGATGGTTGGTGTGGTTGAATGAGGTTATAATATGGTGAAATTTGGATAATTTTTAACGACAAGACTGTATAAAAATTTAAATTTATTCAATTTTTTTTAACTAACTCTGTATAATATATGGTTTTTTCATGATTTTTTTTTCTATAGTCATTTTTAAGCCAAAATACACCTTACAAGTATAGTATATCTTTCTAATGTGATGTGTTATTAGTTTAGTATATAGGTATACTTTATTTATAAAAGGTCTCAAAAAGTTCTTGCTGATACTTGATCATTTTCAAAATTTTGGGATGTTTTTATGTAGCTTTTCAATAACCTCATATTTAAATGATCCGTTAAGAAATAAAAAAGTGGTGGGGACGGTTTTAAAAACTATCCAACATTTTTCTGTCACTTGTAGCCTAAACACATGCCTTTTTTGGGTCATTGGATAATCCGTCATTCAAAAATAAGAGAGGACAAAAAGCCTATTTTTACATTTTTCTACCCACTTGTAGTGCAAAAAAAATATATTTTTTGGATGATTTCTTATTAGATCATGTCACATAAAAAAGCAAAATATATTTTTTGGGTCATTTCTTCTTAGATCATGTCATTATTTTTTACCCACTTGTAGTGCAAAAAAAATATATTTTTTGGATGATTTCTTATTAGATCATGTCACATAAAAAAGCAACCCCAGAAACCAACCCAACTTTCGAAAATAAGAGGAAACAAAAAGCCTATTTTATCATTTATCCCAACATCCCCTTGTTTTGTTTTTGTAAATTAGATGACATTAGGCAAGAAAGACAGATTATAGGTGGTATGTACACTTGCGGGCACACCGAGTGCGGGCACTCACACCATGGTGTGGGCTTTCTGAACGCAGCCCAGGTGTGGGCATTCTGAACGCAGCCCAGTGTTGGTAAAAACCAACACCGTACTCAACTAAAAAGCCAGTTAACTCATTTTCGTTTTAGTATCCTTTGGCCTATGATGGGTGCCATATTGACACCAAACTGACAGAAAATCCATGTTTTACTTGTCAATTTGGCTAAGCAATAAGCTAAAGCGCACTGAGGCGGTAGGAGTTAACAGGCTTTTTAGTTGAGAATAAAACGAATAAAACGTTTTTCTTTTCAAGGTCTGCGAGTTATTAAAATGGTTACCTGACGTGTCAAAACGTCAAAAACCTGACATCCATCGAAAAAGAAAGCGTCAGCATTTTTTTTAAAGCGCGATGGAAAAAAATAAAGAACCGGACCAAAACATACATTCAAGTAAAACATCTCCAAATCATGAAGTCGAAAAAATTGAAACGTTTCAAAATACCATTAAAGAAACCCAAGAGTCGCACAAGAAAATTTCCGAACTAACATCGAGCGCTCCTGCTACTCCAAAATTGGGGTTTGTGAAAGCTGACCAGCTCAGCCAGGATAAATTGTTTACCAAAAGGTCGAAAACTTGTTTGGACACCAAATACAAGTGCACTATCACGAGCGAAAGACTGGCACAACTTCGAAAAACTGTCGAAAATGCAGCGAAGGATCATAAGATATTTATGATCAAAGGTAATTTAGATAAGTTTTTAAGAATTTATTAGATTTTTTATAAGGCGGAGAAAGGTTTTGGTTGTTTTAAAGGCTATCGAATTTATTGACGACCAAAAATGGCTGTACAAAAAAAAATGGAAATGATAAAAATTACGCTATTAAAAGTAATTTTTTTTTTTAATGAACTTAACTCAGGAAATATCGAAAAACTATATTGGAGCACGCTTTTGATTTTTTGCCGAATAAACTAAATTTTTTTTCTTAAGGCCACACAATTAACTTTTCATTTCTTTTAATATACCGGGTGAAAATTTCAAAACTATCCACCCCTCGATTTCGACTTATCACGGTTCTAGTTGACGTTGGTTCAAAAATTTTCCAGGATTATAAGCAAAAGAAGGAGACCCCGATTTTGTAATATCCCTGAATATTGTTTAAATTTACAGATAATTGTTTATGGTTACATGTGCATACAATAAAATTTTTTTAATTTGCTACACAAAATGCTATGACGTCATCTATTAGCTGACATGAACAGAACAAATAGACGTAGATAGTACATCCTGTAAAGGTCCGTAGCTTGAGAACGGCAATCATTCTGAAGCAGCAAAATAGGCTGGTTCCGATTCTCAAGGCGTGGAACATGACAGGATGCGGTATCTACATCGATTTTTTCTGTTCATGTCAGCTGAAAGGTGACGTCATAGCAATATTCATCTGAAAATCCCGAAATTAATAAAAATAAAAAACTTTTCACTAGATATATATTTAAATATCAGCAATTATCTGTAAATTTAAACAATATTCGAAGATATTACGCAATCGAGGTCTCCTTCTTCTGGGAAATTTTAAGACCAAGGTTAACCAGGACTGTGACAAATCGAAATCGACTCTGGTATTACGAGAACTAATAGAGATATTTACCTAATTTTGAAAACAGTTCAAGGGGTTGGAGGGGGAACGTTATTTATGTATTCAATAACTTGGTCGCATCCACCATGTTGGCGCAGGCCACGCCCACCCGTTTTTCTTACATTGGGCTCCCCCCCTTGTGATGCCTCTTTGGAAAGGTTTTTGCATCAGCTTTACAATGGTACATGTTTTTTTCAATTTGAAATATCCGTTTTTGTGATGTTAGCGGTTAAAATGTAAAAAAATTGATATTTACCCAAAAGTTAATTTAAGGGTTTATAGAAGAATGCAAATTATGCATTCAGAATGTTTTCAGGCCTCACCCCCTCGAAAAAGTAAATTTAAAACCGTTTTCAACAAGATATCATAATGAAGTGTTCTTATTATTTTTTAAATAATGAGCGTGGCCTGCACCGAGCGGTTGAGGCCCAGCAAGATTCTGAATGCATAATTTGCATTCTTTTATAAAACCTTAAATTAACTTTTGGATATTTTGTAAACGGTAATTAAATTATTATTTATTTACAGTTTAACCGCTAATATCTCAAAAACTGCTACTTCAAATTAAGGAAAACGTAGACCGTTCTAAAGCTGAAAACCCTTTTTAAGGAGGTATCACAAGGGGGGTCGAATTTAAGAAAACCATGTGGGTGTGACCTGCGCCAACATTGGTTCTCAAAATACCTGGAGTGGATAGTTTTTAAATTGTCACACTGTATATAGCTCTTAATCAATCAAAAGCCATTTTAGATATTCAGGGCATATTGAAAATTGAAACAGCTGGCATCTGAAAAAGATTTAAAAAATCATCTCGAACGGCAAACACAGACGCCACCTGGGTATCGATTCTTGAACCGAGGGATGGTCACATGGGGGAGTGTTCTCACGAAAAAATTCCTAGTCTGTATTCTTGAACGCGCGAGGAGTATTCCCATCCGTCCAAAATTCGCAGGGGAACGTTCTACTGGTATGAGGCAGGAGAATGGCGTTGTAATCGCACGAAACTTGCGCAGAATGCAATGTTTGGTTGGTTAATTTGTAACCTAACCTTTGTTGATTTGGTTTTTATTCCGTTTACTTTTTTTATATAAATATTGTCGGTAAAAATGATGGAGCCAGAAGAAATATGGCTCGTGAATAGAGTTATAAATTATTTAGAGGAAGCCGAGGCGGATCTGGTGCAACAAGTCGCCCCGAGACTCCAATTCAAGACGATTTGATCCTTAAAAAATTAATTTTGAAAAACCTGGCCAGAGAAATAATGGCCATTTATGGTTGAGGGCCGAAGGGCATCAGACTTGTCCATCGACACAAAAGTACGTAATAAATTAATATACCTAGTGCAATATATAGAGGGCTTTCACATCATATTCAATACATATTGAAACGATTGTCTCCTTTTTCTTTCATAGAGCATGTTCTCTGTTTCGACTAAAAGCGTGAAAGAACAAAATGCTTGATTTTTTATAGATATTGATTGAGTATAATGTGAAGAAATACTAAGTAACCCACATACCAAGCCATGTATATCCGTCAGCATATACACATTCATCCAACATCCATTGGATGAGCTTATAATATTAACTTATAAGTGATTATATGGGATGTGCAAATGTTATTTACCTTTTATGTTACCCATATAAAATGGATATATATTGATGAAGCTGCAACGGACATCCAGGTGTGATAAATAATCACTTTCGATGGATGTCCATAACATATGTACAAGACATTTATGGATATACTTTATGTGGGAATAGAAGAATTTTTGTTTCATTATAACTCAAAAACTAATTAGATATCCAATTTTCACAGTTAACAGGTATCCTTAGTTATAGGTTAACCTAGTTCAATCCTCTAGGCATGGTTTTTGCAGCTACTTAGTGCATAATCTTATATTTTTGTCTCTTTCTCACATATATGAACAGAAAAAGATGGATAGAAAGTTATACATTATTTTTGTCAATTGTGCATGCTGCAAGTTAATACCTCATACAACGCTCATACTTATAAGCTCTAATTTAATTTTTTTATTTACAGGTTATGGTAGCTTTAAACTTTCTATCACATGGTTTCTACCAAGAAAGTGTTGGAAAACACGTATATGCCACACATTGAGGGCGCCGAGCTATGTCTTCGTTTTTACAAGATGTGCCTTCCATTCAAAATTCAGCCAATTCTGATTATTTGACAACAAAAAGTAGAGATTTCACATGACCCATTTTGAATGTCGCTTTGATATTTCCTGAGCTAAGGTCACTGACAGAAAAAAAAGAATCTCCAGATAAGTACCATTTTTAAAAAAGAATTATACATTTGCTGTATCTATAGCCAAGTTTTATGTGAAATATTGTAAAATAAAGAATTTAATAACTTAAAAATGGGACCTTTCATTTACACTCATTTATGTACCAGGTAACCATTTATAAAGTCCAATTTGGAATTTTTTTTTAATTATTTGTCAGAAAAAGCTCAATACAAAAGGAAATTACTCATAATTAGGTATATTTCTGTCACAATTTCAGTTTTTCCCCTAATCAAACTACACACAGGGTAGCCATAAGTTCTCTTTTTTTAAAATGAAATCCTATATTCTTTTTTAAATTTTGATTCAAAAAATATGTGTGTTAGTCAATGAAAAATAGTAATGGTTCTTTGTTCAACACGTCTTATGGCAACGTTTTTGTGTTCAATGATCGTTCAAGACAAAAGTAACATATAGTATATTTTTGAAAACAGGAAGAAAAGATTATAAAAAAAGGACCTTTTGGCCTGCGTGTAAGGTGGAATTAAAAAAAAAACTTACACTGTAATAGAAATTTCTAATCTACATAATTTAATTAGTATGTAATTCCCATTTACAATAAAAAGTAATTTTTTAATACTTTGTCATACTTTTATTTTGAACCTTCAATTCAACGATTGTTTTTTGTTTTTGTTTAATGTCAAAAAAATAAGGAAAAAAATCATAGGAAATATTTTGGTTAGTTTAAAGTTAGTTCAATCGCTCAAAAAGCAAACTGGCAGCATTGGACGTGTCTCGGCGGCATTCAAGAATACGAACAGCCAGCGACGGGGATGGGATCGTTCCCTGGGAGTGTTCACATCCTCTAAGTGATCATCCACCACCCGAACGTCCGTCTAAAATTCAAGAATCGACACCCTGGGCTCAAATGTACAGGAGGTGGGTGTTAACCAAATTTAAAATTGTTTATTTATCCAAAATTTGATGTCAAAATCATGGTTCAAATATTTTGGAGAAAATACCAATTAAAATGCAATTTTTCACTTAAAATCGTAAATATTGATGGGGTTTTGGAAAATTGAGTTGTTTATTTACCCTTAGTTTGTTTGTAAAAATGGTAAAATGCGCCGCAGGCGAAAACTTTTTCATAAAATTACATTAAAAAGATTATTTTGGTGGTAATCCACATTGAAAACAAATAAAAAAATCAAAAATTGTTATAGCGGTCATGAACGAACGAAATCGTAAAAATGAAAGGTTATACAGCGCCGCAGGAAAAAAATTTTACTATTTTGATCTATTAAATATCTATTAAATAATAAATATTAAATATAAATTCCAAAAATTAAAGTGTATGTTGTATTTTATTCCCCATATATTTTGTTTGAGTTGTTTCTTCTCGGAGGGGGGGGGGGTTCACCCCAAATCTCCACTCCCCTCTCCTCGCGTCGCCACTGTTATAGATGACCATGGTTTTTCGGTTTTTCTTGAGCAGATTGACGGGGAACCCACAAAAACGCCGAATTTGCAAAAACCGAAACCCAACTGAACAGAAAATAAAATTTCCGAAACGAAATACGGACGAAATTAAAACACCCAGAAAATAATGGATACGAATATAATTTTATAGGATAGAAAGACACGAATATAATTTAACCGATTACAATTTTCCCGAACATTAAAATATCAGAATTACAAAAGTATCGAAAATAATTTTCTAGAAACGAAAAACACCCGAACCACAAATTGATAGAAAATAATATGCCCGAATATGCGAAAGCGCCGTAGGCCCTGGATTGCGGCGTTGACAAGTTTCTCTATTTGGAAGATGACATGGGGATTTTTTTTTATTAAACGATTTTATTTAACTTCACAATTTCTGGCTGTCTAACTGTCTACCATCACTTCCCGTGAACCGATTTTAATATTATGAAAAAATTTGAGGGTAGGGGGTGGTTGAGCGATGTAAAGAGGGTAAATTAATACAACTTACTTCGACTCTTCCCTGTCATAAGCCTGGCAACGTAGCAATTCAATTCGTGGCTATCGGTTCAAATCATTTTCGGACAGATTGGGGTTCTTGAATTTTGTGGTTCGGCATTATTATGTTTCTATCAAATTATTTTCGTTAAAAATATATTCTGACATTTTGTGTTTCTATAAAAATATGTTTCGTTTAAATTTATTTCTATGCATATCTTTTCTAGCAATTTGATTTTCCCGTCATTTCATTTTCGAGACAATTTTTTTCCGACCAATTATTTTCTTTTCTTTTAAATTCTATGTTGGGAATTTGGAACCTTTGGTTGCACTAAAACAAAGTTATGATTGTTTTCCACAAACCAAAACTACACTTTTTTGCACTCGACGCGCGTTTCGCTAACAACGTTAGCATCAGCAGGAGACGCTAAACAATGAACTAAATTAATCTACGCTCTATCTTATATACAATCCTTTAGTGGTCGGAGATAAGACTAATAATTTGTGATTGATCACGATTTTTAATCCTATCTCCCCTCAACCAAAGAATAAAGTGTACTAAACGGGATGGGTTCTCTATCTTTATTTGAACTATTTCTGGATTTAATGATTTCCATACTTTCATATGCATTCAAAAGTCTTTTGTTTGGTACACTTTTTAGAAGTTTTAGGTTATCTAATGTGAATCTATGATTGTTTTCAAAAGCATGCTCGGCCACACTTGGCTTTTCTGTTCTTCCGTATTTTAAGCGTGCTAAGTGTTCTTTAAAACGTGTTTGAATAGAGCGTCTCGTTTGGCCAACATATTTTCTGTCACAATCCATGCAAGTAATTTCGTAAATTCCACTTTTTTCTAGAACTGTAGTTTTATCCTTGGGATTTCCTAGTAAGCTTCTTATTGTGTTACCGGATTGATATACTAATTTAAGACCGGTGTTATTAAATACTTTTTGTAATCCTTTCGTATAATTAGGATTATAAGGAATTGATACAAATTTTAAGTCGCAGGTATCTTTTTGTCTGAAAAAAGTGGAATTCCGAAAGGTCTTTTGAAAAGAATGTCTATTCTTCGAATCAGCTTATTTATTAAGCCTTCGTCGTAACCGTTTTCGCCAGTTTATCGTCTCCTGATGATGCTAACGTTGTTAGCGAAACGTGCGTCGAGTGCAAAAAAGTGTAGTTTTGGTTTGTGGAAAACAATCATAACTTTGTTTTAAATTCTGACAAATTATGTGTCTGCCAAATTTGGTTTCGGGTTTTTTATATGGACCCGATTGACGAAGGTTTTACCTTTTCCAAGATTTGTTGTTTCTTAGCTATAAAATTATCTGTTGAAGGCGGTTGGTCAATAATCCGACGAGAGCTCCTCAAAAGAGATTGGATCGAAAAAATTGAGCAGGGCAGCAAGCACCGCTATACTAACATGGATGATGTAACAAGCAACTTACCGGCTAAGCAAGACTGGGAATCACCGACGACCTATGTGGAAAAGTGTGAAAAAACAGGTAAACAGTCTGCCATCGACCAAAACTATCAGCACATGTCACAATTATGTTTTAAAAATGAAAATAAGCAACAAAATTGTTTTTGGTTCACTGAACTATGTCAAAAAACTAAACAGGATTTCTCAAAAAATAATTTTTATTTTTGTCGCGCTTAATGCGAAAACAAAAAAAAAATCGCAATTAAAACTTAAATTAATGAAAAACTTATCGATAACAATGTCTCAATATATACAATATAATAAATCAAATGACAAACACAAATAGAATATACCTAGCTAGGTTAGTTCGCGGTTTTGGATTTAATTAATTTTTAAACCAAACAAAAAATTTGTTATTGTCTTGACTCAGTAAAATGTTCCACGAAATATTTATTTTAGTCTTTAAGTTTCTATGGTTGGATTAAAAATACTATAGGTATTGAATTAACTACCCAACATGAATCTACAGCATGCTCAAATAATTTAAAACCACAAAAGTTATTAACGCGCCCAATACCATTTTCTTTTTATATGCAAATACAATAGTAGTTTTTTTTATACCGTAACTGTCTGCAGTTAACTATAGCATGGCTTTGGGGTGCGAAAAAAGATTTCTGTCCGTTTTTTACCCAAAACGAAAGAGAATAATTATTCTTGCCTAAAAATTAAGTCATTTCCGCCAGTTTTCACCAAGTATTTACGAAAATTAACAAATTGTCAAAGATTAAAATGTCACAGTAATAAACATCACCGAGTAAAAAGGCACATCGATATGGCAACCATTGTTATTTGATTTATCAGCCGCCTTGATTTATAGTGTAAAGATGGTGTGTTTTGCGAGAAGTGCTCTTCGTTCGAGATTTTTAAGTATTTTCCTGTTATTCTTGGATATTTTGATAAAGGTATTAAAAAAAATAGTGTTCACAGCTCGTGGCTAAACTGTGCTTTTTTACTCGCGTTTTTAAATACCTCGCTGCGCTCGTGAAAACTACTATTTAACAACTAGTGGCCAAAATAGTGATTTTTTTATAAGCGTTGGTTTAAATAACGAGCGCAGCGAGGTATTTAAAAAAAAGCACAGTTTAGCCGTGAGCTGTTAACACTATTTTTTTTAATACTTTTATCAAAAAATTCAAAAAAAACAGGAAAATACTTTTAAAAATCTCGAACGAAGCGCACTTCTCGCAACACACCATTTTTACACAATCAATCAAGGCGGCTGGTAAATGAAATAACAACGGTGACGTTCATTGTTGCGACATTTTAATCGTTGACAGTTTGATATTTTGACGATATATTTAAAAGATTTTTTCTTAACTACTTGGTGAAAACTGGCGGAAACAGCTTAATTTTTAGGCAAAAATAATTAGATTTTTTCAAAATTACTATTTTCCGCTATTTCTCTTTCATTTTGGGTAAAAAACGGAACGAAATCTTTTTTTGCACCCGTGATAAAAAAAAATTGAATCGGTAACCAAAAAAGCCATGCTTTAGTTATCTGCAGACAGTTACTAAAATCATGTTTTTGATGAAGGTATAAAAAAAAATTATTTAAGTTACATATCTTTGAAGATATACTTTTTGGGAAAAAATGTGGCGTGCCACTCGGTATACCTTTGTTGTTTATACAACTTAGTTGATTTTTATTTTTAGTTATTTATTAAAAATAGCGCCTCAAGTAAAAATAAAAAAGTTATCTGTATTTTTATAAAAATTGCGCAGAGTTTGAATAAAACTCTAGATCTGATTGATTCTACAGAAGGATAATTTTGTATTACGTATAAATCTGCTTACCAGTTGACCATTTGATTATTTTATTACATTCTCCTGTTTGTCGTCTACAAACCCGGCAAACAAACAAAATGCAAAATCCTCAAAAGTCAAATATCCTTAAGTTTATTAATAAATACCGTTACATACTTAAAGACAAAATAAAATTAGAATTAAATTTCCATTTAAAACTTATCTTTTTTAAGTGCAATGAATATCTTATTATTGTTTGCAGAGTACCAATATAACTGATTTAAAAAAATTCTTGTCTGTTTTGATAAAAAATTAATTAAAAGCATAAAAAAGGGGACAAAGTATATTATTATAATTTTTCACAATAAGAAAGATAGGTTTACACTTTGCACGATTTTTTTAAATTTAAAATTAAATGTTGCCATTAGGCGCTGCAAATATTTTAACGCTGTTACCATTAATTGTACTCAAACAAGACCAGAGATAAAAGAAAAATAAAAAGATTAGGGAAACACGCCCAGTGTGCTACGGAGTCGATATGTAGGGCTGCGTTCAGAATGCCCACACCCAGTGTAAAAAACGCACCAGTGCGTGGTGTGTCACCGTTCAGGAATATGAAAATGATCGGTACGTCTCATTTTCGTCGTTCAGGAAAGGTGGTGTGTCTACTGGTGCGTTTATAGCGTCATTAGCAAGGCCACTAACATGCGGAAAAGGGTCAAAATTGCACATATTTATGTTTATTTTAGTAAGCTTATCACACCACATCGTCGCCCCAGTCTCGACTTGGGCGATGGTTGGTGTGCTTGAATGAGGTTATGATATATGGTGAAATTTGGATAATTTTTAACGACAAGACTGTTTAAAAATTTAATTTTATTCAATTTTTTTTAACTATACACCTAATAAGTAAAAAAATACGTGACTTTTATTTTTCTTTTTATTTTTAAATGTGATGTCTTATTACTCTAGTATATACTTTTTTTATAGGAGGTCCCAAAAAGTTCTAGCTGATACTAGATCATTTTCAAAATTTTGGGTATAATAATAATAAGTAAAAAAAACGTGACTTTTTAGTATACAGCGTGGCCCCCTGCTAACTCTTGAACGGATTGAGGTACCGAAAAATAAAAACCATGTTTAATGATAACACTTTTGCTACTTTTTGACGTATTTTTTATAAGCATCATATTGACGTAATAAGGTCACTAACTACTTTAAAGTTTTAAATAGGAAGGGGGGTCGAGTGATACCTTGTTTCAAAGGTATTTTAATTCCTTATTTAAAATTTTATT
Source organism: Oxystoma pomonae (assembly GCA_963921995.1). Taxonomy (NCBI): domain Eukaryota; kingdom Metazoa; phylum Arthropoda; class Insecta; order Coleoptera; family Brentidae; genus Oxystoma; species Oxystoma pomonae. Next base: position 115,884,471 of record OY998166.1, on the reverse strand, counting down.
TTAAATAAGGAATTAAAAAAATCGTTATCATTACGCATGTTTTTTATTTAAAGTCGACATTTCATTTCGTTCAAAAGTAAGGTGACGTGCGTAAACTATAGTCGAAAAAACTTATAACTCTGTAAGTCGTAAACCGATTTTTTTTTTAAATAAAATTTTAAACAGGGAATTATAATACCTTTTAAACAAGGTATCACTCGACGTCCCTTTCTATTTAAAATTTTAAACTAGTTAGTGACCTTATAGACCTACGTCAATATGACTCTTATAAAAAATACGTCAAAAAGTAGCAAAAGTGTTATCATTAAACATGGTTTTTACTTGAAGTCGATACCTCAATCCGTTTAAGAGTTAGCAGGGGGTGGGGAACTTTTTACCTCCGCATTGTATACTTTTTTATAGGAGGTCCCAAAAAGTTCTAGCTGATACTGTAGCTTTTCAATGAACTCATATTTAAATAATCTGTTAAGAAATAAAAAAGTGGTGGGGACGGTTTTAAAAATTATCCAACATTTTTCTGCTCACTTGTACCCTAAAAACATGCCTCTTTTGGGTCATTTCATATTGGATAAAGTCACAAAAGAAAAGTAACCCCGGAAAACAACCCAAAACCGAGCATTCGAAAATAAGAAAGGACAAAAAGCCTATTTTTACATTTTGTTCTCATTGTCACCCAAAAAATATGTTTGTGGGTCATATCATATTAGATAATGTGACACAATAAAAGCAACCCCCGAAACCAACCCAACTTTCGAAAATAAGAGGAAACAAAAAGCCTATTTTATAATTTATCCATATTGATAAGGCGCGACCTCAACAGTTTTCAAAAAGTTCTACAACAACAAAAAATATAAATCAACAAAACGTCATACATTTTTAACTTTTTATTAATTAGTTTATCATAAAATAAGTTTTTGTTATATGGAAGCAGAGATTATGGAAGTGCCTACGGCCTTCAACAATTAATAAAAGATAAGTTTGTCTTTTTATAATATTTGGAAAACTTAGGAATTAAGAACCTCTGGCTAATGACTGTTTTTTACCACAAGATATGGTCATTCCTTATTGCAAAGACGTACGTACTGCATTAATGTACTGGTGCATTTAATATATCAGAGTTTAGCAGATATGTAGTTAGTGCAAGAAGTAGTTTTTTGTCTTGTTTCAAATAAATACCACCTTTAAACCAAGAAATCCTGGGGGTTGCACCGGGCGCCCTTTTGATTTTTTTTTCAGTCTAATATTCCTCCCCACTTCTCTTATGCTGTGTGAAAATCTATTACATGGTAAACAAATTTTAAGCTTATACTTAAGGCAAAAAAAATATTTAACCCAAAATTGAATAAAATTAACTCGTAATTGAGTAAAATTTTACCAATTTTTCGCTGTGGAGCTATTTTGTTATGTATTGTGTTATTTATAGAAAAAATGTAAAGATTTTTGTACCAAAAAAAGACTATTCTGATACCAAACACTTTAAAAAAGAATGCCCTTAAAAACCAAGCTAAAACTATAAATAAAGATCAGAAAAGCAGCTTTTACAATAAAATTATTTTATTTGCTAAATTGCAAATCTCTATTTTTATAGCAGAATGAGAAATAAATTCCCAATGTCCATAGCGGAGTTAAATATAAATAAAAAGAGAGTTTTACCAACAGAAAACTGTTGGATGTTTCGCATTCTCCACCAGTTCTACCACTGTTTGGTTTTATTGCTATCGATTCGTCATAGTAGAAAACCGGACTGGTGAATGAACTGTGTCTGAAACCAATCAGTGGTAGAACTGGTGGAGAAGGAGAAAAATCCAAATGTTTTCTGTTGGTAAAACTCTCTATTTATTTATTTTTATAGTTTGTTTCTCTACGCTCTCAATGGAGGCGCCAGCATCGAGCCAAACTTGTTGCCAAATTCCCACCATTGAATCGAACCCTCTCTTTATTTCTTCTCTTTTATCTCTTCTCTTTTTGAGATTCTTTTCGGTTGATGTAACTGATTTGGAAGTTTAACTTCTTGTTTTAATTGTCTTAGGAGCATATTCCTATTGGAAAGATTAACACGCCAGGACGAACCCGTATCAGGTGACTTATAATAAGTACCATGCGGAACGATGCCTATTTGTGAGTGATTCAGAGTTGGAAGTCAGAGTGTGCGATGGTGCTAAATGATGTCTGGATTGAAGGTGACTAGTAAATCCACTGACGAGCCCACGCTGGTCACCCCGGGCGAAACATCGTTTAATTGTTTCTCCTTTCGCTTTGGTCTTTTGTGTGTTCCTTGTGGGACACTCATCCAATTTTGAATTTTCGTTCTTTCCTTCCAAGATCTTTTGATCTTCTCCCCTCTCTTTATTATTGTTTTCTCTGTGTTTTTGACGCTTAGGCTAGCCTTCAATCAAGATTTCAAGTTATGGTGAAGGTGCCAATCGTTCTGTCACTGTTTCACTTACTGACAGACAAGGTCAAATTTCAAAATCCGCACAGAAAAAAAGCTTATGGAAGTCCAGTCTTAGATGTCGTTTTCGCTCGAAGTTACATCAAGTGGGTAGAAGCAATCGATGCAAATCCGAGCGAATATGATATATGAACGTCAAAACTTGCGTAAAAAAGCGCATCACAAACGTAAAATTGCAATTTTACGGCGAATTTAATTTAATATTACGGAATTTCAGTACGAGTTCAATGTATGTAGTGTGTGCGTTAATAATCTTTGCTAAAATGTGGTCCGTATACGACTGAAATTCGAGTGATTCAAGAATTGGACCCCTGAGCACACCGAACTAAATAAAACATATTTTAGTTATGTCACGAATGCTGTCGGCCTACGACGCTGACTTCTACTGGTCGATGAGGAAGGAACCGTCCGATATAGCCCAAAGGAACAACCCATACAAACTTATCAACAGATTCAGCCGGTCCCTGTTTGCTTCCAAAGAAGGATTGGCTCTTCTACTTCAGCAAGCGTATTGGTATTCAGAAGAAAATGTGGCTCAGGTATGATGTATTTGTTACTTCTTCTTCAGGGCTATTTTTACCCTGTCTACTGTTTACTGTATACACATCATTGTCTAAGATTTTAAAAACAGTAGGACTGACCGATTAATCACTAGAGATTTTTTATTAGTTACACTTTCTTTTAATTTTTCTTTGCATTGGTATTACGTACAATTTTGCGATGGTGTCATACAGGGTTCCTAAGCAAATCCTTAGGGGGCCAAGCAGCCGTGTATAAGACGCAGACAAACGGAAAAGCACATTAGGCAGAAAAGGATGGGCATGGGGTGATGTTGTCACTACATCTTACACGTAGTAAATCCATTCCAGGTTGTTGTTTTCATACCTTTAGGACTGGAATAAAAATTGTTTTTGCTCGACTTTAATACCAAACTGATTAAAGATATCGTAAAAAAAAAATATTTTTCGGCTTTTCATTTTGTAACCATTGTCCTTACGCACTGTTTACAGACTGGGGACTGAGATACATACAAATGCCTAACCTAAAGCGTTCATACACGGCCGGAGAAATCGACTGAGATATTTCCGTAGAAACTTTATCAAGCAAATAGGACGGGTTGACGCCTTCGAACGTCCAACCCGGGTTTTGCACTTTGATTCGAAATCAAAAAGGAGGAACAGTCAGATGTGGGGCCGTGCACAAATTACGTAACGGTGATTTTACCAATTTTTGACCCCCTCCCTATGTAATGTTTTGTAATGGTTTGGCACGCCACTCCCCTAATATTACGTAACGATTTCAGACCCCCCCCAAAAAAAAAACTTTTCACTTATTTTCATTCCAAATTTTCTTAGTTTCACACAAATGCAAACGCTGTCGAAAACCCCCCTCCCCCCTACGTAACGTTTTGTCACCCCCCGCCCCCCTATGACCATTACGTAATTTGTGCACGGCCCCTGTAGTCCCAGTGGAGGAGGGCGTGAAAATTGATATTTTTTTTCTTCAAAATTATACTCTTTAGACCTATTTCTTTGCGTTGCCGAAATTACGTAATTTTTGAAAAAAAATTGTAAGCGGCGCCATTTTTATTTCCTGCTTTGTTATTCTAACATTTTTGCGTTCGGCTAATTTAATTGAAAAATTTTTGCCTGCGGCGTCCTTTATCTTTTCACTCGAAACCAAGATCCCCCATTTTAGGAAAACTGATCCCATCTCTGTTTCTAAATTTTTTCGAATAAAAGTAGAGTATGACCATGGGGGAAATAATTTTTTTCTACGGTATGACAAAAATTACGAGAAAGTTGAAGAAAAAAATAAAAAAAGTGGCAGAGCTCAAGTTTTTCGTAAAAAAAAAACGTTTTTTGTAAAGAAGCAGAGCAAAATAAATCTTTTCACCCCTTTTTGGGTGTTACAAATATTGGCAGCCCGTTATTTTTCGCTTTTACCCTCCCGCTAGTTTTGAAAAATTGGTTCGCTACATGTTTCGAGATCATGTCATAAAACACTTCGAAAATATCAAATGTAGTGTAGGGCCAGCTTTATTTAAAATCAATAATATCGCAAGCAAAAAGCTCTGCAGGAAAAACAGCGCCGTTTATTGATTTCTTTGGCTGCTAATGCTAGCTGCATGGTTTGGCCGTTTCCGGATAGATGTCACTAGTAGAACAGAATGGAAAGAAATTTAATTAAAAGCGAAGATATTTCTTTCTAATGTTAACAACCTCACGAGTTTATCGCTCAGTATCGTAAATAATGGACCCTACCGCCTCCTTTAAGCAAGAAAAAGCTGTGGTTTGGACCTGAAAACATCTAATTTTTAATTAGTTTTTCCTTGATCATCTCATGGTGTGGCCGCCATCTAGCGGAATTTGCAGACATCTTGTCAACGGTTATTATTGCAACTATGATTTATGCTCACAATGAAAGAGTGGCGACAATTTTTTCTCATGAAAGCAGTCCGGAGATAATAACAAACTGGCACCATTGCTCAATATACCTGTTTCTTTTGTGCGCGCAGAACTTTCTATGCCATTTCTGTTTGATTTATTGAAATCCTATCCCTAAGGAAAATCTTAGGAACCCTGTATACGATTTTGCTTTGGATGTCCACAATTTACAGAAAAAACACAATTGTGTGTTGCCTTAACGCTTTGTCACTAGTTGCTTGATTGATTGATTCATTTGTGAGTGTGCCAGTGTGGCACTGTCCCCTGCGACCACTATTGGGTCTATTGTGGCACGCTTTTGACATTTTTTGTTGCCACAGAATATTCAGCCCCTTAAAGAGGCTCTCAACTTGCTTTGGTGAAGCATCATTGAGATCCAGTCCATCCATCTGTGGTTTACCGAAAATACGTTGACGTGCAATGGCCGGACATTCACACAGCACATATCTGGCCGTCCCGTCATACTCCATACAGAGCTTAAATGCGGTGTCCTCACTTAGACCCATTCTGTGCAATAGTACTTTCAGCCTGCAGTGTCCGGTGTATAGATCAACCATTGTCCGGATCTCCTGCATGGTGAGCTCAACGAGTTTCCCGGCCCTCTTCCTGCAGGGTTCTGTAATGAACTCTTTGGAATGTGCCAGTCCCAGCAATTCTCTCCAGTATTGGTGGAACTTATTCTCCAGCCAACTTGAGAGAGCAGTGTTTTTTGATCACGGATGCAAAAAAAGATTTCTGTTCGGTTTTTACCCAAAATTAAAGAGAAATAGCGGAAGATAGTAATATTGAAAAAATCTAATTATTGTTACCTAAAAAATTAAGCCATTTCCGCCAGTTTTCACCAAGTATTTACGAAAAAATCATTTTAAAAAAAAGTATTTTCCTGTTTTTCTTGGATTTTTTGATAAAGGTAATCAAAAAAATGTGTGTGTTAACAACCCGCGGCTAAACTGTGCTTTTTTTACTCGCGGTTTTAAATACCTCGGTGCGCTTGTACGAAAAGCTCTATTTTAGCCACTAGTTTTAGCTACTATTTTTTCGGGTTACCATAAAATAACCAAAAAAAATCCGCTCTCAATTTGTTGTGTTATTCATTATTATTTTGCCACCTCTACATTATTTTTTATTTCTTTATTAATTTCTTTATACTGACTTTTACGCTCCTCATTATTTTTGCCCTATTGGACTTTTACAGATAAATTTTCCACGATGTTGGGTTTTGGGATTCCCGGACCATTACAACTTGTTCGTCGATGACTTTAGGATGACCTCATGCATGGGATTACTAAAATGGTGAGTCCGATTTCCTCACTTTTGTGTTTTGTTGATTTTTCAGTCAAATTTGAAGGTCTGTAACCTAACTTAAAGCTTATGCGAACCTTTGATCAGAGTGTCAAGTGGTGTGTTCAGTTAATGTAACACCAGATTTCGACGGACGCTCTCTTCGTCGTTCGGCTTAAATGCCTAATAAACAATGAAATTGAAGGGTCGGTTTTCTATGCTAATAAAATTGATTTGCCGACAAACCATCTTTTTGCATACGTCTCTTTATTGTCACATAATTCTTGTTTTTGATATGTTAAATTTGATAGAATAGAAAGGATCCCAGCAAACACGGTTCCCTCGGGCCTTCGTCGGCCCGATGTCGATTGCCGAATTTGTCGTCATCGGCACGACGTCGATTTACGACATCGGACCAGCAGTATTTTTTGTCCGCTTTGCGATGTAGACCCAATGTATGTTTGCCGATCCAGCGTTAAACTGTGGCCTGTCGTCGGACCAATGGTAAATTTTACTTTTTGCTGACATCGGCATACCGTCGCTGTACGATTAAGGTCCGATATGGTTAACCACATGGTACCGACCATCCGCCCATAACTGGTTAATTTGGTCGGTCTAACATAGGCAAGCTGGTCTCGGCCCGACATCGGTAAACTATTCAAGTCCGACATTGGTTAAATTGATTTCCTAAAGCGGTCCAACGTCGACGATTCTGTCGGTGGTAGCTTAAAGCGGCCCGACATTGGCAAACTAGAAAGTTTCGATAATGCGGGTGCTTAACCAGTCGGGCTGGTTTAAGTGGCAGAATAGGTGATTCTTCTAGAGAAGTATCACGATCTTGTCAAGTCCGCATTCTAGTTTTAAAATATCTTTGCCCATTATATATATAATATTATCTTCCACTATACAGGGAACATAGTGCCATTAGCGCCATCTCTACATACTAGGAAGAAACTATTAAGCAGTTTAAAAATTTTAAGGTGACGTAATCGGACCATCGTCGGTTGCCGATTCTCGACCAATCAAACAAGGTTCCAATCACACCATCGTCGGCCCTAAAGCCTAATGGTGGGTGTAGGGTAAACAAGATCAAGTGGTCATCGGCATAAAGTCGACTATAATAAATCGGGCCATCGTCAGTTGCCGATTCTCGACCGATTAAAGAAAATTCCAATCGGACCATCATCGGCCCTAAAGCAGATAAGGTTTGCGTTGGCATAATGTCAACTATAGTAAATCGGGCCATCGTCAGTTGCCAATTCTCGTCCGATTAAACAAAATTCCAATCGGACCGTCGTCGGCCCTAAAGCAGATAAAGTAGGAGTCGGGATAAAGTCGACTATAGTAAATCGGGCCATCGTCAGTTGCCGATTCTCGACCGATTAAAGAAAGTTCCTATCGGACTATCATCGTCCCTAACGCAGATAAGGTTTGCGTTGGCATAATGTCGACTATAGTAAATCGGGCCATCGTCAGTTGCCGATTTTCGACCGATTAAACAAAGTTCCAATCGGACCATCGTCGGTCCTAAAGTGGTGTCGGCATAAAGTCAACTGTAGTAATGTGGACCTCCATCAGTTGCCGATTATTGACCGAAAACTGAAAATCGCAATCTGACCTACATCGGGCCAGAGTGTAGTCGCCGATGCCGACAAACTGCCGACGTTGTCGACATTGGCCCGATTCAATGGCTACGATTCGTGTTTGCTGGGATGTCTTGGATCTCGTTGCGAGGACTATTAGATACCGAGCCCTGCAAGATAATTTTGCAAAACCTTGCTATATTTTGGAAAGTTTGTTAGCTCCCTTTGCCATCCTTATTTTCTGTGCGACCAAGTTTAACAAAATAGGTTATTATAAGACTAACAAATTGATGAAACACGTGATGCCCCTTTAAAAATAGTGGGTGTAGGGTAAACAAAGCGATTTTCCATAAGACGTATAATTAATGAATAAAAATGAAAATTTTGGGAAAGTGAAAAAAGATGGAGATTAAACAAAGTGCCTATTTTATAGAGTAATCCTTTCTAAATTGGGGCAAAACGGGCATTTTGCCGAAATGTTAGAAATAAACTCAAAGTTCGCAGCAATGTCTCTCTCAGTTCAGCCTGAAGATCGAGCCAGATCGGCATGAAGAGAGACAGTTGCGCTATTTGATTTAAAAGAGATGACATTATATGTGTAATTACACGGGTGCAACAGAGATAGGTAGAGGGACATTTCCAGATTTAATTGCGAATGTTAAGTTTATTGTTAAAATTTTGGAATTTTGGATTAGTCATCCTTTTAACTGATGAAAGTGGGGGTCAATATGGGGAAAAACTCAATAGATTTTTGTCTAAATGACTTAAAAGTTAAAAAATTTAGGTGCTTATATCTACCAGAATTTTAGAAATATTTATGTCTAAGTTTAGCCATTTTACAATTAAATAAAATAAATATTTCCTCTAAATCCTCTAAATTAAAAAAAATTACAAAAAAAAATAATAATGATTTCCTTTGGGTTAAAGATTTAAAAGAAAACTTGGCAACAACGCAATTCGCTGCATACGTGATTCTCTGACCCCTGACCCTTTCTCCTCTCTACAACAACAGCACAGTACATAGTGCATCTTCCGCTGTCCGTTGTGAACGTTGTCAGTCGCGCGAGTCTACCTAACGCCATTAGTTTCGCTAGTTTTTTGCATTTTGGTGTGAAATTAAACTCAACTACAAATGTTCTCCAATCAGGAATACGCTAACATGCTATTAGTGAAGCGCGCAGAAACTCAAATCTTGCATTTTCAACAAAAACAAAATTATGATTGTTTTCCACAAACCAAAACTACACTTTTTTGCACTCGACGCGCGTTTCGCTAACAATTTTAGCATCATCAGGAGACGATAAACAATGAACTAAATTAATCTACGCTCTATCTTATATACAATCCTTTAGTGGGCGGAGATAAGACTAATAATTTGTGATTGATCACGATTTTTAATCCTATCTCCCCTCAACCAAAGAATAAAGTGTACTAAACGGGATGGGTCCTCTATCTTTATTTAAACTATTTCTGGATTTAATGATTTCCATACTTTCATATGCATTCAAAAGTCTTTTGTTTGGTACACTTTTTAGAAGTTTTAGGTTATCTAATGTGAATCTATGATTGTTTTCAAAAGCATGCTCGGCCACACTTGACTTTTCTGTTCTTCCGTATTTTAAGTGTGCTAAGTGTTCTTTAAAACGTGTTTGAATAGAGCGTCTCGTTTGGCCAACATATTTTTTGTCACAATCCATGCAACTAATTTCGTAAATTCCACTTTTTTCTAGAACTGTAGTTTTATCCTTGGGATTTCCTAGTAAGCTTCTTATTGTGTTACCGGATTGATATACTAATTTAAGACCGGTGTTATTAAATACTTTGTGTAATCCTTTCGTATAATTAGGATTATAAGGAATTGATACAAATTTTGAGTCGCAGGTATCTTTTTGTCTGAAAAAGGTAGAATTCCGAAAGGTCTTTTGAAAAGAATGTCTATTTATCAGCTTATTTATTAAGCCTTCGTCGTAACCGTTTTCGCCAGCTATATTCCTAATCCTATTCTTTTCTGCTTCAAATCTCTCTTTGTTTAAGGGGAAATTTACTAATCTATATGTTAAAAAATGCAAACTTGCAAGCTTATGTTGTAAACAATGAAAAGAGTCATTTGGAATATACCTGTTGGTGGCCGTGCCTTTTCTGTATAGGTCAAAGTCCAATTTATTTTTATTTCTTATAACTAAAGTGTCTAGAAATGGCAGTGTACCGTTGTTCTCTGTTTCATAAGTAAATTTAATAGTAGGAAATTTGTTATTTATTTTTTCCATAAAATTTCAACACTAGTTACTTTAGTGTTGAATACTGCAAACACATCGTCTACATACCTGAACCATACTCTGGGGAAATACTCAAATTCTTTACTTATATCTGATTCAAATTTGCTCATAAATAGGTTTGCGATAAAAGGTGATAAACTATTACCCATTGTGGTTCCTTCTAATTGCTGGTAGTAGTTATTTTTATATTGAAAGTAATTTTGATTCATGCAGAGTTTTGTTAAAGATAGGTATTCTAAAGTCTGTTTGTCTTCTAGATTGTTTTTTCTTAGTAGTTCCTCCAGGTATTGTAAGGTATTGGGGATCGGCACACTAGGGAACAACGAACTAACATCAAACGAGATTAAAATTTCACCTTCTTGGAGTGAAATATCTTTAACTTTGTTGATAAATTCAAGGGAATTTTGAACAGAAAAACCTTTTTCCTTTATCGGTAAATTTTCAAACTCGTTTGCTAGCCATTTCGAAATGTTGTAAGTAGGTGATCCTACAGCAGAAACTATAGGTCTAACCGATTTTCCAGGCTTGTGGATTTTCGGAAGACAATACAGTTTCGGCATAGTGGGATTGCTTACTTGTAGTTTATATTTAATATTGTCAGTAATAATATTGTTACATTTTTTAATTGTGTTTTTTACTTCGTTAATCATTTTTGGTAAGGGGTTCTTTGGGACTTGTTTGTAGGGTCCATTTTTTATTAGGTTATCTACCCTTTCGAAATAATCTGTTTTATCTAATATAACAACTTTATTACCCTTGTCAGCCTTTAGATAGAAAACATCTTTTTCTCTCAAACTTTTAATTGTTTTATTGTGATTTAATGTACTATTTTTATTGTTTTGAATGATGTTTTGAGAGATCTGATATCGGCAAGCATCTCGCACATAGCGCTTTGTGCCTTCTGAAAGATAAGAGATTGAACTTTCAATATTTGCAATAATATCACTTAAATTATCTTTTTGTGGGGGCAGAGCAAAATTAAGACCTTTGTTTAAAAGTGATATTTCTTTGTTATTAAAAGTTTGAGAGGATAGGTTTTCTACAATGTTTGCGATTTCCTTCGACTTTTTTGGTTTTGGTTCAGAACGTTTTAACTTTTGTAGCTTTTTATTAAGTGAAGCCATCTTCTTCGTAAATTTTTTCTCAATTACTACAAACATATGTCTTTGGAAATCGCACCATTCTTCAAAGTTCTTATGACTAAGTCTAAATGTCAACTTTTTAAACAGTCGGTATGCTTCAAGCTCAAACATACTTCGTTTTGCGTACAAATTTTTGATTTCTAAATCTAACCATTTCTGTTTTGCAAACAGGGCTACTTTTGAAGAAACTGTAGATTTCGGCAACTTTACTTGAACAAAGTTTGGAAAAACTTTGATTTTTTTGCAAGATTTTAGAAACCAAATATCTGCACCAACTAGCCTAATCTTAGTACTAAACTTACGATAGAGATTTAGTTCCGTTGACCGTGAAGCCATCTCAACTATATAAGATAGAGCGTAGATTAATTTAGTTCATTGTTTATCGTCTCCTGATGATGCTAACATTGTTAGCGAAACGCGCGTCGAGTGCAAAAAAGTGTAGTTTTGGTTTGTGGAAAACAATCATAATTTTGTTTTAGTGCAACCAAAGGTTCCAAATTTCCAACATAGTTGCATTTTAAAAATAAAAAAAAGTTTTTACAAATTAAAAACAGTTTTAAAACTGTGTGACAGATGTTTTTAATTTTAATAAAAGGAGTGTGCCCTATCAGTGTACAAACAAATGCTTAAAAGAAGTGTTTTTTTGAGTGTTTGCCAAAAAAAATTAATAAAAAAAGAGTTTTTACAAATTAGAGCTTTGAAAATTTTGTGACAGGTCTCGTATTTTTTTTATAATAAAAGTGGACCCTCTAAAACTTTGGAATGCTTTCCAAAGGAAAACTTTATTTCGATACCAAAAAGGACTTTTAAATTAACTTTTACAACCCGACGGGGCGCTAAAACCAATTTTCGGTGCACATTTAGAGTGAGATTTACTAAGGTCTAAAATAGTACCCCCCACAGGTCTAAATATTTACACCTGCGGGAGGTACTAAATTTTAAAACCAATTTTCAAAAAACACTTACCGATACAGAAAAGACACAAAGTTATTGTTTATTTTGTATTGTTATTGCAAACTACCACTGAGAAACTGCTGCTTAAAATACACCATATTTTAGAAGAAAATGCCCTAAAACTAATTTTTTTTGACAGGTTTCAAAATACGCCAAAAATTTGGCAAATAATATCTTCATTATTTGTGTTTGAGGTTATAAAGTTGGTGATTTTTTAGACCACCTCAGGGGGGTGGTTTAAATTTACAGCCCCCAGAAAGGATCGTTTTGTGGCATTTGGTAATAAGTTTGTTTATAATTTCCCTGAGTAACCGTTTTTCCAAGGATTAATTTACCTTATTTAATATACCAAGTTGTTCATTACCCAATAAAACACCACCTATTTTGGGCTCAGTTAAGTTTGCCCCCCCAGATCGATTTTCTCAAAAATTTTTATGCCAAAATTTTGCACACATTTTGCACAATTTTGCACACCACAAATCAAATTTTGCACACCTTCCTACGAGAAACTACAGCCCATTTTCTGTGGGGGGGGGACAAACTTGACGTTGCCCCCCCCAGTCAATATTTTTCAAAAATTATTTTGCACAATTTTGCACACCCATTTTAAAATTTTAAAATATCAAGTTTGCCCCCCTCCAGTCAATATTTTTCAAAAAGTTTGGTGTCGTTAGAAAGGTCTTATTTTGCACAATTTTGCACACCCATTTTAAAATTTTGCACACCCCCCTGTAACCCACACGAGGGTTCTGAAAATATCAAGTTTGCCACCCCCAGTCAACATTTTAAAAAAAATTTGGTGGCGTTAGAAAGGTCTTATTTTGCACAATTTTGCACACCCATTTTAAAATTTTGCACACCTCCCTCTAACCCACACGAAGATTCTGAAAATATCAAGTTTGCCCCCCCCCACCGTCGATATTTTTCAAAAAATTTTGTGTCATTCGAAAAGTCTATTTTGCGCAATTTTGCACACCCTTCAGTACCCCACAAGAGCGTTCTCAAAAAAGTTTGCCCCCCCCCCAGTTAATATTTTTCAAAAAATTTATGTCATTCGAGAAGCCTAATTTTGCACAACTATTTTTAAATGTTGCACACTTCCCATGCCGTTTTCTTTTTGTGGCGTTTACGGTTAAACTTGGTCCTAAAATTTCCCAGAAGTATAAGCAAACGAAGGAGACCTCGATTGTGTAATATCTTCGAATATTGTTTAAATTTACATATAATTGGTTATGCTTACATATATGTGTCTATAATCAAAAGTTTTTAATTTTTATGAATTTCCTTAATGAATTATACTTAATTTTTCACATGCTATGACATCATCTAACAAATGGACGTAGATAGCACATCCTGTGAAGATCCATACCTTGAGAACCGCAACCATTCTGAACCGCCAAAATAGGCTGGTTCCGATTCTCAAGGCACCGAACATGACAGGATGCGCTGTCTACATCGATTTTTTCTGTTCATTTTTGATATGAAAATTTAAGTATAATCCGGAAATTCATAAAAATTAAAAACTTTTGATTATATACAAATGTAAACATAAACAATTATCTGTAAATTTAAACAATATTCAAAGATATTACACAATCGAGGTCTCCTTCGTTTGCTTATACTTCTGGGAAATTTTAGGACCAAGTTTAACCGTAAACGCCACAAAAAGAAAACGGCATGGGAAGTGTGCAAAATTTAAAAATAGTTGTGGAAAATTACGCTTCTCGAATGACATAAATTTTTTGAAAAATATTAACTGGGGGGGGGCAAACTTTTTTGAGAACGCTCTTGTGGGGTACTGAAGGGTGTGCAAAATTGCGCAAAATAGACTTTTCGAATGACACAAAATTTTTTGAAAAATATCGACGGTGGGGGGGGGCAAACTTCATATTTTCAGAATCTTCGTGTGGGTTAGAGGGAGGTATGCAAAATTTTAAAATGGGTGTGCAAAATGATGCAAAATTAGACCTTTCTAATGACTCCAAAATTTTTAAAAAATATTGACTGGGGGGCAAACTTGATATTTTCAGAACCCTCGTGTAGGTTACAGGGAGGTGTGTAAAATTTTAAAATGGGTGTGCAAAATTATGCCAAATTAGACCTTTCTAACGACACCAAACTTTTTGAAAAATATTGACTGGGGGGAGCAAACTTGATATTTTCAGAACCCTCGTGTGGGTTACAGGGGGGTGTGCAAAATTTTAAAATGGGTGTGCAAAATTGTGCAAAATAAGACCTTTCTAACGACACGAAACTTTTTGAAAATTATTGACTGGGGGGGGCAAACTTGATATTTTCAGAACCCTCGTGTGGGTTACAGGGAGGTGTGCAAAATTTTAAAATGTGTGTGCAAAATTGTGCAAAATAAGACCTTTCAAATGACATCATAATTTTTGAAAAATATTGACTGGGGGGGGGCAACGTCAAGTTTGCCCCCCCCCCACAGAAAATGGGCTGTAGTTTCTCGTAGGAAGGTGTGCAAAATTTGATTTGTGGTGTGCAAAATGTGTGCAAAATTTTGGCATATAAATTTTTGAGAAAATCGATCTGGGGGGGGCAAACTTAACTGAGCCCCTATTTTGTCCAGGAAAACGCAATATTTTGAACCGGTTTTCAGCAAAAAAAATATATTTATGAGGGCACTACGAGGCAAAACAAACATAAGTGAAGGTCACTGACACACAAAAAAACCCAAACCAACTGTATTAATTTATTTACAAACTGAAAGTAAAACATTGAGGTTATCTAAAATCTCAATCAAAAAAACTTTCCTTACTCAAAGCTCACTCATTTTAAAGCTGTAGCTTTCATCAGTAGAGGTTCGTGCAAGCCAAGGTGCAAGTAGAGCTAAAAGATCCGAACTCGCTGTTGGTGATTGAACGCAGCGCTAATATTTTTACACTGACTGATTTCGACAGTGACAGAAGTGTAAAAAAAACTTGCATTTAAGTTTTTTAATACATTTCATAAATAAAAACACCTTTTAAATAAATACAAAATTAATTACTACTTATTTTATTATTACTCATCTAAATCGTTGTGTGACATCAAGTATTAATTATAAAAATTAATTAACCAGGATAAGTTTTAATTAGAGTGACATATAGCCCCAACGTTAATTTATTCTACAGAGTGTTTACTATTTAAACCCCGCGTGGGTTTAAATTTTTTAATTTTCTTTTCTTCTAAATTAAAAATTTCCTCTTAAATCCAACAAAAGATTGTGTTAAGATGATTATTCAAGAAACGAATTTATTAAAATTCTTCTTATACATCAAACTATGTCCAAAACTCAAGGAGAGTTGGTTTAAAATGCTTAAAACCAAAAATTTCACTTAAACTTAGGACCGTTCTAAACCTTTTTAGTAAATCCCACCGTTATTGTTTTGCTTCTTACTATTTTTAAATACCTAATAATTTGTAAGTTGTAAAAAAAACAAATTAAAGGTGATATGTTGATATTTACGCTGCAGTCCGCCACGCTGAGCCACTCTGCCATGAGATCTCGTTTAATTTTCTCGCACCTAAAAACGCATTGTTGCCAAACTGTGTTTAACTTAAAAATCGTATATCTCCGAAACCACAAAGTTTTTGTTTATTTTGCCCCCCCCCCCCCCTATCACGCATTTAAATAATGACTAACATATCGTTTACACCCTGTATAGGGTTATCTGACAGCCAATCAGAAAACTCAAATTCAAAAAATAACGGAAAAATCGATCCGTCGCTGCTGTAAAGCCGCTCCGTGGAGTTACTAGGTTTTTTAAAAGCAATATCAAATCTGTCATTTATTTTGTCTTTCTTTCAGGTTCGTCGAGCACTACGAGCAACGCAAAGACTATTGCTCGTTGGAAGGCACCGTGCCCTATTCTGCTCTGAACTTTGCTCTGGAGCGATGCGCAGAATTTGTCGGCGGGCAAAGACACGTGGACATCGATAAGGACTTCAATCGGGTGTGGGACCACGAGTGGGAGCAGTTTTTCGCACATTACGAGGCCGTTGTACACCAGGGGGAGCTGTTCGAAGAGTTTAAGATAGAGTCTAGCGGGGTTAGTATTCCATGATGGATAATTTGAAAACCTACATGGGATATAAAAAACAGGTTTTAGAGGAAAATGCTTTACTCTTTTTTTTTGTGTGCTTAGTTCTGCGTTGACATTTCAGAATTAGTATAAATCGTATTAGTAGTAGTCGAAGTTCACTGCATCGAAATGCATGACTTCCAATATTCCTGCAAAAGTAGGTACCTTTATTTTAATTATATTATTGTGCGGTAAACTTATTGGCATTAACAAAGCAAAGAAAGAAGTAAAATTGGCAAAAATGAACCTCAAAATATATCAAGCAAATGTCAAAAGCTGCAATCGTGTTTAAAACGCGTTCAATTCGCTTCATGAGAACCCAAAAGTGAATCGTATTGAAAACGTATTCAGTTCTACGTGTAAACGTAGTAATAATGTAAAAATAATGTAAATAAACTTACGCAGAGGTTCGTAGAAAAGTAAAAAACGGTTAAAAAAATGTTCGCTTGCAAACAGCGTTTTCTTTTTCAAGAGTTTCTTAATTAGTTAGTAAAATTTTATGAGGCATGAGAAACATTTGAGAATGTTGTACACTTGATTTAAAAAAAAAACGCATACATGCGGTCACAAAATTGACCTTTCTAAGAGTGTATAATATATACGGACTACCAGCTAAAATGCCTAAAAACTTTAAAGGTACGTTATCATATTGTTTAAAAAAAAGTCTCTAAAACTGAAAATATTTTTTTACTAAATTAAAGGCAACCTTATTTTTATATTAAATTTTGCATGATACCAAAAAATCAGCAAAAATAATGTTTTAGTAAAGTCTATTGAACAATATCCAATTATCACTCGAGTAACGGACGAAGGCTGTTCTATAAAGAGGGCGGTAACCCATTTTGGAGTTGATAAAATACCAATAATACGATGGAAACAGCGCTGGATTGAAACCAATTCGACGAATAGGAAACTTGGATTAGAACAAAAACGATGGTAAACTTAATACTAATTATTTAACTTAAAAAAGAACTAAAATAAATAATTTAGTATTTAATAGGATCACAATTTTACTCTATTACAAGCTGCAAACGTCTGGGCATTGAAAAGGTTAAATTTTGAAAATACTGATGGTCTTCTGAGAGCTCATCCAATGCGCGATAAATAGCATCGCTTAACTCTACAGCATTTCGTAGTCTCCAATTCCTTTGGTATATTATTTTAACGATTCGACCCCATATATTTTCCGTTGGGTTAAGGTCAGGGCTGTTGGCTGGCCAAGGAAGTGTTTCTATATTATTATTCTGAAACCATTGGCGAACAACATTAGTACTGGACAGTTGTCCTGCTGATAAACGAAGTCATTATTTTCATGTCAAACCTGTACAGATGGCAGAATAACGTTTTCAAGGATTTCAATATATCGTTAACTATTGAATCTTCCTTCGATTCTCCAAAAAAAACCCAAACCTCTAACACTAAACCAGCCCCACATGTTTACAGAAAAATGTCCAGCTTTTTTAATTTGGTTTGTATATTCGGGTCCAAATCTAGAATTTGATGGACGTTAAACTAAAATTCTCCTGCTTCTTGAAGATGTTTGAAAAATTTTTTCGTCAGTGAAAACCACCCTCTCCCAGAACGAAGAACGTTGTTCAGTGCAAAAATCACTCTGGCCTGTTTTTGTTCTTCTGATAGAAAAGGCTTCTTTGCAGCAACTCGACAAGAGACTTCTGATTTCGTTACTCTCCTATTTACTGTTGCTAAAGAACCCGGAAATAATGTTACATGAGCTGCTTCAACCGACGTTGAAAAAGGATTTTGTCTGAGATGGTCAATATGTCTCTCATCTTGCACTTCAGAACTTACTTTTGGTTGTCCTGATCCATCTTTCCTATTTTATCAATTCCAAAATGGGTGGCCGCTCTTCTTATAGACCAGCCGTCTTCTATAACTCGAGTGATAATTTGAACTTTTGTATATTTTGATATCTGTGGCATTTTTAAGGATGTCACACTGAATTTTAAGCTGTCAGGCATACTCAGCTGGTGGTGCCTTATAATATATGAGTTTTTTTTTTAAATTAAGTGTACTTCTTAAATAATTATATATAGTTATTACTAAATAAGAAATAATTTTAAAAGTACTAATGGTTAATAGACACTTACAGTAGGATTTACTAAGATCTAAAATAGTACCCTCCACAGGTCTAAATATTTACACTTGTGGGGGGTACTAAATTTTAAAACCAATTTTCAGAAAACACTTACCCATACAGAAAACACACAAAGTTATTCATTATTTTGCTGCTTTTTTTCTCAAAATATACCATATTCTAGGAGAAAATGTCCTAAAACTAATTTTTTTGACAGGTCTCAAAACGGCAAATGGAGAATACGCCAAATATTTGGCACATAATAACTTAATTATCTGTGTTTGAGGTTATGAAGTTGGTGATTTTTTTAGACCACCTCTGAGGGGGTAGTTTAAATTTATAGCCCCCAGAAAGGATTGTTTTGTGGCAATTGGTAATAAGGTCGTATACAATTTCTCTAAGTAACCGTTTTAACACGGATTAATTTAACTTATTTAATATCTCAAGTTGTTCATTAACGAATAAAACACCTCCAATTTTGTCCAGAAAAACGCCATATTTTTAACCCGTTTTCAGCACAAAAAATATATTTATGAGAGCACTACAAGGCAAAACAAACATAAGTTAAGTTCACTGATTATGCACGAGAAATATACCAAACCAAAAAAATCCAAAACAACTATACTAATTTATTTACAAACTGAAATTAAAACATTGAGGTTATCTAAAAGCTTAGTCAAGAAAACTTTTCTTAATCACAGCCCACTCATTTCAAAGCTGTAGGTTTTATAGGTAGAGGTTGGTGCAAGCCAAGGTACAAGCAGAGGTAAGACATCCGAACTCGCTGTTTGTGATTTGAACGCACCTAATATTTTGAAACTGACAAAAAGAAAGAAAAAGAAAATGTAAACAAAACTTGCATTTAGGTTTTTTAATAAGATTTCATAAATAAAACACCTTTTAAATAGATACAAAAGTTATCTACTCCTTATTTTATTATACCCATCTAAATCGTTGTGTGACATCAAGTATTAATTGTAAAAATTACTTGACAAGGGTAACTTTTAATTAGAGTGACATATAACCCCAATTTTAATTTATTCTACAGAGTGTTTACTATTTAAACCCCGCGTGGGTTTAAATTTTTTAATTTTCTCTCCTTCTAAATTGAAACTTTCTTCTTAAATCCAACAAAAGACTCTGTTAAAATGATTGTTCAATAAACAAATTAATTAAAATTCTTGTTATAAATCAAACTATGTCCAAAACTCAAGGAGGGTTGGTTGAAAATGCTTAAAACCAAAAATTTCACTTAAACTTAGGACCGTTCTAAAATAGACTAAACCCTTTTAGTAAATATTATCGTTAAAGTTGCCAAGCTATTTTTGATTCCTTGTTGGTATCTTTAAAGTTGTGCTTACAACGTACGACATAACCAAACAAATTCTTGTTCAGTGCTTGATGCATAGTTTTACTTCATGCCGCTTACTTCTATTTTCTTCCTTGTCAAAAAAAGTGAGAGGGCAATAGAATGAAAAATAGAAGGAGTGAAACTGTGAATCAGGCATTTGTGAAAACCCAATGATAAAAAAATAGTTAGGATACTGCAAGGGTTGTCGTAGAGATAGGTAAGACGTAGTCGCTGTTGTACAACGTATCCGTTCTGAGCATGCGCACTGAGATACGACTACGATTAAGCACTCTCTATTTGCGCAACTTTAAGTGTCTAATAACCTTTTTAGAAATCTCTACCAACAAGATACGCCCAAATTAAGCTGGGTTTAAAAGAAATCGCCAAACACTGGCCCCAGATCGACATCGACGGAATGAAAAACATTTGGATCATGAAACCAGGGAACAAGTGTCGCGGTCGAGGCATCCATCTCATCAAATCGATCGCTGAAGTCGACAAAATTATGAGCTTGAAGTTGAAATATGTGGTGCAGAAGTACATAGGTATGTAGTAATAGTAGTAGAAATTCGGAGGGGGAGTGCGCCTTTCCTCTCGAATCCTTTCCGCTATCCCCCTTAAACTCTTATTCACGGTCGAAACTTCCTGTTCCGGGGTTCAATTCTTAAATCACTCGACTTGTAGTCATATATTAATAACATTTTAATGACAAGCTGGCAACACAGATTTCCTGCCTTTGTTTACCAAGAATGGCCAAATATGACGAATTCTAACCTAATATTTAATTAATATTTTAATATAACGTACCTACGACCTAACGAAATACTGCGGTCCCCCGGCTTATGTTTCAACTTGCATATAATAATACACTTCGGAACCATTTTTCGCCACAAACTTTTCACAAAAATATCAAAAAAACACTTTTGACAAGTGCTGAAACTTTCACTTTCAAAACAATAATGACATTGACATGACAAACCACTAAAAACAATCAATGCTGCCACGTTGACTACAAAAGAAGATGTTTAAGGAACACACATGCTAAATTTTCAAAAAACGTCGAAAGTTTTAAATAGGTTGTGAGTATTATATATTATGTATATTAGCTTTTTCAACATATATCTTAAACTTCAATAATTAATTAATAAATAAGCGTCAAAACTTAATCCAAATTTAATAAGTTTTTTTGTCGCATAATTTTGTAATTAAAACTGGCAACACAGATTTCTTTCTCCCCTTTCCCCACTGTAGATGTTGCACGCAAACAACCAGTGTAACAAGACAGACCAGACTCGTTCTAGTAGTTCAATGTTCTAAGCATAGTATCCTATAAAGACTCATATCAGAGGTGTCTCTGCGATTCCTGCGCAGCAGTCGATCTCTTCTTGAAGCTGAAACCCTAGACTACATCTTTGGCTTGACTGACATTCCCTGTATTGTGGCCATATAACTATGAAATACTATAAAGGCCCAAGGGGTGCAAAATGTGTAACGAAAATAACTTTGAAAAACAAAGAAGAAAAATCAAAATCGCGGTTGGTTTTGGAACTGTTTTGGCCAGGCCAAAATCTACTGCACATGCACTAACAAAGCCATTCCAGATAATACAAAAAAATATCAAGATCGATGTACCATGAAAAATAAATTAAAAGGGTCTTATGTTACTTTAAGGTCGTAGTTACAATCTGGAGAATTGTTTTTAGCAACACTGTACGGGAAATCAATTTAACCATGTCGACCTGATTTTTTTGCAAAATTTACGTCATTGAATTTGTTTTCCATGGCAACGCGGAGACTTTATTTATGTTTATCCACAGTGGGACACTAGAGATTTTTTAGCACCGGGTCAAAAATTTGGGGTTAGGTTACTTATTTTGACTTTTTGCGTTCTACGCCGCTAAAAAACCAAGTAAAATACTAAAATAAAAGAAAACCATTTATTGCAAAATTACCTGCTAAAAAACGCTACCCAACTACATATTAAAGTAACTGGGTGTAATGTTTAAGGTTGCATTTACAGGTGCATTTATAATTGAACAACAGGTTTACTTAAAAGCATGCAGATTTAAAAATCGGCTACTGGCGCTAGACGAAATAATCGTAATCTATTTTAAACAGGAGCGTCAACGACTAGCAAGAGTCTTTCCAACCTCTAAATGAAGCTTTACTGACCTGTTTTGTTAGTACTCAAGTATCCGTGTGTTTTTGAAACTGAAGTTCTAAAATCTATCCTTTACCCTCCAAGATTTCACTAGTACACTTGCACATAACTATGCCGCAATAATTTAAATTAAACAAAAAATGGTTGAATCAAAATTAAAATAAAATTATGTGGGGTTATGGGCGCCGAATGTTTATATGCGAATTCCTAGTAATCCCAGCGAGCCAGTAAAGTTCTCGTGGTTCTTTGATACACTCGAGGTAATGCCCTTGCAGCGCTAGACCTTTTTTGGAGGGCGACCGCACACGCGGAGTGGTTTCATATTTGTTTTAGAACAATGTTTTTGAAAACACATTTTTGAAAGATAAAGATAACCTCGAATGGTTGTCTGTCAGAAAACGTAGAAATACTCTTCTGTCTCACTGCGCCCCGATTTAAAGTTTGTTGACAAAACACCTGCAATTACCATGGACTCGTATAAATTCTGCGATCTATCGGCCAACACTTGAAATGCGTGTGTCTCCCAAATTCAATTGATTGATCGGTTTTCTTTTCCGGAGTGCACAGGGTTTTACAAAAAAGGAAACTTAGTTTTTATTTTCGCTAAAGCAAAGAAATATAAAAAGAAAAAATGTAATCCAGAGGAAATTGTGAGTATTTCTCTATTTTTTTGTAAATCGGGTTTGTTCTAAACCGCAATAATTTTGAGGCTTTTGGGATAGAGCTTTTATTTTGAAGAAAAAATAATTGAGAATTTTGAAAAATCCTTCAGATATTTTGGCTAAGCATTTGAAAATGATCACCCCTGCAAAATTTCAGCTAATTCTGATGTTTAGTTTTCCCTGTACACTCTGGCAAAAGCTTAAAAAAATTAAAGAACAAGGCGTTGCCAGTTGTACTTTTTTTTACTTAAAATCTGGGGAGAAAACATAGCCTTAAATGTACTTCAACTACAATATAATTTTTCTTTTAAAGCTTGTTAAACGCATTGGTGGCGTTTAAAAGTAAAATTTAGTCGATTTTTGCACAACTCGGCATCGTCGAAAATTTCACATTTTTGACGAGGTTTGGTTCACTATTTTGTATGTGATATTGTGGTGTTTTCTGTTTTAAAGTTTTGTGGCATTATTTTCTGGAATTATCAGTCCTCCCCTCCTAAAATAAACTAAGCTTTAATTGGACCTTCCTTAACCTGCAAAATGTCTCACTTGTTTGCTCAACTTTTATGCAAAAATTTGAAAAATAAAGTCCAATAATGCCTAGCAAGTTCTTGTTTCCTATTCTTGTTTTGTCCATGTTTAAATCTAGAGGAATCGAATTCTCTATTGATACGAAATTACGGAAAACACTATAGACAACATTTTTATTTTTTTTTATGGTAGTGTCCACTCTATTAATATTTCTAAAAGTAAACAAAAATATTAAACATAGCCTTAATTTTTTGCTGTCCGATGTTTGTCAGTAGCTTTCACTACTGATGCAATCAACGCGCCTGCCCGTGAGACTCTTCGCCCCTGGATTATTTCCAGGCTAACTTGTTCTCGGGAAACACAAGGGCAGGACCATTATAGTATCTCATAGTTATATCGTTTTGCCACTCCTGATTTAGTCTTCTGTAGGTCCATTCCTTGATGACTGATTTCATCTACTTATGCTAAACCGGACAGCCCATTTGAGCGTGTGCAGCTCTTCTTCCTCTATTGTGGGAAATCCCCACTTTAGCTGCCTTAATCTGGCGTATGCATCGCACTCTACTATAAAGTGCTAAGCCGGGACACACGGGATCTTCTCCTACTCTCATCTGCGTCAGATATTTGTTCAGCCGATTGTACCCAGTCAGCATCTCTGTCAGCAGTCCAATGTCCTTTCGGGTCTTGCCTAAGAGCCATTTAGTTCTGGCTACATTCGGACCATCCACGAATAGCTTGGAGTGTCTGCACTCTGTCTCTTGCCTCCAGGACGTCTTCAGTTCATTGTTCATGTTCCTATTTACCCCCTTTTATAATGCAGGAAAATATTACCTACAAAAAAAAGATAGTTATAAATAAACAGTAAGCTTAAAAAAATATTAGTTCATTTCAGAAAGGCCCCTGACCGTGTACAACACCAAGTTTGACATCAGGCAGTGGTTTATGGTCACCAACGTCCAGCCCATGACAATATGGATGTGGAGGTAGGCCATAATTTTCACAGTCCTGTTTCTTGAAACTTTTTCCAAAAATATTTTTTTGAACTCGAAATTTTTTTTTAACTCTGAAAATAAGTGTTAAAAAAATCATAAATAGGTAAAAAATTTTGTGATGCTGTTTGTCTGAGACAAACTCAAAAATTCTTTGGCATCAGACTATGAGCTGATTATATTTCAATGAGGGTGGGAGTTAAAAAGCGACTCGTTAAAATATTTTTGTATACCTTCATCAAAATCATTATTTTAGTAACTGTCTGCAGATAACTAAAGCATGGCTTTTTTGGTTACCGATGCAAAAAAACTTTTTGTTTTTATCACGGGTGCAAAAAAAGATTTCGGTCCGTTTTATACCCAAAATTAAAGGGAAATAGCGGAAAATAGTAATATTGAAAAAATCTAATTATTCTTGCCTAAAAATTAAACCAGTTCCGGCTGATTTCACCAAGTATTTACGAAAAAATATTCAAATTGTCAAAGATAAAATGTCGCAACAATGAACGTCACCGAATAAAAAGGCACATCGCCATGGAAACCGCCATTGTTATTTCATTTACCAGCCGCCTTGATTTGTAGTGTAAAAATGGTGTGTTGCAAGAAGTGCTCTTCGTTCGTGATTTTAAAAGTATTTTCCTGTTTTTCTTGGATTTTTTGATAAAGGATACAACTCGCGGCTAAACTGTGCCTTTTTTTACTCGCGTTTTTAAATACCTCGCTGCAATCGTTATTTAAACCAACGCTTGTAAAAAAGCACTATTTTAGCCACTAGTTGTTAAAACTAATATTATCTGCTTTTTATGGCTGTACGTACGTCATTTTTCATTTCATATTTTGACATTAGGTTAACCAGAATTCTTTATTCTGATTACCTTATATTACGTTAAGTAGGATTAACTCAACCAATTTTAGAGACAGCTACCTAAGATTTAGCAGTCAAGTCTTCAACCTGGAGAACTTCCACGAATCCTTACATCTCACCAACCACGCGATTCAATGCAAATACAGTGTCGAGGGCCTTAGGGACAAAGCCTTACCGGATGACAACATGTGGGACAGTCACACGTTTAAAGCGTACTTGAACAAGATTGGGAAGCTGGAAAAGTGGAGTCAGGTAAAAGGATGAAGAACAGTGTTGCCAGGAGTACCATCCATTACCGGATTCTACCAAAATTTTGGCATGAATCCCATCCTCGGTAATAACCCGTTAACGTGCTCCTAGTTTACCATAATTTAGAAAAATTGTTAATAATAAAAAATATACCCGCGAGTTACGGTAACCCTCGGACTAAACACTATTTTGTAAAAGTTTTGCTTTTTTGTTTAAATTGTTGATATCTAAAGCAAAATCAATATCTTTTATGTAAAAATATTATCAGATACAGTATTTTGGGATTTATTTAACCCGGGGGTCACCCTAACTCGCAATTGAGAAACCGGCCCGAAATCCGCCTAAAATCAATTCGTAGTACAAGCAACCAATATCCTTTTCTTTGGTACAGGCCAGAAAATTAATAAAAACTACACTTCTCTCCACATAAAACTGGTACAGCAGAAGGTAGCTGCAAATACGATTTTTTATATTTTCTTATGTGCAACACTGACTTTTTGACTTATTTTAGGTTATATTTTTGGCATGTATAAACGTTTTATGAGGAGACGGCTTGTTTATTTTTTACTTATTCAAAATATAAGACCACTAAAAATAAAAACTACATTTCAAAAAAGCAAAAATGTTTTATTAACTAAACAAAAGCTACACAATAATTGGTCTATTCGACTAGCTGATTATGAAAGAAGCATGTCTACGATAGAAGAAGGAACTGTCCCTTGAAAGGAAGGCACCGGTTTGACGAAAGTTACAAGCCCAATACAATTAAAAGGCTAGATCAACTTAACGAAATAAATAAAATTAAAAAAAAAATAACAAAATTAAAAACATAAAAAATTACTTATTTTTAATAGCGCGTCATTGCACTGTAGGCTGTAATTTTCAGCAATAACTTCCCTATATGCCCCTACGATGAGTTCCATTAGATGTGCTAAATTGCTGGGAATGTTATTGAAACTTGCTGATTTCTTTGCGATAAGTCCCCAAACATTCTCTATTGGATTCGCATCAGGGATTTTTGCAGGGCAAGGCAAAACTTCGATATTATTATCCTGAAACCATCGCTGCGCAATTCTGGCCGTATGAACTGGACAGTCATCTTGTTAGAATTCAAAATAATCTGGATAAGGGACTCTTACCTCTGGAAGCATTACATTTTCCAGCATATTAACGTAAACTTCGGCTGTAATCGTCCATTAATTCTAAATAGAGCGCCATGTCCTCTAACCGATATTCTTCTTGGCGGTCGATAAACCAGAATTTGTTTTTTATCTCTGTTGGACCCAATGCGATACCTTGGCCTCGAACGTTTAATCCTCCTACCTAATTTTGTTATGAATCCTGGAAAATTTGATTCAATTTTTATTTCTTTCGCTTTGGCAAACGGATGATTTTCCAGAAAAGTGATTGCTTCTTGGTGTTCCTCTGGGCTAGTAACTTTCGTCAAACCAGTGCCTTCCTTTCGGTGGATAGTTCCCTCCTCTTGAAATCGGTTTTTTATGTTTACCATCGTAGACTTGCTTCTCCCATAATGAACAGCTACTTGCCCAATAGACCAACCACCATCTAGTTTTGATAAGATTTGAGCTTTATCAAATTCGGAACTATGCAGCGGCATTTTTTTAAATTTGGATGACACTGACATATGCAAAACATGATGCTGTCAGGAGTCTGTGACATTGTCACTTATAGAAAGACAATGCCGTACTATAAAAATTTTAAAAATTAAACAAGCTGCTAACTTCTGCTGTACCAGTTTTATGGGGAGAGAAGTGTACATAGCCTGTTTTTATCTTCACTTTTTTTTTGCAATATCGGTTTTAAAAAATCCGGTAATTTTCTCAGTAATCCGGTAATTAGACTGCTTCCAATCCTTCTTTTCAAAGTTCCTGGCAACGCCGATGAAGAATGATGTTTTTCTAGCATTGCTTCCCCATTGTAGGTGATTTACCCAGGAATGAAACAAAGCATAATTTGTGCAATGTTGGCCAGCCAAGACACGATGGACCGCAGACCGAACACCTACGAAATCTACGGTGCCGATTTTATGTTGTCGGAGGACCTTAGACCGTGGTTGTTGGAAATTAATTGTAGCCCGGACCTGTCGTTTAGCACCTCTGTGACTAGTAGATTGTGTCCGTCATGTATGGAAGATATTATTAAAGGTAGACAGTATGTCCCTAAATTCTGGAATAATGATTTTTTTGGGGGAAACTGAAAAGGAAAAAGTGTTTTTAAAACACAAACTTACATAGGATTATTTTAGGAAAAAAAGCGGTTTCGGAAAATGAATACCTTTTTATACAGGGTTTTCCAAAAATAAAACTTATTTTTTCTTTAATTGAATACCCTGTATATGATCTCATTTTCTTAATCCTTAAAAAATAAGCTTTTCAAAAATATCAAACACTTTGGGTCTATTTTTTATCTTCTCCAAGATATTCAAAAAACAAAATATCAAGAGATCTTTGGTGGAAATAACGAAAATTCAAACTTGGATGAGCATCCCACAAGGAACACACAAAAAACCAAAGAGAAATGATTAAACGATGTTTCGCCCTGGGTAACCAGCGTGGGCTCAGCAGTGGTTTCACTGTTCACCCTCTACCATACATCATTAAACACCATCATACACTTTGATTTCCAACTTTGAATCACTCACAAATAGGCATCGTTCCGCACTGGTACTTATCCAAGTTACCTGATACGGATTCGTCCTGGCGTGTTAATATTTCCAGTAGGATTATGCTCCTAAGGCAATTAAAACCAAAATAGAAGTTAAAAAACCTCGAAATCAGTTACTTCAACCCAACTTTTTTTTACATATGCTGTTACTTTATTTTTGATCAGAAAAATGACAACAATAAAAATATAAAACAATTAATATATACAAACTTACTCTCACACGCACACAAATCTAAACGAAGAAAATTTCCTCCATCCCTGCCTCCTCCCGGATGGTGCCCATCACCGAAGCCGCATTACCCCTCTGGATCGCGAGACTTATACTCTGGGTTATAAAGCCATAAGACTGTTCAGAAGATATTTTGAAGGCTATGTCTTGTATATATTGACAATAAAGTATTTGAATAATAAACAAAAGCCAAATTAGACACTTTTTTTTAATTCAAACAAATGACAGGTCCCCACAGCTGTCACTTTTAATTCAGTTTTTGGACAAAAATATAAAAGGTTATATCACATGTCACAAAATACCAAAAACTAAATGGTTAGCATGTTTACATGTTAAACTTTGACAGTTATTTTCAGCTCCCCTGTCATAGATCCAAGATTGTAAATATATAAATCCTTTATTTAGCATTGCTAATTCATAATTACATACCCTTTACAGTCTACAATGTCAGAAAAAATTTAAAATAAAATATACACTTAATTCATTATCTACAATAAGTTCAATGTCTATCTATACAACAATGCAATATTAATACATAAAAATATAAATAAAATATAAATACAATAAAATTTAAATTACTTAAGTCAAAAAATTAAACCACAAACACGAGTTAACATTTTAATTGAAATAAAAATAAAATAAAAATAAAATAAAATAAAATAAAATAAATAAAAAAATAAAATAAATAAAATATATAAAATATATAAAATAAATAAAATAAATACAATAAATACAATAATTAAAATAAATGAAATAAATGAAATAAATGAAATAAATAAAATAAATAAATTAAATTAAATAAATAAAATAGGTAAAATAAATAAAATAAATAAAATAAATAAAATAAATAAAATAAATAAAATAAATAAAATAAATAAAATAAATAAAATAAATAAAATAAATAAAATAAATAAAATAAATAAAATAAATAAAATAAATAAAATAAATAAAATAAATAAAATAAATAAAATAAATAAAATAAATGAAATAAATAAAATAAATAAAATAAATAAAATAAATAAAATAAATAAAATAAATAAAATAAATAAAATAAATAAAATAAATAAAATAAATAAAATAAATAAAATAAATAAAATAAATAATTAAAATAAATAAGCAGAGGGAAAAAATTTAAAGGAAAATCATTTAAAATAAAATTTTAGTAAACTTAGGTTTCAAAACACCATCAATACAAAGGAGTAACAGCAATATATAGTACAATCAAACAATCAAGAATTCAAACAGAGAGGCTAAACAGAGAAAGATAGATTTAAAAGGTTGCAACACAAGTAAAAGCTGTGCCCATAGTAAAAAATGTTTCTTAGTGTGTTCTATATAACATACTTAAACCGCATCCAAATATCACAGGGAAAAATTTTTCATTTAAATACTGCGTGGTCCTTTAAAAACATAAAAATTTTGAAAATATTTTGACGTTAAGCCATAATTAAAAAGTGTGTTTGCCGGGATTTGTCACTCGTTAGCCACAAAAATGCGACGATACCAAATGTAAATCATACCTAACTAGGGATATGTCAGAAATTTCTCCAGCAAACCATTTCGAATTAGGGGGCACCTTAGGGTCTACCTAGAATTAGGTGATACCTTGCAAGGTCCATACTAGGGCTCGGTTGGTGCAAATAGTCACAAAAGTACTAAACGTTCTTATGATTCTTTTTTAGTTATTGTTGATAAAAGAAAAGATTCGAACGCGGAAACAGGTCTGTTTGACCTGATCTACAAACAAAATTTTCCTAGAACGCCACCCTACCTAGGTATGAACTTAGCAGTCAGGGGAAGAAAAATCTTTAAAAGCAGAATGAAATCTACAAAGTCTATTGAAAGCAAGGAAAGGAAAGATAGGTATTATTATTATTATCATAATACTTACTTTATATTACTCATCAGTAATTATCTCTCCCAATGGAAGCCGTGCAAAAGAAAGCTCCGAACGTAGGTTTCGGATATCTCCGGCAACCAAGAAGAGCGCCCCTTCATAACACATGTGTAAAGTGCTTAAAATATGTCGTAGTCGTGCGAAACTGCCAAAAACAGTAACGACTTTATTAAAGTTAGCCTATAATGTACCGATAAGTCCCTAATATTTGTTTAAACGTTTGAAACAATGATGTATTTGAAATTAACTCTGTGTTTCGGACTTCCATTGTCTATATTTTATTTATACACGACGTTTCGATCAGTACAATCTCTGATCATTTTCAGGTGCAAACTACAATCTATTCCTTATGTATTATGGGAAATCATTTAACCGTGAAGTTTAAGAAATTGGCTCCGCCCAAGGAGGGGCTTCCAAATATTTGGAATTTCAACAGTTGGTTTACTGAAAACACCCCAATTCTGACCAATAAAGGCAGCTTCAAGGAATTTTCGTTTCTTCCAGTGTGACTCCTTGTGCAAAACCTTTCCTTCTGTCCACTTTATCCGGTGTTCTTTTGACCATGCGTGTTTGGCGATTCCTGATTTCATTGTTTCACGTCTTTGGGTATTCGTCTGATGTTCTTTAAGCCTAATAGATAGTGGTCTTTTTGTTTCACTTATGTGTGATTCACCACACTCACAAGGAACTTGGTAAATGCATCCTTATTTTGTTTGTTCTTCGGTTTTTTTTACTAAGAAGGCTTCGAATTGTATTATTAGATTTATAAGCTGTTTTAATAGTAAAGTTGTTCATGTTTTTTTCTCTGATTCTCCTTTAATATATGGAATTGAATGTAATCTCAGTCATGTTTGCTGAAATTTAGAAATAGTATCTGTTATAAGTTTAAGGCTGTAAACATTGTGCTGCAGATCCTTCTTATAGAAGTCGCTTTCTTATTGAAATTTAGAAATATTATATGTTATAAGTTTAAGGCTGTAAGACTTCTGCTGCAGATCCTTTTAATAGATGTCGCTTTCTACTAGTTTGACAAGTACATCAAGAAAAGGAATTTTACAATTTTCCTTTTCTTGATATACTTTTGTCAAACGAGTAGAAAGCGACATAAGAACAACAGTCTACCGTAAACCCACTCATGCAGGACAATATTTAAATCAAGGTTCAAATCATTATGCTACAACCAAACGACACATAATAGAACCGTTCAAATTTGTAACAATTCTCATGAATTGAAAATCGAAATAAGAAACATTAAGAAGGATCTGCAGTAGAATGGTTAAAGCCTTAAACTTTAACAGATACTATTTCGAAGAGTAGCGAACAACTTTAAATTAAAACAGCTTTTAAATCTAATAATACAATTCGAAGCCTTCTTTGCAAAACTAAACCGGAGAACAATAAGGAATGCATTTACCAAGTTCCTTGTGAATGTGGTGAATCATACATAGGTGAAACAAAAAGAACATCAGACGAATACCCAAAGAGGTGAAACAACGAAATCAGGAATCGCCGAACACACATGGTCAAAACAACAGTGAATGAAGTGGACAGAAGGAAAGGTTTTGCACAAGGAGTCACACTGCAAGAAACGAAAATTCCTCGAAGCTGCCAGTAAACCAAGTGTTGAAATTCCAAATATTTGGAAGCCCCTTCTTGGGCAGAGCCAACTTTTTAAACTTGACGATTGAGTGATTTCCCATAGTATATAAGTACGTAGCCTTAAAAATAGATTGTAGTTAGCACCTGAAGACGATCAGAGATTTTACTGATCGAACCGTCGTGTATAAATCAAATATAGGCAATGGAAGTCCGAAACACAGAGTTAATTTCAAGTCCCTAATACCTATTAAAGGAAACTTAAAAAAAAACCGACTCAAAAACCTCAACATTCCTCCTAATTTTTTTATGGTTTACTAGGTCAAACGCCCTGGCAAAACCGAAAAAGATTCCAGATTTTACACAGAGCGAACGATTGACCGATATCGTAACTTCGAAAACCAATATCGTTTCTCCCGACATGTATAAAGGTCCAGTCATCGAGGATTTGATTGAAGAGTTGCAGAAAACAGGTTAAATAAATCATTGAGTGAATAATTAATTAATCTTAACTTGATTCCTTAAGAATTGCCTGCAAAATTGTTAATCGGATGTGCGGACAATCTGCACGGAAAAAAAATCCGATTTTTTTTACTCAAATTGTAACTGGATGTGTAATTATCATAAAATTGAGTAACAAAATGACATTTTATTGTATATATTACACAGCTATGTATATTTTATACACAATTGTGTAATAAGTCTACACAATTTTTAGTTACACAACTCAGTGGAAAAAATTACACAGGTCTGTCTTCTCTTTTTCAACCACGAATTTGATTTAGTGAAAAGGATACCTCTCTTTTTGCAAGGGTTCCTTTGGCCTTTTATATTATTTTCTAATTTTTTGAGAGTAAAGAAGAGTTTCGAATTTTCATTGTGTTTATTTTTTTACTATTTTACAATGTTTTGAATGCTTATGTATTTGTAATCGTCATCAGGTGAATACTAAAAAAACCTATTCTTATGTAAGTATATACTAGCAAGTGTTCAGTGAACCTTGAAGTTTACACCTGGTTGGTTCCGCTGTTTCCTAGTTGAAATCTGTTACCTTATAAATCTAAATAGAGAGGACACGTAATGGTAATATCCGACTAGCAAGCCAACAGCAAGTTTTTGATTATTAGCTGAATGCGCCAGGATGAACCGGGGTAATATTTATTTAAAATTAAAACGGCAATAATCCCGCGAGTTGAATGAATATCGATGAATCACTGGCGTACATACTTATATTTAATGTAATTTGAAATGAACTTGTTGCTAAGGGAGCTGGCGAAAGTTTTTATTGTATATATTTTTTAAGCCTTTATTACTTGTTATAATTTAGGAAAAAACAGAGAGAGAGCATAATTAAGGTTTTCTCCGGTAAAAAAAGGTGTTTTTTATTTATTTTTTAAATATTTAAGGTTTAAGGTTACTTTAATTTTGCTATAAAAAACAAACATTTGCAGCAAACCACCCAAACTATGCTTCTGTACCAAATATGAATGACCGCGTCATTTCCGAATGTTTGAAAAATACATGATTAAGAGATCAGAATGGGTGAGAAGTTATGTGAAAACTGATGGTCTTGGATATTCCTTTAATGGTTCTGTTCTCCTAATCCAAAAGAGACCATTGTGACGGAACCGAAGTCTTCTCCAAAAGGGAGAGACAAAGAATTTTTTTCAGAAACTTAACACCTGATTATAATTTTTTTTCTAAAATTTGACCGCCGAAGACGAAATCTTGCAAAAGAGTAATGTTTAATTCAAAATAAAAGAAAAAAACTTTTGCCGCAGGGCAACATTTCTGGGGAAATTGTTACGTAATTTCATCGGAGAGGGGGTCGATCGTCTGCCTCTGTATTCGCCACTTGTGAGTATACCGGCACGGGTCTGTTGTCTGCAGCGCAACGCTGACGATCGATATTATGGATAGTTCCCAACGCGGGACTCGTCCAAAAGAATACGATTTTCCTGTGCGCTGCCACTGCTTTGGATCGATAAAAAAAAACAATAGCTGCGCCACTTGGTTTTCAAGTCAGTTGAGCGGGGTCGCAAATTCATCATTAAGTATCCTCTCTATTTAGATTTATGTGCTCTCTGCCTTGATGGTGACGCTTTGTTGACAAAATAATTTCTGGTTCCTCTGTATAAATGCTATTTCTTTGAACTTCCGCATGAATAGATTTTCCTCCTTGGCGACGATATGTCCCTTTTTCAATGTTGCAATGTTGAGTTATTTTCGACTTAGTTGTGTCCCGTTGTCGAGTTTTGTATTTGTGTTCTCTAAGGCACACTCTCATGGTACCTGTGGTTTAGTTTTTAATTTTTTGTTTCCTGTATTGATGTAGAATGCTAAGAATGGGCAAAATGTGTCATACTTTCACTACTTATACTGAACAAAAATAACAGGAAAAAAATTAAAGTTACCATTACCAAAAAATTCCTTTGTTATAACATAGAAAAAGCCAAGGTCAAAATTACCTCTGAATCTATCTCTTTGAACTTGGTAAAACTGCTAAAATTGCCGATATCCCTTTATTCTTAAATAATTAATACAACTTTAATATTAGGAAAGGACAGCTACAAAGTTCTGACTTTCGTAAACCAACGTCACATGGAATTTTGCCTTAATAAATATTAAATTCAATGGATTTCATAATTTTAACTTTATTCAACAAACCATGAATTTTGATAATTTTTGTGTAAATTACACTAACTTGAATTGTTTTTACTATATTGATCCTAAAAAATTAAAATAAAGTTTCAGTAAAAAAAGCCACTTGTACCTATATCTATAAGAGAAAATAGGTCCTTTTTAAAAGCTTTTTGTTTAAACTTCCTATGACCAACATGGTAAAAAAACTTTTCCCAAGTAAAAGTGCATAACTATGAATTTTTTATTGTTTTTAGTCTTCGAAGACCTCTCAGGGATAGACTTCGTCCAGCCGCCACCGAAGCCCCCGGTAGAAATAAAAAGAAAAACAGTGAACAACAACAGAGCGGAAAGGGTACCTAAATTTCGTATGTGTCGTCAAAAAACTAACAAAAATTCTTCTTTATCTAGAAACTCAAACGCAAACGAAAATCTCAGAGACCGAAGTAAACCGAGCAGTGTAGAGAAAAGTAGCGTTCGTCAATCTTCTAGACATTATTTTGGGTTATTTAAGGAATGGGCCTCAAAACACAACATTGAAAACACCTCGGAAAGCCAACGGTATGACTCAAATTGGGAAAAGAATACTGCCAGCATTTTAAAAGGAGAAACATTTAAGTCTAGTTCTAGTAAAAGTAATTCTTCAGCGGATGTCAATAAAAATTGTATAAACAAAAACACTGCCTGTCTTAATATGCTTACTTTTGACTTAAATAAACTTTTGCCTCAAATTAATTCTTGCAACGAAAAATGATCTAACATGTGCAATTTTTAAGAATGTACCTTTTATTTTTGATAAATGGCCCATAATGTTTTAAGTATAATATTTTGTAAAAGATTGTGTTAATTTATATTCTCGTAAGGTTCAAAAAGAAGTCGCAATCGTCAGTCCTTTAGACATTATTTTGGGTTACTTAAGGAATGAGCCTCAAAACAAAATATTAAAAACATATGGGAAAGCCAGAGAAGTATGACTCAAATTGGGGAAAAAAACTCTTCCGGCATTTTAAAAGAAGAAACATGTACGTCTAGTTCAAGTAAAAGTAATTATTCAGTGGATGTCAATAAAAGTTGTATAAACAAGAACACTGCCTGTCTTAATATGCTTACTTTTGACTTGAATAAATGTTTGCCTCAAATTAATTCTTGCAACGAAAAATGATCTAACATGTGCAATTTTTAAGAATGTACCTTTTATTTTTGATAAATGGCCCATAATGTTTTAAGTATAATATATTGTAAAAGATTGTGTTAATTTATATTATCATAAGGTTCAAAAAGAAGTCGCAATCGTTAGTCCTTTAGACATTATTTTGGGTTACTTAAGGAATGAGCCTCAAAACACAATATTAAAAACATATGGGAAAGCCAGAGAAGTATGACTCAAATTGGGGAAAAAAACTCTTCCGGCATTTTAAGTAAAAGTAAAAGTAATTCTTCAGTGGATGTCAATAAAAGTTGTATAAACAAGAACACTGCCTGTCTTAATATGCTTACTTTTGCCTTAAATTAATTCTTGCAACGAAAAATGAGCTAACATGTGCAATTTTTAAGAATGTACCTTTTATTTTTGATAAATGCCCCATAATGTTTTAAGTATAATATATTGTAAAAGATTGTGTTAATTTATATTCTCGTAAATCAAAATAAATCCTCAGGTTCAAAAAGAAGTTGCAGTCGTCAGTCCTTTAGACATTATTTTGGGTTATTTAAAGAATGAGCCTCAAAACACAATATTAAAAACAATTGGAAAGCCAGAGAATTAAGTAGTTCATGATGGTGGAGTTGATAATAAAATCAAATAAATATGGTCTTTCTCCACTAAATTTTATTTCTTAATATCAAAAACACGACATGTTTCGGCACCACCTAACCCCAAATTTTTGACCCGGTCTGGTGTCCCACTGCGGATAAACGTAAATAAAGTATCCGCGTTGCCATGCAAAACAAATTCAATGACGTAAAATTTTGCAAAAAAATCAGGTCGACATAGCTAAATTGATTTCCCGTACAGTGTTTCTAAAAACAATTCCCCAGATTGTAACTGAACCACCTTAAAAATGGGTGTAAATATAATTGTTTTGTTCGGAAAAAAGTGGGACTCAAGACACGCATCGCGTGATCTAAGCGAAATTTGCCCATTTAAGTTCATGTCGCACCACGTGATGAGTTTTTTCAGTCAGCGTGGCCGCGCATGGAAAACGCCTAGGTGGGAACCGGGTGTTAAGGAAGGCTTACACATGCATGGATTTAGTGGCGCCAATAAAAACCATAGATAAATTATATTAAAGAAAATAAAAACTGGCGCGCCAGTAAATTAAATTAGCAGCGACTTGCATAAAAAAATATTTTTTTGCATGCATGAAATCACTGGCGCCGATGCATGTGTAAACTCTCCTTTATTTATTTGAATACCAGAGGTGTGATTCAAAGTGGGAAAAGATCACTGCCAGTATTATAAAAGGAAAAACATCTAGTTTTAGTAAAAACAATTCTTTAGTAGATGTCAATAAAAATTGTACAATTAAATATCATCAGGGGGTTCTAAAAAACCCAAAGAAGAAGCATGTTAAGAAAATTAAAACAATATTTATTGAAATTTTGTCACATACTCTGCTATCTAGCGTAATTCGATTAACCTATAGTAGCGAAGCAGCGCTAAAGAAAATAAAAGAATTGATGCGACCATTCCCGAATATTCAAAAAACATGAAGATGGTTCTAGATGAGTAAGACAAACACCAGAATGTTCCGGGTGAGTCGAGAATACGCCGGATAGCAGAGCTTCAGTAAGTTTTCAATAGGATAGAAAGAGATTAAGAACAAGTACAGCGAATAGACTGTGAGTTCACGATTAAAAGTAAATAATAAAAATAGTGAAAGTTAAATCTGCGTTTTTCTTTTAAAATAAAATAAGAATAAATGAAGACCAGGCTAAAAACTTGACAAAGAAATAGACTTATTTTCTTATATTTCTTTATAAGTCTATTTCTTCTTCTTTGGTTTTTTTCAGAACCCCCTGATGACAGTCTAAACTGCCGAAACATGTCGGGTTTTTGATATTAAGAAACAAAATTTAGTGGAGAATGACCATATTTGTTTTGATTTAGAAACATTTAAGTCTAGTTCAAGTAAAAGTAATTCTTCAGTGGATGTCAATAAAAGTTAATATGCTTACTTTTGACTTGAATAAACTTTTGCCGCAAATTAATTCTTGCAACGAAAAATGAGTTAACATTTGCAATTTTTAAGAATGTACCTATAATATTGTTCATAAATGCCCCAAAATATTTTAGTTAAAAATATATTGTAAAAATTGTTAATTTACATTCTCGTAAATCAAAATAAATCCTCAGGTTCAAAAAAAAGTCGCAGTCATCAGTCCTTTAGACGTTATTTTCAGTTATTTAAGGAATGTGCCTCAAAACGGAACATTGAAAACACTTTAGAAAGATAGCGGTATGACTCAAATTGAGAAAAAAGGAAAAATGAAGTATAGTTCTAATTCTTCAGTGGATGTCAATAAAAATGGTATAAATAAAAAAACTGCCTACTTTAATATGCTTTTTCATTTGACTTTTGCCTCAAATTAATTCTTGCAATTTGCAATTTTTAAGTATGCATTGTTGTTGATAAATGCTTTTGGTATAATTAAAATAAACTTTTTTTAAAGAATTTATGTAAATTTATGATCTCATAAATGAAAATATTTCCTCCTGTTTAGAAGAAAGTTGCAGTCGTTATTTTAAGTTCTTTAAGGGTCTCAAAACACCATATTAATAATAGTTTTAACAACTAGCGGCTAAAACAGTGCTTTTTGGTTTAAATATCGAGCGCAGCAAAATGATTTTTTCGTAAATACTTGGTGAAAACTGGCGGAATTCGCATAGAAACATTCTGCGCCCATAACCCCACATAATTTTGTTTTGATTTTGACTCAACCATTTTTTTTTAAATTTAAATTATTGCGGCATAGTTATGTGCAAGTGTACTAGTGAAATCTTGGAGTGTAAAGGATAGATTTTAGAACCTCAGTAAACCTGTAAATGCAACCTTAAACATTAGACCCAGTTACTTTAATACGTAGTTGGGTAGCGTTTTTTTAGCAGGTAATTCTGAAATAAATGGTTTTCTTTTATTTTAGTATTTTACTTGTTTTATTAGCGGCGTAGAACGCGAAAAGTTAAAATAAGTAACCTAACCCCAAATTTTTGACCCGGTCTTAAAAGATTTCTGGTGTCCCACTGCCACGGATGTAGAAACCTTGGATTGCTAATACCTATGGGATATTTTCATCAAAATCACTGCCGCGTGTCTTCCGCCATTTTCGCCGCCATGTTGTGGAGATTTGGGTTGGCGACATTGGTTTCCTTAATTTTAAATAATAGTGTGGGAACACTGACTGTCAACAGTGTCAAAATATGATTGAATTTGACATTTTTTTGAAAGGTTATTTTTGTTGTTGTTTTTTAATACAAAAACAAAAAAGTAAAGAAACAAGTCATAAACAAATGTTCCAACGGTCACGCCATTTATCTCTCTCATTTGGTCTGGAGTATGTGCAGGTTTCGAACAAATAAATCACAATATGGAAACATTGCCCCCCAATTTATAAACTTAAAGGGTACTGTTAAGCCACACGTTATAAATTGTAATAAAAGCTTGGTTCAACCTTTGCTGCTGGCGCTCCCGCTGAAGATACACCTTGATTACGTTGATCTGAATCTGCACAGGGACTAAAACAGCTAAGCACAGATGCACCAACGTGATACAGTAATAAAAAATAAATTAATAGAGGGAGATACTGACTTTGATAATAGCATATATGGCTCAGCTGAAAGCCAGAGCCATGGCAAGTCAAGCAACATTTAGCGATCACAAAAAAAGTACATCTTTGGCACATGGAGTCGAGCATGGAGTTTTACAATATTTGAAGACCTTGGCGGAAAAACCTATTAACAAACAACTGTGTCGAACATCCCTTCCCTAAGTTAACAAGTTATTACTAAGTTTTCAACATTTTTTTTGTAGCTCTATCTTTTATAAAGGATGTGGGATTTTGCTAAAAACTGCATATGTTGTAGGTTTCATTGTCCTGATAAAAATCTATAATGGCTCCACAGTGATCTGATATGTGGTTTTTGAGATACTGCGTTCAAAGTTAAACATTTTGGTATTCTGGCTTTTCCCTAAAATCAGTTTCTTGCAGTTTTTGTGAAAATGTAAATAATATTTATGAACCAAATTGTAGTCTGAGAACAAGTAGCAGAAAAATATAGGTTGCGTCGCACTGGCATCACAAACATAAAAAATATTAAATTCATATGACCAAGAAATGACTTTTTTAACAAAAGGCAAATTTCAATTGTTATGTTGCCACTTAGTATTTAACAAACATGCTTCAAAACAAAAACTGTAACATTTTTAGCCATTTTTGTTAGTTGTTGCTATGGGGCAATAATAGATTTTTATCAAGATAAGCAAAATCACACAGAAAGCCAGTTTCCATAAGGAAAGTGCATCATCCTTAAAAAACGAATCAACAAAAAAAAAATGTCAAATGCTGAAAACTTACCAAAACTTAAGCATATCTTAGTAATAACTTTTTCTGCTGAATTCTTCAGAATCAGAAAACTTTTATTACAAAAATTGTTAACAAAAAACATTGTCACAATTGAATAAATAAACGTCAAAATCTAGTGTTAAAAATTAACATTAAAATAAATTTAACCTAAGAATATCTTTAAAATGTCATTTAGATATTAAAAAATGTTAACATTAAGGTTTTGTTAATAAAGATTAAAAAATAAATATTGATTTTTCTTTATTTCTAGTAAACTGGTAAAAAATCTTATAATTACTGGTCCTAAAATCTCAAAAAAATACTGGCTACAATATTACACAAATTGACAATGAAATCTTAAACTACTTACTTAAAATTACACATAGAAATGACAACAAGAAAAAGAAAAAAAATAAAATACATATTAAAATTAATATTTTGGTAATTATGCAGTATACTTTTTATGAAAAATTCTTTATGGGGGCACCTTCTAGGGTCCCTAGAACCCCAAATCCGCCTGCGCCGGTTGGTTTTTTTTTCGATTTTTTTTGTTTTTTTAAATTTTTTTCAATAAAACAACAGTCCAACCCAACGTAATCCAACCCAACCCAAAATAATCAAAAAAACACATTACAATCCCCCCCTGGGCACCCTTTTTCTCTTAAAAAAAAATGGGCGCAGGCGCATTTGGGGTCCTGGGGACGCTAGTAGGTGCCCCCATAAAGAATTTTTTTCAAAAAATCAAAAATGGCAGAAAACCGTATACTGCAATACCAATTTTTTTAATGTTCTTTTTAAAACTCATGAAGTATTGTTCTAATTTTGTAAAAGTCGATATGCCAAAGATGTATTTTTTTGTGATCGCTTGCCATCGCTCTGGTTTTCAGCTGATCCATATATATTATTATCAAACTCCATATCTCCCTCTATTAATTTATTTTTCTTGTCTTCTAGGCCTATAACAACCTCGAATTTATAAACTGTTGGCGCATATCTGTCCCTAGACGTTTTAGTTCCTGTTTCAGATTCAGAGATCAACTTAATGAAGGTTTATCTTAAGCGGGAGCGCCAGAAGCAATGGTTGACAGTACCCCATATTGTAATTTATTTGTTCAAAACTTGCACATTCCCCAGACCAAATGAGAGAGATTATCATGGCGTGGCCGTTCAAGCATTTGTCTGTCCTTTAAATGGTTTTTATTGCTTGGTTCTTCACTTTTTTGTTTTTGTATTAAAAAACAACAAATATAACCTTTCTAGAAACGTCATTTTTGACACTGTTGATAGTCAATGTTCCCACACTACTATTTAAAATTAAGGAACCAATGTCGCCAACCTAGATCTCCACAACAAGGGTATTATCAATCCCTTTCTTTTTTACATCCGTGCCCACTGCGGATAAACGTAAATAAAGTATCCGCGTTGCCATGGAAAACAAATTCAATGACGTAAAATTTTGCAAAAAAATCAGGTCGACATAGTTAAATTGATTTCCCGTACAGTGTTGCTAAAAACAATTCCCCAGATTGTAACTATACCACCTTAAAAATGGGTGTAAATATAATTGTTTTGCTCGGAAAAAAGTGGGACTCAAGACACGCATCGCGTGATCTAAGCGAAATTTGCCCATTTAAGTTCATGTCGCACCACGTGATGAGTTTTTTCAGTCAGCGTGGCCGCGCATGGAAAACGCCTAGGTGGGAACCGGGTGTTAAGGAAGGCTTACATATGCATGGATTTACTGGCGCCAATAAAAACCACAGATAAACTATATTAAAGAAAATAAAAACTGGCGCGCCAGTAAATTATTTTAGCAGCGACTTGCATAAAAAAAATATTCTTTTGCATGCATGAAATCACTGGCGCCCCTAAATCGATGCATGTGTAAACTCTCCTTTATTTATTTGAATACCAGAGGTGTGACTCAAAATGGGAAAGAGCACTGCCAGTATTTTAAAAGGAAAAACATCTAGTTTTAGTAAAAACAATTCTTTAGTAGATGTCAATAAAAATTGTACAATTAAAAACACTGCCTGTCTTAATACGCTTAAATGAGTTAACATGTGCAATTTTTGAAAATGTATTTTTGTTGATAAATTCCCAATTTCCTTCTTAGAGGAGGCAGTGGTTTATCTCAATCAATATGTCAAATATTCATTTAAATTGGTTAACATCTTTCAATTAGACATATAAATTGATCATTTTAGAAACATTTGGTGCACTTTCTAAATTCGCCGTAACAATATCCCATATGTAATTATGAAAAAGAACAAAAATTGCTTAAAAAAACGACGACACGTCGGTACTAATTTAAATAATTCAATACTTGTGATTTACTATTAACACAAAGTATTTTTAGAAACCTCTAAATGAAGCCAAGCTTACAAACAATGTAAGTGGAGAAAGAAGATTTAATTTTACATAGTGATCGTATCCACCAACGCAAAAATTTTACGACTAGTCTTTAATCAGGATTAGATACTAATCGGTGTTTAGAATGTGGTGTTTTATATTGAAACTTTGTTTGCGAAGACTCGTCATTTCCAACTCCGATTACTGTTAATCATGATTAAAGCTTAATCGAAGAATTTTCACGTTTGTAGATATGGACATAAGTGTACGACTCTGAAATATATATAAAGTAGGAGAAATGGAGCAGGAAATAGACGACTTTTACAACCAACAAATAAAAAATGAAAACAAGAATGAAGAAAAAAAAAACGAAGAAGGATTACTTAAGAAAATTAGACGTGAAGAAAACAAAATCCCTGTGTTTGTTCCTAGAAACAGATGTTGTTTAAATTCGAAAGATGAAACTGATTGCAGTCAGGGAAACAATTGCATCGATCCAACTTTTAATGCAAAGGAAACGACTATATGTAATTCAGCTATTAAAAAAACCTCATTTGCAAAAAAAGAATCTTGTAAAGTTCCCAAACTGAAAACGTACACCAGCAAACCGTCATCAACAAACGCAGGCGTTAGTTTTTCGCCGAAATTAAACCCCAATAAATTTTTACGATGCGCCACACTGGTCCCGATTGAAATGCGCACGCCTCTGGAAAATTTAAAAACGGAAGTGGCCCAGGCAGTGGCGGACAGAAAAATTTTTACGATTAATGGGCAATTTCCCGCTGTGCGTCAGGCATTACTGAAAAGGGGATGGGTCGAAAAATTCCACCCTAATTGCAGGTAACAACTAAAATTTTAGAAAAATTAAAACCCTTCACAACCATACGAATTTTTCTAAAAACTACCCCACTTTTCTCCGCATCTGAAGTGATTTTTTTGGCTTTGGAGGGATTTAATGACATTTAATGAACGACGTATAAACCCCTCGGAAACCGTCCTTATATAAAACCGGTTTTAGGTTCGTATAACTGTAGTAATAGATTCGATGTCAAAATCATGTCATTAGTGCGCCTCAGGCAAAAATTTTGAGAAAACTACAATTGTACTAAGAGGATAGCAGTGGCGGTCCCAGCCATTTGAAAAGGGGAAGGCGGTTTTGATATAAGGGTACTCAGATTTTAAGTTATTTATATCATACATTTTTATTTTAAAAAATGTTTAAATTCACCGAAAATTTTTGAGAAAATTACATTAAAAATGCAATTTTTGAGTCAAATTAATCTAAAATCGTAAATATCATCGGTTTATAGCGCCGCATGCGAAAATTTTAAATAATTTACGCCC
Organism: Oxystoma pomonae; assembly: GCA_963921995.1. Taxonomy (NCBI): domain Eukaryota; kingdom Metazoa; phylum Arthropoda; class Insecta; order Coleoptera; family Brentidae; genus Oxystoma; species Oxystoma pomonae. The sequence continues at coordinate 115,841,049 of OY998166.1, read as the reverse complement.
TACTTTTGATTTTGTAAATGTTTTCGTAAAAAATTTCAATCCAGGGGGGAGGAGGTAATTACCCACTACTAGTTGAAACGCTACCTTTTGTATTACAATTTCTCAAATATAAGACGCCTATCTCATAAAAAAAGGTCGTTTCCAGTTTTTTTTGGGCAAATCGGTCAATAACTCGCTCAATATCAATTTCAATATGCGTCTGTTTATATGCAGCAACGCTAAGTCCCACAGACGAATTTCCGTCATAGTGTCCTTTTTTTTTCAATCTTCTGAGGCAGGAGAAGCTTCTTTCTGACGAAGCATTACTTACTGGCAAGCATCCAAGAGTGTTTTTATCAACGGAAAAATATCTTCACATTTGTTCATTGCCTCGAAAACGTTATCATATATTTGTTTGAAAGTTTGAGACAATGATGTGTTTGAAATTAACTAAGTTTGCACCTGAAAACGATCAGAGATTGTACTAATCGAAACGTCGTGTATAAATAAAATATAGACAATGGAAGAAACACAGAGTTATCATATATGTTTTGATTTAAGCTTTTGCCTACTTCTGACCAATATTGTTTCCAAATACTGATTTCTCCCATTAAAAGTTTAAGGACTTGTGTTTTGGATTAATCAAACAGTTTATAGTATTTGGAAAAGACATTAGTTAATTTTGCCTAGATTTTGGCTTCACGTGGTATAAAACGTGGTATGAATATGTTCAGGTCAAAAATACTTGGAGTCTCGTTATTGAACCTTGATTTTATCCCGAAATGATTTTCTCTAAAACTTATTTATAAATGGAAACATTATAATACTGTTCTTCAGTTCTGTATTTCCAATATCGTGGTTTTTGCGATAAGTATGTCATGCGGTTGTTGTATCTGTCTCAAAATATTGTGGGGAGATTATAGAATGTCTTTAAAGGAACGTTCTGCAATTTATCGGTTTTTTTCTCGAAAGAATTCAGGGTTACCAACAGCATCTTTGTTGTCTACTTTTTTCTGGAGCAAAGGGGAGGGGGCGATCGCCCGCCCCGCTGGGACCGCCATTGAGGATAGTGGGGTTTGACAAATAAATTTTACTTAAAATTATCTATAAAAAATTGGTGCTAGAAAGCACGGATAGACCACCATACAATCAATTATTTTATGTTGAAAGGAAATGAAAATATCTCTGAAAGATTTGAACCTTATAACAAAATGTTTGGGTAATATTTACTAAAACCAAAATCTGAAAACCGCATATCAATAGCTGCTTTACTTCTAAAGTTATGATTTTTTTTATATATTTTAACGTTTTTTTTAAATAACTCGGAAACTAAAGCTCCCAAAAATTTGGACCTTATAACAAAATGTGTAGTCCATATTCTCGAAAACGTAAATCTGAAAACCGTATCTTGCTTTTGTTCCAATGTTACAATTTTTTTAAATATATTATCCCCCTTTTCCCCCCTTTAACCTCCCACCACCATACCGAAAAGTTATTCAGTTCATGGTCAGCCAATAGAGGATTTTTGTAGCAAATTTCGATAAAATCGATTAAGGCGTTCTTGAGTTATCATGTATACAGACAGACAACAGACCGGCCGACAGACAACTTTTTCTTCGTCGATTAGGTGTTTTGGAACTTATTTTTGATAAAATTAAGAAAAGTCAAAATTTCACGATTTTAATAGTCCCCCATACCATATAGTATGGTGGACTAAAACGCAATTCACACCAAAAGTAAATTTTCATTAACAAAAAAGTTATGGGTCAAATTTTAAAACGCATATTTTAGCCAATACCCAAGACCACCCTCGAAAAAAGCCAAAGGCGAATTTTAAAATGTATTCATTTCAAGACGACGGGCAACGATCCACATCAAGGCTTCTTCCAAACTGAGCTTTTGCAAATGTTTAACATTCAAGTTCTTTTCCCAAATTTTTTTATACAAAATTCTTCACAATCCTGCAGACTGCATTTGCAAAATCTCAGTGTACAGAATTCCTACGGAAATTAAGCTTGCTTGTTCCACGCTAAAACAAACAAACAAACAAACAAACAAACAAACAAACAAACAAACAAACAAACATCAACTATCCACATCACGGCTTCTTCGAAACTGAGCTTTTGCAAATGTTTAACATTCAAGTTCTTTTCCCAAATTTTTTTACACAAAATTCTTCACAATCCTGCAGACTGCATTTGCAAAATCTCAGTGTACAGAATTCCTACGAAAATTAAGCTTGCTTGTTCCACGCCAAAACAAACAAACAAACAAACAAACAAAAAAACAAACAAACAAACAAACAAACAAACAAACAAACAAACATCAACTATCCACATCAACGCTTCTTCCAAACTGAGCTTTTGCAAATGTTTAACATTCAAGTTCTTTTCCCAAATTTTTTTATACAAAATTCTTCACAATCCTGCAGACTGCATTTGCAAATCTCAGTGTACAGAATTCCTACGGAAATTAAGCTTGCTTGTTCCACGCCAAAACAAACAAACAAACAAACAAAAAAACAAACAAACAAACAAACAAACATCAACTATCCACATCACGGCTTCTTCCAAACTGAGCTTTTGCAAATGTTTAACATTCAAGTTCTTTTCCCAAATTTTTTTATACAAAATTCTTCACAATCCTGCAGACTGCATTTGCAAAAGCTCAGTGTACAGAATTCCTACTGAAATTAAGCTTGCTTCTTCCACGCCAAAACTCTCGACAAAATTACGACATTTTACCTGTCTGCGGAACTTGTAAACTATAATAGAAGTTGGCAAGCTATTTTTGATTCCTTGTTCTTAGCGTATCTTTGATTCATTTGTGAAAGTGTCACAGATAACAAAATGGTTAGGATACGCTAGCTGCCCTGCCAAAAAAACCACTTTAAAACTCTTTTTTTTTTGTTTGAAGAGACTTGACCTGGCAGAAATGTATGCCACATGAAAAATGACGAATTCTTATGATATTTCATGAGAATCATTTTCAAATAATTTGAAAACTCACAAGATTTCAAAATATCCTAAAGACAATAAAATACCATGTTTAGATGTTTTACAAGATTTCATTATGTTACACCAGACACATGAGATTTCATGAGCTTTAGCAAGCAATTAAGATTTTTATGAGATTTCACAAGATTTCACAAGTCTAAAATAAGGTACGTTTTTAAAAGATTTTACGAGATTTCATGAGAACTAAGGTAAGGAGTTGGGAAGATTTGACAAGATTATATAAGTATTAAAGTGTAGAATATAGACATGCAAGCATAACCAGATTTAACAAGCAAGATGATAATTTAAAAGATTTTATGAGTACGTGCCCCTATAAAAATAAATTAAAAATAATAAATTGTAAAGATTTATAATCAACAAAATTTTACTATAGCAAAAGAGATTTTTCAAGATTTTGTAAGCTTATATCTGACACAGATTTCATGAGGTTTGCAAGCTAGAGTTGTATGAGATTTTACTAGATTTCACACAAGTCTAAATAAAGAGGCGTTTTTACAAGATTTTACAAGATTTCATGAGAAATAGGGGAAAGTGTTGTGAAGATTTGACAAGATTATATAAGTATTAAAGCGTAGAAAATAGACAAGCACCAACCAGATTTGACAAGCAAGATGAGAATTTAAATAATTTTATATAAAGAATATATAATAAACATTTAACTATATAGATAGTTAAGGCAGGGTGCTTATGAATGCTGCAAGGGTGGTCGTAGAGGTAGGTGTCGTAGGTGAGACGTAGTCGCTTTTGTACGACGCGACGTATCCGTTCTGAGCATACGCACTGTGATACGGCACTCTCTATTTGTGCAACTTTAAGTGTCTGACAAGTGTTGATATTTTTAACTGCTCCTTATCTAAGGTTAGGGGAGTCTTCATTCAGTTTGAAGCATTGGGGTTTCGGTTATTGATTAGTTTTTTCCATACGCAAATTTTTAGAAACTAAGTAAATTGTTAGATTTATAAGCAGTAACTAGAAATCGACTCTGGACCAGAGTTTCATCATTTAATAAAAATCAACTGCCTACTTATGGCAAATTTTTAAAAAGTAGGTAGTTGCCTATTGCTTGAGCACTTGAACTGAAGGGAGGGGAGAGGGGCGGTTTAATAGGTGTTGTCATTTTTAAAAGCAAGTCTGATCTAGTCTCATTTACAGATTTTTTTTGAAAATTATCCCTTAAATGCGGCGCAGGCAAAAATTTTGTAAAAATTACACTAAAATGCTATTTTTTACGCGTTCCAAACGTTGTTGACAAATATTGCTTAAAGTTAAACAAAATTGTAACAATATTTAAAATTGGTAGAGCGCCGAAGGCGAAAATTTTGACAAAAAAAAAACAGTAAGTAAGTAAGTAAGTAAGTAAATAAAGAGAGAAATAAATAAATAAATAAATAAATAAATAAATAAATAAATAAATAAATAAATAAATAAATAAATAAATAAATAAATAAATAAATAAATAAATAAATAAATAAATAAATAAATAAATAAATAAATAAATAAATAAATAAATAAATAAATAAATAAATAAATAAATAAATAAATAAATAAATAAATAAATAAATAAATAAATAAATAAATAAATAAATAAATAAATAAATAAATAAATAAATAAATAAATAAATAAATAAATAAATAAATAAATAAATAAATAAATAAATAAATAAATAAATAAATAAATAAATAAATAAATAAATAAATAAATAAATAAATAAATAAATAAATAAATAAATAAATAAATAAATAAATAAATAAATAAATAAATAAATAAATAAATAAATAAATAAATAAATAAATAAATAAATAAATAAATAAATAAATAAATAAATAAATAAATAAATAAATAAATAAATAAATAAATAAATAAATAAATAAATAAATAAATAAATAAATAAATAAATAAATAAATAAATAAATAAATAAATAAATAAATAAATAAATAAATAAATAAATAAATAAATAAATAAATAAATAAATAAATAAATAAATAAATAAATAAATAAATAAATAAATAAATAAATAAATAAATAAATAAATAAATAAATAAATAAATAAATAAATAAATAAATAAATAAATAAATAAATAAATAAATAAATAAATAAATAAATAAATAAATAAATAAATAAATAAATAAATAAATAAATAAATAAATAAATAAATAAATAAATAAATAAATAAATAAATAAATAAATAAATAAATAAATAAATAAATAAATAAATAAATAAATAAATAAATAAATAAATAAATAAATAAATAAATAAATAAATAACAACAAACAAACAAACAAACAAACAAACAAACAAACAAACAAACAAACAAACAAACAAACAAACAAACAAACCAAAAAACAAATAAATAAATAAATAAATAGAAAAAGCGAAAGCTACATGCGCACAGACATACACACACACAGACATATGGTTCAAAACTTATAACACCCCTGCATTGCGAAAAATTTAACACCCTGGTTGACTTTTTAGGCGTAGATTTGTTAATCAAATCAAACAAACAAACAAACAAACAAACAAACAAACAAACAAACAAACAAACAAACAAACAAACAAACAAACAAACAAACAAACAAACAAACAAACCAACAAATAAATAAATAGAAAAACCGAAAGCTACATGCGCACAGACATACACACACACAGACATATGGTTCAAAACTTATAACACCCCTACATTGCGAAAAATTTAACACCCTGGTTGACTTTTTAGGCGTAGATTTGTTAATCAAATCATGAAATTCAACATGTATACTATCCCGGAACTATTGAGTTTCATGCGAAACAAGGATCTCACGGAGTTATGCAAGAAAACGATTAAATCTAAACTTCTACAGGATCATCAGGTGAGGAAACCAAAATATGTCCTTTCAATTGACTGATGGCGCAGAACTATTGAAATACTTTTGCACGTTTTCTTTTTTTCTTTGTTAATAACGAAAAACTTGACAAAAATATTTGGATAAGTTTAATAAAAATGGCTACAAAATTCATTTTACCTTTTCGAAAAGTACTTTCAACATTTACTTGGTTTATGCGGGCTTCTTAAAACGCTTTTATATAAGGACGGTTTAAATATTTTGTCATATAAACACCGCCAAGACCGCTTTAAGAAAGCGTTTTTATTTAAAACCGCCCTTATACAAAACCAATTGAAACCTCTTTCGAAAAAATAACTGCCTTTTAACAAGCGCTAGTAAGGCATAGAAATAAAAGGGTTGATAAGGCCACTTCTGCTCATTATTTCCCAGGATACCGAGAGAAAACTGGCGTTGGAACGAGATAAAATTTTTCAATATGGGCCGTTTGTTTCCTCTTTTTATTAAAACTTATCTAAAGGACAAAATTCATTATAAATTGGCCAATTTTTACAAGCTTTAATTTAACTTGCGATGTACCTATTTATGTATATATTATGTAACTAGATATGTTTGTTCGGGTGGAATCTTGCCACTTAATTTTTACCACACAAGAATATAGTGTGATGAAAATTGACAGGTCCCCCCTACTCGAAGGGGGTGGAGGGGGGTACAGTTGAAGTACGCCAGAAATTTGGTGTGTTGGGGCACTTGGGGATGGAGATAACGAATTTCTAATCAGATTTTGAAAATTTAATATGGCAGATTTAACATGGGCGATTTTTGGTCACTTATACAATTCCGATCGCTTTCAAATTTGGCATGCATTTACAGTTTCGGTGATAATACAATAATATGTCATTATTAGGCACCCCACCCCCCTACGAGGGGAGTGGAGGGGGGAAAACACCTAAGTTTGTCGGATTTTAACCAAAATTGGTACATGGGGGCTTTTGGGGTTAAGGAATACGAATTTTTGATCAGATTTTAAAATTTCAATATGGCGGATTCAAAATGGACGATTTAGGGCACAAATCTAAAAATTAAGAAATAAATTTTTATTCCAAAAAAACTTTTAAAGAACAAGGATTTATTAAATGCACTTAAAAGTAGAAAATAATTTTTGATCTTTCTTATATATATATAGTAAAAGCGGTGGACACAAATTAAAAATTTTAACTTTACGGTGACAAAGAGAGAACTGCAAAAGAGGAACTAAATTCTTCTTCTATTCGAATGATAAACATAATGCTTTCATGTAAAGAAGCTGAGAACGGGTGAGATTGCCCTGCTTGCCAAGCCTTTGAAAATGTCCTTAGGTTGTAGAGTAATACAACTGTTTCTTAGGTGAATCGTCGATGTGACCGATATGCGATACCTAAAGTTAAAATTTTTAATTTGCGGCCATCGCTTTTATTATGGTATAAGAAAGATAAAAATTATTTTCTACTTTTGAATGCATTTAATAAAAGCTTTTTTTGAATATTAAGAATATTTATAAATATTAATAAAAATTTATTACAGATTTTTCTCTTAATTTTGCTCCACCAATCTTTCTAAACGTGTGATGTACCTCAATAAACCGATATTGATGGTTTTTAGGTGGATTTATTTTGGGACTGTAGCTATGATGCATTTAAAGAGTGCTCAGATAAAAAGAAGGTAAGCAAATTAGCAAGAAACTGATGCAAAAATAATGGTTAAAAAATATTATAAAAAAAACGTTGGAGGATCACAATTATAAAGAATCGTAAGAAAAAGACAAAAATGACAACTAAACGCAGTTTATCAATAGAAAGTTTTTGGTCATGGTACGTACGCGGTGCTTTCGCGTGTAGAGAGACGTGGAATTTATCGGAAAGGACATTTCTGTCTATTAAGCAGTATTGGGTGGGCATAATTTATCAAAGAGAAAATTTTAATAAAGTACAGGTTCATAACAGTACTACGTAAAAACAATAAATACCGTACAAACGTAAAATAGGATATCCTGTGTAACTTATGGCCACTTGCAGCAACCAATTAAGGGTAGCCCTAGTCCTTGGGCGCCCCTAAATTTAGGAAGGGGTCGGTTTTCGTTTGCTTGAGTTTTTAAGTGACCCCTAAACTCTCTAGGTGATCCCCAAATTTAGGGAGTCGATACCGGCGCCCTAAACCTTACCTAATTTATACAAATGTATGATGGTGTTTAATGATGTATAGTGGAGGGTGACCAGTGAAACTACTGATGAGGCCACGCTGGTTACCCAGGGCGAAACATCGTTTAATAATTTCTCTTTTCGCTTTGATCTTTTGTGTGTTCCTTGTAAGATGCTCATCCAATTGAGCATCTTTTTATGTCTCATGTTATTTTGTGTAATGTTATTTTTCTGTATAAACACCAACCACCAATTTTATGTCTTATCTTATCTTATTTTTCTGTATAAACCCAGCATTAATTTCTTTCAATCAAATCAAAGTCTTTTACTGTCTTTAAATTTACCAAAAATGTGTCCTACTAAAGTGTATATTTAGCACATCATGGCTTTAGCAAAATAAAAATGATTAATGTAAAAACAAAAAAATATTGACAGGATTGGCCATAATTAAAAATAAAGGTTAGTTGTATTTGCCGGGATTTGCCACTCGTTAGCCACAAAAGTGCGACGATGCCAAATGTAAAGCATAACCTAACTAGGGATATTTCAGAAGTTTCTCCAGGAAACCATTTCGATTTAGGGGGCACCTTAGGGTCACCTAGAATTAGGTGATACTTAGCAAGGTCTATGCTGGGGCTCGGTTGGTGCAAATGGCCAATATTCCCCTTATAGGTACTACCTAATTTCAATTGGCCGACTGTTGGCGAGGCCAGCGCCCTCTGTACCTAAAATACAGAAGGCATTGTCAGGCTAACAGAGTTGGAGATGGGATTCTGATATCAGTTTGTTAGCGGAAGTCCTTGTTTTTTACAGATAAAAAAATACAGAATATTGCACGTCTATGCGTACGTTCAATGACCAACTTTAAACTGCCCAATGTTAACTGAAAATTTCAGCTAACCTTGATAAACCGCATCCGTCGAAAACAGTACAGTTTCACGACGAAACAAGGACTTTGCCAATGCATAAAAGACGCAAAATGGTTGCAAATTAACGACGTTAACCACGTTAAACACCCGAGATGTTATTTGTTGGACAGAGGCGGAGACATCAAAGGGTTCGTCCAGGATTTCGGAATGACAGCGGCTGTGTCTTTGCTCAAATGGATCGTCTATAACGACAGTACCAATGAGAGCAAAATAGTCAGCCTTTATGGCAAAATTCCAGTAAGTATTAAAAAATGGCAGAAATAATTATTCGTGGAGGAGGGGACTTAAGCTTTCTGAGGAAGGGGGCTTGAGTACCAGAATAGTCTCATGTAGGGGAAGACTGCTAAAAGTTCTGATTTAGAAAGAAACAACAAATATGATGGCAAAGTCAAGATTTTCCTCTCTTTCGAAAAAAAGTAACAAGTTATATTAAAAATTGTACCAAAAGTGTTTATAAAAATATTTTTCGGGGTTGCTCTTATTAAAGGATCATTCAAAAAGTATAGATAAATAGGTTTTTGACTCTAGATTTTTTAAAACAAGTGCTCGTTCGCCCAGGGCTTTAGCTAACTCTGTTTGTAATTTTAGATAAAGTATTTTGACTTTGCCCTCACAGAAGCTTACAAATTAACGAAAAAGAAAGAAAATCAACCGACAGAAGATGTTTCAGACGCAACAGAAAACGAATGGAGTGCTTTCGTCGAGAATTTTTACAAAATCGTACATGTAGGATACCATTTTAAGCTGATAAATAAGCTTGAAAATCCGAAAAGCGGTAAAATTCAATATATACACTTTTTTGGATTGGCTATTATACCCAAAAAAGTTAAGATTATACTTGCACAATGATTTCCAGCTTAAATAGAAGGTCTCTTCCCCTCAATCCTTCTTTTTGAATTGAATTGAATTTAATTGAAATTGTCTTAATTTACAAGTTACAAGATTTGCTTTGCAAGTAAAAGCTTTGCTATTTTTTACTTATTTATCTTTGTTTTATTTATATCTTTCATTTTATTTGAATTTATATTTGTTTATGTAAATTGGTTTTTTTATTTTTATAGGTATATCTCGTTTGTTTTTAAATTGTTAACCCCTTTTTTTCCTACTTTTATTTTTTTTTTGTTTATATTTTAATAATTAAGTAGATTTCCTAAGGGGGGACACCCAAACTAAAGGTCGTCATGACGCGGTTGCAAAACTGAGCTTGTTTTAGCCGCAAAAAGTATGGTTCAAAAATCGGGCTACATCCTAACCATTCTCCAAAAGGAGCTCCCTTACATTCACATGGACGGATTTATGAATATTTGGATTATGAAACCTACCATGGGGAGCCAAGGGCGCGGTATCCATATTTGCACTAGTTTAAAAACAGTTTTCGATTTGGTGAAAGGAAGTCCGAATAGGAGATTTGTAGTTCAAAAATATATTGGTACGTGCCGATTTACAATATATACACGGTGGGGACTTAAAATGGAATAATACTTACAGCTGGATGGTTAGATTTTTGTTTTCATAAAATTCAAAAAAACACATAAATACTTTGAAAATTTAACCATCTTCGGAGAACCGCAGAATTTCTTGGTTATGGCGTCATAAATGAGACGTTTAAAATAAGTAGTAAACGACAGGGTTTTCATACAATGGAGTTGTACATACATTTTTATAAATTCTACTTCTACAAAAAAAAACCAAAAGAAGTTTTCGTTTTCAATTTTAGAGAAGCCTTTTCTTATTCACAACACTAAGTTTGACATTCGACAGTGGTTTTTACTGAGCGATGCGCTTCCGATGACGATCTGGATGTATAAGTAAGATTCAGTTCATATTTTTAATTATACCAAAGATGTATGAAATGTACATTATACAGTGTGTGCCAACGAAACCGAAACACAGTTCTTGTATTGTGGTAGACCAAAATATGCATAAACACTGAATGTATTCTTTTGGCCATTTGGGCTGTCAGAACTCAACATCTAGGTTGTGATAACTCATGATCTGGGCTGGGAGAACCCTGCCTCTGGTCTACCAGATCTCAGTATCTGGGTTGTGGTAACTCATGATCTGGGCTAGAAGAACCCTGCTGTCGGGCTACCAAAACCCAGCGCCTGGGTTGTGATAACTCATGGTCTGGGCCGGGAGAACCCTACCTTTGGGCTACCAGAACTCAGCATCTGAGTTGTGGTACAGTCAGTCAAAAATCTTTTTTTTTTTATCACGGGTGCAAAAAAAGATTTCTGTCCGTTTTTTACCCAAAATTAAACATAAATAGCGGAAAATAGTAATATTGAAAAAATCTAATTATTCTTGCCTAAAAACTAAGCCATTTCCGCCAGTTTTCACCAAGTATTTACGAAAAATTCATTTAAAAACATCGTCAAAATATCAAACTGTCAACGATTAACAATGAACGTCACCGAATAAAAAGACACATCGCCATGAAAACCACCATTGGTATTTCATTTACTAGCCGACTTGATTTATAGTGTAAAAATAGTGTGTTGCGAGAAGTGATCTTCGTTCCAGATTTTTAAAAGTATTTTCCTGTTTTTCTTGGAATTTTTAATAAAGGAATTAAAAAAACTAGTGTTAACAACTCGAGGCTAAACTGTGCTTTTTTTACTCGCGTTTTTAAATACCTCGCTGCGCTCGTTATTTAAACCAACGCTTCTAAAAAAAAGCACTATTTTAGCCACTAGTTGTTAAAACTACTATTTAAACACTTTAGCTAAAAGTTTTTTGCATAGTTTTGCCAGATATTGCTAATTTTTAGCAAGTTTTTGCTGTTTTGTTAATTGTTTGTGATTTTGAGGTTATGTTGGTCACAAAGTGGTTACCAAATTTACATCCCGGGATAGATGGCGCATGTGTAGTATAAAACAATAAACTAATATGGGCTAAAAGAAAAAGTACCCCAAGGAGGGCCCAGCAGAAACTTTAATGTGCCTCCACCAACATTAAGAAGACGACTTAAAAAAAGCGATTTCAATGAAAAATCATTAGGACCGCCCCCACTTCTTGCCGTTGAAAATTAAATAAAATTAAAAGCTCACATAGAAAAATTACAAAAACATGGCTTTGGCATGGTCAAAGGCATATCAGTTGGCAGAAAAGTTAAAAATAAAACATAAATTTGATAAAGAAAAAGAGTTAGCCGGCGGCGATTGGTTAAATTCTGACGTCGATAAAACAAAAATTTACAGAAAAAAAAACAAGATTGTAAAAACTAATAATAATAAAGTGTTGAGCGAGACATCTACGGATGAAAGTGATATTGACTTTCAAGAGTCAGAAGTGTCTGGTATGCTGATTTCTTGGATGCGGCGAACAATACGCTGTTACTAAAAAAAATGATGACTGGATTGCCAAAAATTGTTCCACGAAGGCTGCTCTAAATTTGTTAACTCGTGCCATGTTTGCGGTAAAATTCTATCCAAAAAAAATAATGAGGTTGTAGTTAGGTTATAATTAAGTTATAATTAGGTTTTAAGTACTTTTACGCCTTTACTGTGAGTATCTAAGGTAACCTTAGGATTATAAAAATACTTTTTTACCGAGCTATTCTATTATGCCTGGGCCTGGGCCAACTCACCCGCATACATAGGTAGAGATGACCCATCTGGATAAAAATGATTTGGTTCTTTTCTTGAAATCTGTTTTGATTTTAGTTTTTTTATAAGTGTTTCTGTATTCTTTATCATTTACTCTTTCCAAATAAATTTTTGCAAAAAACTGTGTTTTTAGTTTTGATTCTACAAGGTTTTTAAAAAAAGTGGGCCGTCTCACCCTGTTTTACCCTAAGCATGCTTTATCCCTTGCCAACAATGCTGAATAACTCAAAAACTACACGAGATTTTTAAATTCCTCTTAAATTCAAAAGAGCCAAAAATTCTATACTTGTTTATAAGCTGTATAGTTAGCTATTTATTCATTATATTTTGTAAACAGTCAGCCGGGGGCACTTGAGAGTCAAGGCTTCGTTGGATTTTGTTTTATTTTTAAATCACAAAATCTTTTTTTTAAAAAAAAGACACGATGCACATTTTGAATGCTCCCTAGTTGACGTTATTTTTTATCTCTAGTAGCGTTCGTGCTGGAGATGACAATTAAGATTTTTTTCTTTGCATTCGCATTTATTTCGTCGACTAAAACATTTTCACCCTTGCAGTTTCTTATAAAAATAAAAATAAGTTTTATTTTTTTTCTTCAAAATACTAGTCATTGGGGTAACTTTGAACCACTGTGGGTAACTTTGAGCAACTTGGAAAAGTATATATTGGAACTTTTCATGTGTCTAAACTGAACTTTGCTTCGCTCAAAGTTACCCATAATGGTTCAAAATTACCCCGACTGACTATACTACAACTCAGATGCTGAGTTCTGGTAGTCCAAAGGTAGGTTTAAAGTTAATATATGAAACTGGGCTGGGGCAATCCCATGCCTGAATTGTGGTAGCTCACAACTTGCTGAGTTTTCCCAGCTAAATTGAAATGGTTAGGGACAATCATACTGTATGTGCTATAATAACGCACGGTGTGAGTTCTCAGTGTAAGATTTCGACCTCTTAGGTCGTAGTGGAGGCAGCAATATTGCACCACTCATAAAAAAGCTAACCTAACGTAACGTATTTAGTCTGATTTTAGAAAAATCCTCGTACACGCCAATTTTTTATTCGAGGGAAACATACATTTTTTTTGGAGTGGGGGGGACACTTGATTGATTTATGTTACGGTGGCATTTATTTTGATAAACTTTTTAGGTTGTGCTATCTAAGATTCTGTTCCCAACCGTACGATTTGAAAAACTTGCATGAATCGATTCATTTGACAAATAACTCCGTTCAGTCTCAGTACTCCAAAAATGCTGGCAGCGACGAGTCGATCATACCGAAGTACAACATGTGGGATTCGATACAGTTTGAAGTAAAACAAAACGATAGCCTCAAGTTATTTCTATTAGTAAATTTCTCCTTTGTCATTTATTACCATAAAAGTACCTCTGTAAACTCTGGGCACAAGGTTGTAGGTACTGGTTGGCCTAATGAAGATTTAAATGAGCCCATTGTGACAGTTGCATAAAAACACTTTAATCGAACTTCTAACTCAATACCCGGTTTTGCCCCTGGGGTGGGGGCAAAACCGTATTTGGAATTATTTTTTATTAAGGCCTTTTTTAAACGCAAGATGATTTTTTTTTAAATTTCATTGGTTTATTCTGTAGATAAGTGTTTGTAGTACTTAGTTGCCAAACTATCGATTATGAAACAAAATTATTGAGTGATATAAATTGTTTTTAACATAGCTATCCGATTTTTCCCTACATTTTTTGGCTTTGGTAATGTGTCAATACCACAGAAGTAAAAAAAAAAGTGGAATGATAATATCCTATAAATAAAATAATCGCTACATGTACTTGACATTTGTGAGCCTATTGGTATTGACAAAATTCCCCTAACTCTGAGGCTAATAATAAAATGGGTTATCGCACAGCATTTATGAAAGACAAAAAACTAGTCATTCCGGTTGTATAATAAAAAAAGCAAGCAAATATATTTCAAGTTTACAGGGGGACTTGAAACCCATCTAAAAATTATATAAACAACAAAATTTTAATATATTACGAAAAAAGATATCAAGTCGATTTGATTGATGTGACTACGTTCTTTTAGGCTCATAACTGTCACCTACATAAAGCGATCATTTTTGTGAAATTTCTCATGGGATATTATCATTCCACCTTTATTTTTACTTCTGTGCTTAATACTGGCCGCGAGGAGTGGGATATGTGGGATTCGATAAAGTTTGAGGTAAAAAAAAGCGATAGCCTCAAGTTATTTCTATTTTTAAGTTTCTTCCTTGCCATTTATTACCTATTAAAGTACCTCAGTAAACTGGTGGTTACCTATAGCACTCAAACAAAAGCTTAACGATATATATGCTATGTTTTCATGGGTATTGAGTTCGTTTTCAAAACTCATTGTATCTTTTTCTTTTATATAGCGTGTTCTTTATCCAGAGCAAGAACACGCTATATAAAAGAAAAGGATACAATGAGTTTTGAAAACGAACTCAATACTCATGAAAACATAGCAATAACTTAATGGGGGATGGTGCCCATGATTCTACTGAGGATTGGAAGATGAAGATCGTGCAGGGTACAAAAGTAAGGTGACCAACTCCTAAAGGGGCAAAACCGGGACACTCCGGCCATTCAATGTATTGTATATCATGTATTTTTTCTTATATGCACCCCTCATAATATTAAGATGTATTTTCCAAAATACTTATTAAAGAAAAATACTTTAAGTAAGGTTTCAATTCAAATTTATAGATGGCAGGGAACATGCGCTTTTCTAATTGCAGTGATTTTAAAGTTACAAAATACAGTGGTATCAAAACCGGGACAAACCGGAACTTTTGCTGAAAAATCGGAACTATCCGGGACGGATTTTTTCCCCGGGACAAATGGTTAAAAATTGGGACTGTCCCGGCCAAACCGGGATGGTTGATCACCTTACAAAAGGCACATACATTTTTGGCTTTGATAATGTTCCATTTTTCAAGTCACGTGGAAAAACTGCATTTTTGGAAATAATTCCATATTTTGCAAGTATACCGAGACTTAGTTAAAGCTTGATTTGCGGCACTAAAAAGTCATGACTACGTCCGCCATCTTGAAAATAGTGTAATTTTTAGTATCTCGGCTCCTATCGGCTCAATTTTAAAAAACTTTTTTCTGTTTTATAAAAATAGTAGTTTTAACAACTAGTAGCCAAAATAGTGCTTCTTTGTACAAGCGTTGATTTAAATAACGAGCGCAGCGAGGTATTTAAAAACGCGAGTAAAAAAAAGCGCAGTTTAGCCACGAGTTGTTAACACTATTTTTTTTTAATACCTTTATCAAAAAATCCAAGGAAAACAGGAAAATACTTTTAAAAATCTCGAACGAAAAGCACTTCTCGCAACACACCATCTTTACACTATAAATCAAGGCGGCTGGTAAATGAAATAAAAATCGTTTCCATAGCGATGTGCCTTTTTACTCGGTGACGTTCATTTTTGCGACATTTTAATCTTTGATAATTTGATATTTTGACGAAGATTTTAAATTATTTTTTCGTAAATACTTGGTGAAAACTGGCGGAAATGGCTTAATTTTTAGGCAAGAATAATTAGATTTTTTCAATATAAATATATTTCGCCATTTCTCTTTAATTTTGGATGAAAAACGGACAGAAATCTTTTTTTGCACCCGTGATCAAAAAAAAAGTTTTTTTGCATCGGCAACCAAAAAAGCCATGCTTTAGTTATCTAATAAGAAAAGTAATTTAATTTAATTTTATGAGAAGTTATCACAAAACGGGATAGGGCGATCCTTTGTCACTGGCTTTCAACAACTTTTAAGGCATACACAAATATCTAGCCTCAACCCTCTAACCTCAAATTATCTCAAAAACCGCAAAAATTTCATTTCGTCGTAGCAATACCTAACAGACCTCGGCTACCCCGGTGCACTAAAAATAATCTACAAGGCCATGAAAAGCTCCATTATATCGACGATAACCTCGCACAAGGACGAAATCGATAAAAGAAAAAATTGTTTCGAGCTGTACGGCGCGGATTTTATCGTGGACGAGGGTTTCGAGCCTTGGTTGTTGGAAATCAATTCCAATCCGGCCCTGCACGCGTCCACCCCTGTCACGGCCAAGTTGTGTCCGGAGGTGCTGGAAGATGTCATAAAAGGTTAGTCAAATATGAGAACATTCAAGCCACCGCCCCCCAAAGATATTCGAATTTTGATATGCTAATAATTTCGAACCACTTTTGAACTAATTTTGAACCACTTTTAAAAATTTTGAACCACACTCCTTCCTGGTTTTTATATTAAAAATAGGGAGTGCAGCGTTTAAAGCCTAGAGAAAAATGAAAAGCACTATCCCAAAATTAAGAACTCATTTCTCTAAGATCACCAAAAAAAATTCGAAAAATTCACCCTGTTTTTTTTAAAATATGGTGGGGGTGCAGGTTGACGTCAAGTCACACTCCCCTCAAAAAAATTTCGAACTTTAATATGCTAATAATTTTTAACTAATTTCGAATTAATTCTGAACCACTTTTAAAAATTCTGAACCACACTGCTTCCTGGTAAAAATCAGGTCCTAGACTTTACACATGCCCATAGGTACCAATAAATGTCCAAAAATTGGTGCTAGAAAGCACGGATAGTCCACCATACAATCAATTATTTTATGTTGAAAGGAAATAAAAGTATCTCGAAAACTGTAGCTTTAAAAGATTTGAACCTTATAACAAAATTTTTGGGTAATATTTGCGAAAACCAAAATCTAAAAACCGCATATCCATAGCTGCTTTACTTCTAAAGTTATGATTTTTTTTAAAATATATTTTAACGTTTTTTCAAATAACTCGGAAACTAAAGGTTCCACGAATTTGGATTTTATAACGAAATTTGTGGTTCATATTCTTCTACTTGCTTTTGCTCCAAAGTTACAATTTTTAAAAATATTTTATCCCCCTTTTCTTCCCTTCAACCCCGCACCACGGATCACCTACCGACATGATTTCGGGCCTTTCTCGCCAAAATGTCTGCATGCGCGAAGGATGCGCGTGGGACCCCCCACCACCTAAGTAAACCCTCTGGTCTGTTCGGTACTCTGTGCCCGCACCACGGATCACCTTCGGTACTCTGTGCCCGCACCACCCTACCCAAAAGTTAATCAGTTCATGGTCAGCCGATAGAGGATTTTTTTACAAAATTTAGTTAAAATCGATTAAGGGGTTCCTCAGTTATCGTGTATACAGACCGACAGACAATTTTTTTTTCGTCGAATAAGGTGTTTAGGAACCTTAGTAACTCATTTTTGATAAAATTAAGAAAAGTCAAAATTTCACCATATTGGTATGATGGACTAACAAAGATGAAAATACTTTTTCTTACGTTATTTCTAGTACATTTCTATCCCTTCCATAACATTTTAAATAAATGTCAAAAATCACAGAAATAAGGGTGGTTAAAATTTTTTTAAAGTTGTACAAACTTAGTTCAAAATATAAGCATATCAAAGTTCGAATTTTTTAGAAGGGGGTGTAGCTTGACGTCAACCTACACCCCTCTCCCATATTTAAAAAAAAAAACAGTGTTACTAGTGGATTTTTCGAAATTCTTTTTGGTGACATTAGGAGTTCGAAATTAGTTGTTAATTTTGGGATAATTGCTTTTCTTTTTTCTCTACGCTTTAAATGAGGGGGGTGTAGCTTGACGTCCGGCTCCCCCCCCCCCATTTTGAATATAAAAAAACAGGAAGGAGTGTGGTTCAAAATGTTTAAAAGTGGTTCAAAATTAGTTCGAAATTATAAGCATATCAAAACTCGAATATCTTTCGAGGGGTGTGGCTGTGACCTCAAATATGGTCAACCTAATAAGTTTGTTAGGTAGTCGGTGCTAAACAGTGGTACCAATTGTAGCATAATTGTGAGACTTGAGCATAATTTTAAGGGCTGTAGCATAATTTGAGCACATTTTCTCGGATCACAGGAAAAGCTAATTTAAAAAAAAATAGACGAACATTTTTAATTTGCATTTGTACATGACTAGTACACGAGCTGCCATCTTTGTAGTTTTATTCAAAGTTTTTATTCATCATTCATTTATATTTATATTTTTGAAATATTTTTAAATTCGTGGTTGGTAACACTGGTGCTAATCCAATTAGCAATTTGTCGACCACTTAACGTTGTGCACAATGTTTATCGTCTCCTGATGATGCTAACGTTGTTAGCGAAACGCGCGTCGAGTGCAATAAAGTGTAGTTTTGGTTTGTGGAAAACAATTATACTTTGTTATAGTGCAACCAAAGGTTCCAAATTCCCAACAAAGATACCTGACGCTTACGGAGACTTTCGTTATATTATTATATGGAACAATGTTTACCTTTCTGCTGTTTGTAGTAAACATACCAGTGGCGTACCTACTTAAATATAAATTTACACATGGATTATATTATTAAAATTTTACTATAATATGAAATATGCAAAATAATTTAAAAAGCATGCAAAAAATAATTCTTCCAATTTGAGCTTTGGGAGCTTCCTAACAATAAATGTTTGTAGTACAATTTTATACCAAATAAATTTACTACAAAGTTTGTATATGATTTATATCAATTTCAATTTTCAACACAATAAAATTATGCCAAACATTAAAACAAAGAAACACAGTTCATAATAATTTTGTTATTTTTTCTGGTCATTAGCGGAAACTTATACTGACTTTTTCAGTAGACAATAAAATCAATAATTCTTAGGGTATATAGAGACATCTAGGACAGACAAAAAGATTTAAATATCAATTCGAAGGGCGAGCGCAGATGGCAACGGCGGCAGTATAAATCAACCTTGATATTCTGATAAGAGGTAGGGACTGAATATTTTTACAAACCTGAACACATGTGAATTATCTTCTATTGTTGTTGGCAAGTTGGTTTAAGGACTTTACCTACCTTTATTGTAGTCTTTATTTTAAAAAAAACCTTCCTTATTTGCGCATTAACTACTTAATCAAAAGTATGCTTTATTTTATCTTCGAAAAAAGCCTTATAAAAACGTTCGAAAATATATATAATTAACTACTTCATAAGAAAAAAACGTGTTTGTTGATATTTTAATCGAAGGATCTACTAATTTCAATATATTTCATTCATATTTTTTTTATTTTCTGTGTACCTACCGGCACGTACTGCCACTGACTGATTTCACTTGCTCTCCCTTTGTTTTCAAAACATTGGACGATTTGTTCCAAAATATCACTTTAAATGCACTGAAATATTCTCCTACTGGTAAAAAAACATACTATAAACGTTTTTTGATAAAAGGTGGTTTTAAAACAACTTATAAACTGCTTAAAATATCCTGAAATTTTAAAAAAAAGCTTATGTCAATAAAAATATCATCCGACCGTCTGCGCTCTGCCGACTTTCCTCACCCACAAGCCAATCACAACCTAAAGTGGTTTCTCTGTCCCTATCGTTCGTCGTTTAAAAGGATAGAAAAATAATCGACATTTCTCTCCTTTGTTTTGTTGTGATTTTATTTCTAAATAAACAGTGGTTATTATTTGCCAATGAGTTTTCTTTGGACCAGATATGTTGTCTCTTTTTAATCTAAGGTCTGGCTGATCATAAAATCTCCCAAAAGTCTCATAAAAAATGTGCTTATACAAACCCATAATACATTATAAACAAAAAGGGTGTAATCATAGAAACCTATTAAGTTTATTGAATCTGTTTGATTATAAAATCTCTTAGAAAACGATTATTTCATTAACCTATGAAATAGATATATGAAACCAAACAAAATCTTACCAAAATCAAAGATATAGCTCTAAATAATTACAAACTTTAATAAACCAAAAATTTTACCTCACAAACGCTTATAAACCTTATAAAAACTGATAAAAATTAGGTGTGTTTCTTATGAATTTTATTCGGTTTTTTTGGCAGGGATGCGCTTTGTGCGAAGCTTTTGGTGTTCGACTCAATCAAAAGCTTTCTAATAATCTATGAAGTAGGCATAGGTATACTGGCACCGACACGTCCCTAGACCTAGGCTTTTATAATGGTCCCAAAAATTCCACGAAATCCAAACTGTGGAGCGCCCATAAAGGATTCGTATTTTTCTAAATTCTTTTATGGATAATAATCTTTGTAAATATTTTCAGCATAACGACTCATTGTGCTCACTACATTTTCTGAAAAAATCAGATAACATTCTGAATAAGATGAATTTGTAAGATCTATTGATATAGAACTATTTTTTAAGTAATGGTAGACCTTCAGAGAAATAATAAAGCCGGCACAGGAAATTTTGAGATGATTTACATAGAAAATCTAACTGAAATAATAAAGCGAAAAGACCCAAGCCGAGTTTAGAAATTTGTGACGCGTCATAAAAATAGTAACGTAAGTATAATAAAAGTCGTACTTGGATATACAATTAAGCAAGCAAGCACACAAGCAAGCAATGTAAAATTTCCCGGCTTTTCCAATTTTCTCGAAAAGTACAAATTATTTTCGAAATAGATTGCACTTAAAACATTTCTAGGTGTTCGAAAACATCAAAATTTTGTTGATTTTCTTAAGAGAATTTTAACAAATTTAATAATAAAGAAAACCCAACCTCGCAAGTCGACACACGCAGCTTTCCAAGGAAATCAAAAAGATTTTGATGTTTTCGAACTTCTAAACACCTATAAATTTTTTAAACGCACTCTATTTGGAAAACAATTTGTACTTTTCGAGAAAATTGGAAAAGCCAGGAAATTTGACATTGACATTTGTCCGCTTGCTGCCGTGCTTGCTTGCTTAATTGTATACAAAAAGCATATACCTACGGACTTAGAGAAAACTCTTACTAAGGGCATCGCAAAAAACAATTTAAAGCGCCTCTGAGGACTCGGTCTCGAAGCTCACGAGACAAATTCCGCCGATGAGATCTATATTAATCGTCTTTCATCAGATCTTTTTATTGAAGTTTTTTATTTTTCTGTGTTTTTGGCCTTTTTTGAACTGTTACAGTCATTTCTTTGATTTTTGTAATAAGTCAAATTGGAAAACTATGCTCAAGTGTTGTGTGCCAGAGTGTCCCAGTGATGATCCTCTGCTTCATCGCTTTCGACATCCTAGAGATCAAGCTCGCCAAAGACAATGGTTTGCCATCTAAAACGCTTTATAGGTTTAGAGTATGCACTCGACATTTTAAATCAGAAAACTATTCAAAAAACTGTGGACGAAGCCTTCTAATGCGGCATGTAATTCCATGCTTGCATTTACCGCCAGAGTCTGAAACAGACTTTAATGGTAAGTACCGGGCAAGGTTTTTAAATACCAGGGTGCCGATTCTTGAATTTTGTAGGAAAGGTCGCACGGGAACCTCACCCGATTGCAGTGTATCGAAGGAACTTTCCTACACTTTCATACACCTGCCTCTGAGCAGGAGAACGGGTGCTCTTGAAAAACGATAATCGAGTTACCTTTGCACGTGCACTGTACAAGCTTGGCAGCTTCTGAGCCTTCTTATTGGCCGAAACGAAGGATGTGAACGTTCCCAGGCGACCATTCTCTCGAAATTCAAGAATCGTCACCCAGAGGAAAAACCGACTATTCAATAGAGAGTTAATAGACCACTAATTTGGTAGGTTGTAAAAATAACCGAGCTGGCCCTGTTAAGCCTCCGTATGTAACGTATTTCGGTTCGGTTATTTTTGGATACGGGAGAGAAATAACCAATTTTGCCTACGTTATCACCAATTTTGATGGTCTGTTAACGCTCTAGTAGGGCATTTATTTAGCCTATTTGTAAATTACATTTGTTTTAGCCAATTCCATTCAGAAATGCTGATGGGTAACCAGTTACACCGAATTTTTTGAAAATAAGGAAAACTCGCAAATCTTAAAAGAAACTGCTGCTACTGAGACCGATATGGGAAGCATAATAAATAGTTTAATTATAAATACAATAGTTTTGATATGTATATATTTTCTTAAAAGAATAATATAATATATTTAAAAAGGGATTTAGTGAGGGTGAATAAATAACAAAATCAATGAATAGCGAGCTTTCCCTCAAAAATGGTAATGGTAACCGTAGATCCGGATTTCGCACTTGTGGTGCTAGGAATTAGGAGATGAAATGATGAAATGATGATGGAAAAATATGACACAGGATTCATGTAAAAAGCAACCATCTGTCAAATCCATCCATCCATCATCATTTCATCATTTCATCTCCTAATTCCTAGCACCGTACTGATGAGCACCACAAGTGCGAAATCCGAATCTACGGTTACCATTACCTTTTTTGAGGGAAAACGCGCTATTCATTGATTTTGTTATTTATTCACCCTTATTCACCCTCACTAAATCGCTAGACGCTTAAGTCGTCAGATCGCCTTCTATACCCGTAGGTACATATGTTGTGATTGTATATGCGCCTTGACTCTAAAAGCGCAAGCAACGTGACGCGACATGGATCAACATCGTCTCAACTAAAAAGCCGCAGTTAACTTCTAGCGTCTAAGTGCCCTTTAGCCTACTGTGGCTGCCATTTTTATAACCAAGTTGACAGGTAAAACATGGACTTTCTGTCAATTAGGCGTCAATATGGCACTGAGAGTAGGACTAAAACAAAAATGAGTTAACTGGCTTTTTAGTTGGAAACAGTTCTTCTGTATCAGTCACTACGTTTATACGCGCCTAAAACCACTTTTATATAAGGACAGTTTTAAATAAAATTGCTTTCTCCTAGGGATTAAACGACAGTTTAAAAAGAAAACAAATAAAAAAAGCTTTTTTAAAGTGTTTATATCGACTCTAAAATCGATTTATTATTATTAAATCCTTTATTTAGCAACTACAGCTAATCAATAATAAAAGTCATACAAAATACAGAAAAAATATCACAAGAAAAAGTCAACTTACCTGTAGTAGGTAGCTTATATGTACACCTAGTACCTACAAAAAAATATGAATTAGGAATAAATAAGGAAAGACTTATTAAAAATCTATATAAATAAAAATGTATAGTAATAGTATTTTAACAAGTTAGAACCTACAATTGTCTAGCATTGTTCCTAATTATAAAATAATAAAAAAATAATTTTAAAAAGTATAAAATAAAACAAAACAGGAAAAATAGCTATGAAATACAAACATTTATTATAAAATCTTAAGTGTTAGGCTACTTCGAACATAGGGGGAATCCAATTTACTTTCCGTGCCGTACGACCGAGGTGGGGTCGAAGTACGCTGCAGTGTTATCTTTTTGAAATTTATTTTGTTTTTATTATTTTGTTTTATTTCTGCCTTGCTCGAGAAATAGATTAGTAAGTTCTTAAGTGAAATAATATATTTTAAAACTGAAAATGGATGTCTACGAAGTTGCCGAAAAAGTGCAGATGGTCAAATGGTACTATCAAGGCAGAACATTGAGACTTATTCAAGAACTTTTTTTGAAGAATTTTGTAAATCGCCCAGAACCTAGTTTATCAATGATTCATAGGTTTGTGCAGAATTTTGAAAAGTTTGGTTGTGTAGCGCCAAGAAACCATAAAAAACGCACTGTTTTGAATGACGAGCAGGAAGTACGAGATGTGATGATTTGCGCTGCAGTGGAGGAAAATCGAAACTTAACTAGCCACCAAATTGCCGAAGCAGTTGATACGTCTTTAGCCACTGTCTTACGTGTTCTCAAAAAGAATGGTTATCATTCTTACAAATCGTCAAAAACGGATCAAATTTTTCGCTATCGTCGTATGGAATTTTGCGAAACAATGATGGAAAGGGCTAATTGTGATGAAAACTTTCTGAGATCTATTCTTTTCACAGATGAAAGCACTTTTTCATTATTGAATCATCATAACCCAACACACGTTCGATATTGGTCGAGTGAAAATTTGCATTTGTATTTTGACGTAGGAATACAGTATCCCAAAAAACTAAATGTTTGGGAGGGTATTGTAGGGGAACACGTAATTGGGCCATTTTTTATTGACGGCAATTTGAATGGTTGTAGATACTTGGATCTACTGCAGCAGCATATTATTCCAACTGCTATAAGCAGTTGTTAGGTGTGAGATTTGGTGAAACATGGTTTCAACAAGATGGTTGTCCCGCTCAGTTTAGTACACGCGGAACTATTTTATGGCCAGCTCGATCACTCGATCTTGCTCCTAATGACTTCTATCTGTGAAGTTATATCAAAAATAAAGTTTACGGGCATGAAAGAGCTAATAATTTGGAAGAACTTCGGATTAAAATTGAAGAAGTTTTTCAAACTATCACCCCAACATGCTTGGAAACGTTAGAAGGGGTTTTTATAAAAGGCTCGGATATTGTCTAGCGGAGCAAGAAGAACTTTTCGAACATTTGCTCTAATTTTTTTTTGACTGGGAGAGTCTTTTTGCTTTTTAGAATGTATTATTTTATTTTGAGAACTTGCTTTTACTTTGTTTCTCCTTATTATTTTCATTGTGACACGTTGTTGGTGATAAATCTGAGCAGTTGAAAATAAAACGCTCTAATTTATCAGTGACAAAAAACAAGAAAATTACGTTATAAAAATTTGCGTATTTATTGACCAAATTCCGGTTTCATTGACTACTCTCCACATAACACCGTGGTTAGAGGCGTACTAAATCCAAGCCGCGAACGGAGATCGCAAGCCTGACTGTTGGTTGCTCCACATAGGTGTGCCACAGAGTACCGTTGGTAGGTGATCCGTGGGTGTGCGGTGTCCCTACGTGTACGTACACTGGCAAATTGGACTTCTTCCGGCCTATGTTCGCAGTAGCCTGAAGCGCTCTGTATATAAAAGCGCTTTACGAGTCTCGCCTAAACAAAGTGAGTGGCACGTCATGCGTTTTTAGTTGTTGTAAAATTAAAAAGTAATTTTTCTAAAAACATAGTGCAGGGAAAAAAACAATTACTACGAAAACTAAGACCTCTAAAATGGTTCTTGACCAAGGGACGTTCTTATCCTTATGCGTCACAATAAATGACAAATAACACTTTCATATTGGCAAATCTGTCATTTTACAAAACAGATATGAAATTCTAGTGATTGTTTTTTCGATCTTTCGATTAAAAACAAAATTCTCAGTGAAATAAAGTAAAAAACCTACCTCACCTAACCCAAAAATATTGCTTAACATGTCCGCAAAGGTAATATTTAAAAATAAATAAATCTAGATAAGAAAAAAGCTTAAAAGCTAACAAAAAAGTTTTTAGAAGCCTCCAATCGAAAGAGTCCGAATGCAAGGGAAAATAGGAATAATCGTTGACTCATTTAAAACTGAAAATAGTAAGACTCAAAATAAACATACATTTGTTACAAAGACAAAACCAAAAGCCAATTCAAGACATGCTCAAAAAGAAACTATCCATGGTCTGGAATCTATCCATGGTCTGGAATCTATCCATGGTCTGGAATCTACCATAGCCTTGGAAAATGTAAGTCAGTTTAGAATATCTACCAATCTACAAAAGGCATACAAAATAAATAACAATTATTCAGGAAAGGGTTAAACGTATTTATATCAGAACAAAGTTTATAATATTTAGTTGCAGAGTACCTATAATTTTTTATTTGTAGGTAGTAAAAGATATGACAAACATTCTTCAAGATCTGAGAAATATCAAAAAAATTAGCAGGCTTTTAGAAAAGACAAACAGCCCAAGCACAATCGAAAATGATTTGGAAATTGCTTATCAAAAACAAAAAAAAGTTGAAAAGGAGAATGAAGCCAAACAACTAATAGAACAATTAAATTTAAATAAATTTAATAATAATAACGATAGTAATAATGCCAAATCGAAGCAAAATAATATAAATAAAATAAGAATTAAACCAAGGTCATCTAAAGACAGCACAGGAAATGCGCCAGAAACAAACATATCAAAGTAAGTAATAGAAGTAATAAAAAAAACTTTTTAGTGCTCATTTTGTATTTGTTTTCTTCTAAATTTTATGACAATTTGGTTACCCCTTTCAGCAGTAAAATATTTTTTAAAATATTTTAGCGAGCTTCAAAAAACCAACAGAAAATCCGCAAAAATACCCCAAACAAAGACGAACTACCTACACAAAAATGTTATTCCTATAGAAGTGTACAATCCTCTGGGGCTCTTAAAAGCAGAGGTGGCTGTGGCAATAGCAGATAAGAAGACATTTTCTATCCGAGGCTATTATCCGGTTATAAGGCAGGCCCTAATGAAAAGAGGTTGGGTTGAAAAGTTTACTCAACACCACAGGTAAAGCAACAGAAAATTTATAATTGCTGAATATTTTTCTGACCCTTTCAAAGTTTTTTCATCTTGCTTAAAAACCGTTGTGGAAAAAGGGATCTTTGGAATCAAAATTAACTCTGTGTTTCGGACTTACATTGTCTATATTTTTATTTATAAATTTCATCGCTTTCGCCAGTGGTGGCCAATATTTACATGGAGTGATTTGAATCACACGCGGTTGTTACCGCAACATATAAACCTAAGCTCTGGCTAAGATATGTTGATGATAATTTTATTTTTGTTTGAAGGTGGTAGACAATGTTGAACTTTTTCACAACGTTTCGATTGCTTATGTATCTGCAATCGTCATCAGGTAAATTCTGGTCATACTTTTATTGTCTGGACAAAATTGTCAAATTCCTTTTCTTGATGCACTTGTCAAACGAGTAGAAAGCGACATCAGAACAACAGTCTATCGTAAACCCACTCACACAGGACAATATTGAATCAAGGTTTAAATCATTCTGCTACAACCAAACGAGACATAATAAGAACTTTGTATAACAGAGCCGTTCAAATTTGTAACAATTCTCATGACTTGGAAATCGAAATAAGACACGTTAAGAAGGATCTGCAGCAGAATGGTTACAGCCTTAAACTTATAACAGATACTGTTTCTAAATTTCAGCAAACAGGATGGATATTACAGGACCAAAACCAGGCAAATGCATTACTTAACCATTCAATACATTAAAGGAGTATCAGAGAAAATTCGAAGAGTAACGAACAACTTTAATATTTAAACATCTTTTAAATTTAATAATACAATTCGAAGTCTTCTTACTAAAATAAAACCGGAGAACAAATAAAATAAGGAATGCATTTACCGAGTTCCTTGTGAGTGTGGTGAATAATACGTAGGCGAAACAAAAAGACCACTATCTCTTAGGCTTAAGGAACATCGGACGAATGAAATGGACAGAAGTAAAGGTTTTGCACAAGGAGTCACACTGGAAGAAACGAAAATTCCTTGAAGCTGCCTTTATTGGGCAGAATCAGGGTATTTTCAGTAAACCAAGTGTTGAAATTCCAAATATTTGGAAGCCCCTCCTTGGGCGGAGCCAACTTTTTAAACTTCACGGTTAAGTGATTTCCCATAGTATATAGGTACGTAGTCTTAGGAATAGATTGTAGTTTCCTCCTGAAGACGATAAGAGATTGTACTGATCGAAACGTCGTATATAAATAAAATATGGACAATGGAAGTTCGAAACGCAGAGTTAATTTCAAGAAGAGACCTATTTATATACACGATGTCACATTTAAAAAAAGCAGGAAATATTAATGCGTGTCGTTTCTTTTTGGACAGCCTGTATGTTTTTTTAAGGAGTCAACTAAACGACGATGTCAAAAAGTTTCTTAATTATTCCATTCCGGAACTGATGGAACTACAACGAAATAAAGAATTGGCCGAGGTCTGTAGGAATATCATCAAATCTAAGCTTTTAGCTGAACATCAGGTAAAAACACAATATAATATTTTTGGGGTAATTATTTTTTTTAATTAAACATGTTTCTCAACATTGGTACATTTTTTGAAGTTTTTGAGCATAAAGGATTTATTTTAATCCCCAGTTAGTAGGGTTAATGTTATTATTATTTTCTTAATTATTTTGAAAAAATTTAAAAATATCTTTATTTTGTTATTATTTATATATGTTTCTTACAATTTAAAATATTTATAGTTTAATAATATACTAAAAAACTATATTTTCTTAGGTAGATTTATATTGGGATCACACATATGATGCCTATAAAGAATGTCCAGACAGGAAAAAGGTAAAAAAAGTAATTAAAGTTTCTTTAAATGTACGAGGTCAAAATAGACTTTTTCTGTCAATAACTAAAAAGGCTAAAGGGAAAATTTTGGTTTTTACTAAATCGACGAATCTAATCCAAAAATATAATTAATTCTTTAATTGTAAGAAAATTCCCTTCTCTCAATATTTCTTGTTTTTTAGATTGCACAATTTAATGTCTTACAAATGGCCTGTGTTAAAATACTACAAATTATTCCCATTTTTTTTACTTTCCTAACGTTAGTTATTACAAATTCCTAGCTTTAAAAATCATAAAATTTAGCAGTATCGCACAGTGACTAAATTGCAAGGGCTCTTCTGCAGAGGGATGACCAGCGCAATGAGGAGGACCCCCATCCACGCCCTGGAAACAATCTTGGCTCTCCTCTTGCATCCAACCATCAAGAAGGAGGCGATGGCGACGCACCTGCGATTAAGGGACCAGGGACTGTGGAAGGGCAGGAAACAGAGAGAGAGGAGGAGGAAAGAGAGGACCATCTAGCGGTCGAGGGACTGGAGACGAAAGAGTTGCCTCTCCTAAGACTGCCAGTGAAAGCACCGCTTAAACCATGGAGGTTCGATAAAAAGTACAAGGTCACATTACCAGAACAGAATGAGTGGAAAGGAAAGAATTCCGAACGGAATTAAGCAGAAAGGCGACGGTCTGCTACATGCATGGCTCTAAACTGTCAGCCAGGCAGACAACATGCGCAGGAGTGTACGCGGAAAGCCTAGAAGTTCAGAAGAGTTGTCCACTTGGAGAACACGCTACGGTGTTTCAGGCGGAGGTGTATGCTATTATCATGGCAGCACATGCTCCGAACGCCAGACTGCCCTCGAGGCTCTAAGTGCATCCAAAATAGTCAGTAATCTGGTGGAGGAGTGCGCTGAAGCACTGCAAACACTGGCTCAAGACAAAAGGCACTGATGAGACCTATTTTCATGAGGGAATACCAGTGAACGAGAAAGCGGACGAACTTGCCAGATCACGGGCCGAAACCCAATACATTAAACCGGAACCTCTTCTGGGAATAACAAGGAAACAGGTACAGAGTGAGCTCAACAAATGGGCGAACAATAAACTGAAGACGTCCTGGAGGCAAGAGTCAAAGTGCAGACAGTCCAAGCTATTGGGCACAATCGGCTGAACAAACATCTGACGCAACTAAGAGTAGCAGGAGATCCCGTGTGTCCCGCTTAGGGGCTCGAAGAGGAATCGGCGCAGCACTTAATAGCACAGTGTGATGCGTATGCCAGATCAAGGAAACTGAAGTGGGGATTTCTCACGATAAAGGAAGAAGAGCTGCACTCGCTCAAATGGGGCGACATACTGAACTTCGTAAAGAAGACAGGGAGGCCCGGAGAGAGAGGTGCAGCGGAAGTAGGGGTAAGGAACGGTGTATGGCAGAATGGGCCCATGAAGAGGCCTAATTGCTAGGCCCACGGGCTGCCCTATACTACTACTACTAAACAGGTAAAGTGGGTCGACTGATACTTTGTTTTAAAGGTCTCTTAAATGTTACTATTTCGTCATTATACCCTTAGACCTAACTAGAAGCCCTCTATAAATTTGACAGTCGATAACTGTAAAAAATTGTATACAGGACCTCTAGACCTAAGACCTATCTAGTGGCCCTCTATACATTTGACAGTTATTGTTTTACCCGAGGTGGGCAACTCATATTGCCCTCTCTTTCTAGTTTTTCTCATATTTGCATGTAAAAGCGATTTTATGAAATTAACTGATGTTTTTGAAAGATTGATTTTTTTTGGTTACTCAGCAAACACTGACGGACCGGGTTATGTCCGGCCAAGTACCGTCAGCGTTGAGTAAACATCTCTATCTGCAAAACTATACCGGCCCCCTGCTTTTTTACATACGAGCTGCCGATCCGGATAAAGAACGCATGGGCCAGTAATGGCCGTTTATGTTTAACGCCGGCGTATAAAATTTATTCACAAATAAAAAAGATGTAAGAAAATTAAACACGACCTTTTTTAAAATAAAACAGCAAGAATACAGGCCCATAGGTAATAGGAAAATAAGCCCTATGCAAATCACATCTTTTCCGCGTTCGCAATATATTCAGCGGGCACTCTTGATTTTATTTGGTTTTTTAAAATAATCGATATTTTTTTAATGTCTACAAGAAATTTTTAGAAATATTAAAAATATGTCAAAAATTATGTAACCATGTTTTCATATTTTAAATGCAGAATAAAAATATTAAAAAAAAATACATATAATTAAGTATTTTGTCATTAGAATGGAACACAAAAAAGATTCATACCACTGATGGGTACGACAAATTATATTAACATCCCTATATCTACAAAAACTGACCTACAGACATACATAATACAATGTAGGTAAAAAAATAAAGGATATAAAACAAACATACATCAAAATACAGGCATCTGACATTAAAGTAAGTACGTAAAAAAAAATTATAAAAGTATACAGACATTATAAAAATATATGTTGAATCAAATATTCATTAATGACTAGAATTATAAAAGTCTTGTACAGAGTAAAAAGTTTTGGATTGTAGGAATTTGCGCAGCTTGTTTTTAAAAATTTTAATGTTGGTACTTTGTTTTAGTTCGTCTGGTAGGTTATTATACATATAGAGAGGAGCATTATTAATTCATTTCTGGTAAAGAGTTGTTGAGTGTTTGTTTATTCGCAATAGCGAGCCTCGCCTTGTAGGGTAATTATGTGTTGAATTATTAGTAGGAAATTTAAGAATATTTTGTTTAACAAAGAGCATAGATAGAGCATAGATTTATAGATATAGATAGACGGAAAAGTCAAAATTTTATGCTCTACAAATAAAGGACGACAAGAGTCTAACGGTTTTAGTCTAAAAATAAGCCTTAAAATTCTTTTTTGTAAGATAAAGATTCTGTTATTATGACATGCATTACCCCAAAAAATCACACCATACGATAAGACCGAATACACAAGAGCGTAATACACATTCAATAAACATATAATTTGTTGGACGGTTTTTGTGACTAACTAATTGGCAAAAGCACTTTTTATTCAAATTCTCTCTTAAGGGCGTAGTTACAATCTGGGGAATTGTTTTTAGCAACACTGTACGGGAAATCAATTTAACTATGTCGACCTAATTTTTTTGCAAAATTTTACGTCATTATGTTTATTCACAGTGGGACCCCAGTGATTTTTTAGCACCGGTTCAAAAATTTGGGGTTAGGTTGCTTATTTTGACTTTTCGCATTCTACGCTGCGAAAAAACCAAGTAAAATACTAAAATAAAAGAAAACCATTTATTGAAGAATTACCTTCTAAAAAAACGCTACCCAACTACGTATTTAAGTAACTGGGTGTAATGTTTAAGGTTGCATTTACAGGTGCATTTATAAAACTTAAAAGCATGCAGATTTAAAAATCGGCTACTGGCGCTAGACGAAATAATCGTATTCTATTTTAAACAGGAGCGTCAACGACTAGCAAGAGTCTTTCCAACCTCTAAATGGAGCTTTACTGACCTGTTCTGTTAGTACTCAAGTATCCGTGTGTTTTTGAAACTGAGGTTCTAAAATCTATCCTTTGAACTCCAAGATTTCACTAGTACACTTGCACATAACTATGTCACATTAATTTAAATTTAAAAAAATGGTCGAATGTTTCTATGCGAATTGCTATTAATCCCAGCGAGCCAGTAAAGTTCTCTGGGTTTTAGGCTAGGCCTTTTTAGGAGGGCGACAGAACAATGTTTTTGAAAACACATTTTTGAAAGATACACATAACCTCGAATGGTTTTCTGTCAGAAAACGTAAAAAATAGTCTTCTGTCCCACTGCGGCCCGATTTAAAGTTTGTTGATAAAACAGCTGCAGTTACCATGGAATCGTATAAATTCTGCGATCTATCGGCCAACACTTGAAATGCGTGTGTCTCCCAAATTCAATGAAGTGTGTTTTCTTTTCCGGAGTGCACAGGCTTTTAGAAAAAAGGAAACTTGGTTTTTATTTTCGCTAAAGCAAGGAAATATAAAAAGAAGAAATGTAATCCAGAGGAAATTGTGAGTATTCCTCTATTTTTTTTGTAAATCGGGTTTGTTCTAAACCGCAATTATTTTGAGTCTTTTAGGATAGATGACAGCACCAGCGCTTTTATTTTGAAGAAAAAATAATTGAGAATTTTAAAAAGTCCTTCAGATATTTTTGTTAAGCATTTAAAAATGATCACCCCTGCAAAATTTCAGCTAATTCTGATGTTTAGTTTTCCCTGTGCACTCTGGCAAAAGATTAAAAAATTAAGGAACAAGGCGTTGCCAGTTGTACTTTTTTTTACTCAAAATCTGGGAAGAAACTATAGCCTTAATACCTACCCCCAAACTCAAATGTTTATAACTCGATCTGTTTGGGTTGCCCCTTCAAGATCGAGTTTTATAGTTTTGAGTGTATATCCTGTTCTGCATTATCTATGGAAAAAAATTCACTACAGCTGCAATTCAACGACGACTACACTACCACAGTCTAACTGCACCTTAATAAATTGCTCCATTTCAACTTCTAGAGTTGTCCTGCTTCGCTTATTGCATAAAAATTTTACAAAAAGTAAGTGTTTTCTGCAAAAAAAAGATGAGGTATCTTAAAGGTTAATTTGTAGCTTAAAGTCCTGCCTTTGTGTCAGAATAAACGAATTGTAATATATTGTATTTTTTTAATTCTAAACTCACTGGCTAGCCTATAAATCACTTAAAATTTAAAAAAACACAAGCAAATTATTGCCATGAAAACAACAATAAAATACGCCATTTTGAAAAGCCGTTGTCAACCGCTTGTGTCAAAGCATAGAATAATTGACGTTTCCCCAACCCTTATGCCTTTTTAGCTATGAAACTCTCAATCGCATATGTTCTATTTTCCTGGGGGCCGTCCATAAATTCTGTAACACTTTTTTTTGCTATTTTTGACATCTCCCTCATCTCATCAAAGACGCCCGCATTGTCCATGGACCATTTATGGACATCCATTGGACAAAAGTTTTTCCTGATAAAGTGGATGACAAAAAAACTTAGTCCAAAGGACTTCCAATTTTGATCCATAAAGAATTGCTTTATTTTAGTTATCGGACCAAAAATAAACTCTGTCCGGCGGACGTTCATTTTGTGTCCAGCAAAAGTAATGTACTTTATATACATTGACTCAACATTGAATATTTATCAAAAAATCTATGTCAATTGGGCTTGGACTAGTTGGCACATTAATAAATATAGTCATTTATCCGAACTGTTTTTGATATCCAACGGATCATGTTTTTCTTATTCACTACCAACAATAACATTTCTCTCATATCTAGCCGAATCATTTAAGTAAGTATTTTTCATTATTTTGGATTAATTGGTATTTTAGTATTTTAATACCCATCCTTTGTTAGGAACTCCATCCGCAAGAATTGAATCAAACTTATGATGTTTGAGTGTTTGAGTGGTTCAAATATATAGGTACCTATATACTTATATATTGAAAATATCGCCGCCTTTAACAAAACTCTCCATTGGATATCCATTGGAACAAATAAGTATATCCAGTGTACTAAGAAAATTAGACCAACGGATATACATTGTAATTATTAATTTTTTCCAACACAGAACCATAAAGATACTTTTTGGATGGCCAAGGGATAACTTTT
This sequence comes from Oxystoma pomonae, assembly GCA_963921995.1. Classification (NCBI taxonomy): domain Eukaryota; kingdom Metazoa; phylum Arthropoda; class Insecta; order Coleoptera; family Brentidae; genus Oxystoma; species Oxystoma pomonae. The sequence goes on along the minus strand of OY998166.1, from coordinate 115,806,798 downwards.
GGACAGAATTTTGTTCCACTGGATAACCAATGGATTTAGTATAGTGGTACAATAGTCAAAATATTGAAATTTTTGAAATTTTTTGGGATGCCCAAGAACCGTCCAAAGTTTTGACAATTGTAGTTGCGCTATCTGGTATGTAGCACTTCCATGGACCCCTCCCCCCTAAAATTACGTAACACTTTGCCAACTCCTCCCCCTGGAGAAGGACAAAAAATAGTTTGCAACCAAAAAAAAAATTGACGACCAAGTTGAAAACCAAAAAAAAAGGTTATAAATTTCAAAATTTAACAAAAGTCTGAAAAAAACCATCACTTATGGACAAACACGAAGTGTCACGTAAAACTTCCAAGAACCACTCCTCCCCCCCTCGCAACACTTTGTCACGCTTTCAAACCCCCCCCCCTCCTCCTCCCTGGGTGCGAAGAGGAGATCGAAAATTTATAATTTCACTGCTCTTCATAGCTAACCCTGATAAACCGAATACGTTGTGTCGCCCCAAGTTTCACGTCAAAGCAGGGCCTGTGCGAAACCGTCAAGGACTGGCTCTGGTTGGAAATTCCCAACCTAGCGGGAATACGACACCCCAAGGCTTACATTCTAGCCAAAGGCGGAGATACTAAGGAATTCGTGAAGGATTTTGGACTGACCGCCGCCATATCTTTGCTGAAATGGATCGTCTACAATGACAGCACCAAAGAATGCAGGATTGTCAGTTCTTCTGGAAAAGTTTCGGTAAGGAAGGTCTCGTTTTTTTAAGGTCTATGGTCCCATTAAAGTTTTAATCGTGTCAATTTTTTGTATGGTTTTTTTTTACGAGAGCATGAGCCCAATTAACACAAGGTGCTGAAAAACTTTTGCAAAAATGTTGCAGCAGCCAAACTCCTCTACTATTGTGTTTTTGCCGTTGTCTGCCACAACGTCTTGAAAGTACTGATAAAACGTCACCTAGCCCAATTCGGCAATCATTTTTTGGCAAAAAGTGCTTCAATGACCATTGCAGCACTTTTTGCAACCGATATAACTTTTTCAGTTAACTTTAGTTAAAAAAAAAACATTTCTTAAAAAAACCCAAAGAAAAAATGGCAAAAAATACAAAAATAGATTTTTATACAAATAAATGGTTGATGCAGTTTTGAAAACACCAGTATGGATGTATGGATGATGGGAATATTTATTTGTACACACAATTAATATCGGATTTTTGACTTCATCCATGGACCAAATTGACATACGAAGGCCAGTTTACTGATAATATTTATCACGAAACCTCACCAAAACACGCGCGCTTCACATATTAAAAATATTTAAAGTTTTTTAATTTAATTTTTAGGTTACATTTTTTTGTTTTTGGATTGGAGCCAAAATAACCAAAAAAGATTTATCTCTAACTTAAAACTAGTTTTAGTTTCAAAAATCTAATTCTCTTTTGGAAAAAATAATGTTTTCTTTTAAGGTTGTTTTCGTGTAATGGCCGCCAATGAAACTAACAACGCGTCCTAACTCGACAGCTAATATTGCTGTACTTTAGCAAATAATGTTTTTTTGTCACTATTTTTTCTACTTAATATGAATAATGGGCGGGGGGCAAGCCGAAAGAACCCGATGGCTAAAATTACTGTGTTTTAGCTGAAAATGTTTTTTTTACAACTTCCTGCACAGAAATCGCATTATTGCCGAAAGAACACAAAAAACCCGACAGCTAAACTTGCTGCATTAGTTTTGCTCCAATTCAGTTTTTATTGGTGTCAGAACTGATTTAAAAAAGCTACAAAGTTTGGCTTTAATGTATAGATTCTGCATATTTTTCTGCCCAAAGAATAGTATTTTTGAGTAAAGTTTAATGAATACTTTTGCTTTGGTATTAAAAGCATATATGATCATCAAAATGGGTTGCGTTTACATTATGAAAGCAAAAAGTATTACAAAACGTTTTCACAGCTTTAGTTTGGTCATAAGTTCTAATGTGTACAATGTGTATTACTTCGGAGTAAAAACCATTTTTTTTCAAATGGGACACCCTGTATTTTTGTACATTTTTAAAATCTATACAGACAAGTATCTCTTTTATCATTTTCGAAATAGTAGCATTTGTATAAAGAATGCTAATGCTTGCAGCGTTTGAACTCTGCTATTAACAGAGGTACAGGGTGATTCACCATATTTTCCACCCCCCCCCCCCCCGTGACGTCGGAAATTTTGACATCATAACTTATTTATTTTAAACAGAATACCCTCTATATTTTTTAAATTTAGAATGGCCTTTCTTTCCTGATTCCAAAAATATATATTATGATTGATTTATTTTGGATGATTCTCAAGTAAAAGAAAAAATACGTTTTCATAAAAGTACCCAAGCAGCATTTGGACGTTATCTTACGTTGCGCATACGTTGCCCTTGAGAAACGCGACCTCCGCTAGCAACGTAATTTCGACTGCCTGACGACGCTGATTCGCAGCTAAATGGATAATACAGATTCGGGTCGCCTGGACGTCATTGATCCTGACTAGCTTTACCAATTGCCAACGTTATTTTACGTTTAATTTCCCTCACCCAAAATTAGCTACTAAACAAGAACGTTACGTTTGGTTGAATAAAAAAGGAATCGTTTTTTTAAAGGCGGATTCTGATGTCTATAGATTTTGTTTCTCACTTCATTACGACCAGGCCTCCAATGTCTAATGAAGAATCCAGACACCTACAGACTTGTTTCATCCTTATTAGGAAACGTTATTTTTATATTAAATTTTGCATAATACTAAAAAATCAGCAAAAATAATGTTTAAATAAAGTCTTTATTGAACAATATCAAATTATCACTCGAGTAACGGACGAAGGCTGTTCTATGAAGATGGCGGTAACCCATTTTGGAGTTGACAAAATAACAATAATACGATGGAAACAGCGCTGGATTGACAACAATTCGACGAATAGGAAACTTGGATTAGAACAAAAACGATAGTAAATTTAATACTAATTATTTTAACTTAAAAAAGAACTAAAATAAATAATTTATTATTTAATAGGCTCACCATTTTTCTCTATTACAAGCTGCGAACGTCTGGGCATTGAAAAGGTTAAATTTTGAAAATACCGATGGTCTTTTGAGAGCTGATCCACTGCGCGATAAATAGCATCGCTTAAGTCTTCAGCATTGTGTGGTCTCCAATTCCTTTGGTATATTATTTTAACGATTCGACCCCATATATTTTCCATATTTTCCATTGGGTTAAGGTCAGGGCTGTTGGCTGGTCAAGGAAGTGTTTCTATATTATTATTCTGAAACCATTGGCGAACAACATTAGCCGTGTTTACTGGACAGTTCATTCGATTCTCCAAAAAAAAAAACCCAAACCTCTAGCACTAAACCAGTCCCACATGTTTACAGAAAAATGTCCGGCTTTTTTAATTTTGTTTGTATATTCGGGTTCAAATCTAGAATTTGGTGGACGATAAAGTAAAATTCTCCTGCTGCTTGAAGATGATTGAAAAATTTTTTCGTCAGTGAAAACCACCCTCTCCCAGAAGTCATTATCACGAAGAACGTTGTTCAGTGCAAAAATCACTCTGGCCTGTTTTTGTTCTTCTGTTAGAAAAGGCTTCTTTGCAGCAACTCGACAAGAGACTTCTGATTTAGTTACTCTTCTATTTACTGTTGCCAAAGAACCCGGAAATAATGTTACATTAGCTGCTTCAACCGACGTTGAAAAAGGATTTTGTCTGAGATGGTCAATAAGTCTCTCATCTTGCACTTCAGAACTTACTTTTGGTCGTCCTGATCCATCTTTCCTATCCGTAGAATTATTTTCAATCCAGCGCTTTTTCCATCGCATTATCGTCATTTTATCAACTCCAAAATGGGTGGCCGCTCTTCTTATAGATCAGCCGTCTTCTATAACTTGAGTGATAATTTGAACTTTTGTAAATGTTGATATGTGTGGCATTTTTAAGGATGTCACACTGAATTTTAAGCTGTCAGGAGTTTTTTTTGCAATCAAGTGTACCTGGCGGTTGAATTTAATTTTTATTTGCGGACACGAGATTCACTTTGTTGTTTTTTAAGAATAATAATTATAGTTCAACGAGCTACATTTTAAATTTCAACGGCAAGCAGACGTCGGTATCCGGCACATTTAAATTTCCTACGCACTGAAGACGTCGGCTTTGCAGTAAAAACGTACGTCGATTTTGCCGACGTTGGCATATCGTTGGGTTTTGTAACGGACAACTAAGAACGTAGTGTTTCACGTTGGACACAAACTTCCTTGATCACAACCTTAATTCTATCCGAAATTACCGTCACATATATTAAGACGCATTTGGTTGGAAGTCAGATTTTTGCTGCTTGGGTAATGTGTTGAACGAAGAAGCACCTAAACCATGTTTACTTATCCCACGCATTGTACTTATGAGAAAGTATTTTTCTTTTCGACGCGACCGATGATTTCGAAACCGCTTTGAAAACATGCGTAAAATGTTATTTTGGCGACGAAACGGTGACGTCACGGTTCAAAACATTTCAAAGGATTTCGAAAGCGCCTCGGCCGCCGCCGGCGTTTCGAACATGGTTCAATATGGCGGTACTTGTCAATTTTTAGCAATAATGAAAATAGACCAAGGTTATCTAGCGGCCACAAAAAAAAGGCTCACTTGTGGATCTAGGACATCTATTTCGAAAAATCACAAAAAAAAACTTCCAAATCCAAAAAACGAGAAGCCACACAAACACAGCTGATTAATGTCATTCAATAATTGTCATTTTGGCGATCAGTGGCGATGCATAGTTCGAAACGGTGACGTTGCAGTTGAAACGGTGAAGTATGTTTTCAAAATGTGCTTTCGAAAACATCGGTCGCGAAAAGACGTCTTTAGTATTCACCTGATGACGATTGACGATTGCAGCTACATGAGATGAAAATGTGTGAAAAAGTATGAAAAATTAAGACAGAATGTTGGAAACTCCAGTTTACTCTCAAGTTCAACACTGTCTATCACTTTGAAACAACAGGTTTTTCGTTTTGTTTTAGCTAAAATATTTCGAATTTGCAATAACGGAATGTTACAAATTTATAAAAACGAAAAAACATCAGGACATCGACGAGTCAATTTGCGAAGCGTCGGAAAAGGAGTGGAACGAATTTGTGGATCAATTTCACAAAATTATTCACGTTGGCAACCATTTCAAGTTATCAAATAATAACGATGGCGCAGAAATAGGTAAAAATTTCAAATTAATAAAATAAGTCAGTGGCGGATCCAGCAATTTCACCAGAAGGGGGGGGGCGCAAGCAATAAAACTTATGTAGGCCGGCTCAAGCGACTACGAACATAGGGCAAAAAAGTCCTTTTTTATGGTCATCATTGTTTTTGGGGGTTTGGTTAGATTGGTTTGTTGGTTAGTGGTGACCTAACCCTCACCACTGACCAAAGAGTTTCGGCCTGCCTACATATGTTCGTAGTTGCTTGAGCCGTTGGTGGTGACTAACAGATACAGATACAGATACTACCTGATACAACCAATTTATTTTGGCAAAGTTATTTGTTATACAAATCCTTAATTCTAAAAAACAAAAAAATACATTCAGTATTAACATTCCAACATTATTACCCTATTAAAAGAACTTTTAGTTATACAATAAAATTAAGTTTTCTTTTTGATAGATTCTAAATCCAGATTCATTGAACGATATATATACAAAAGCGCCAAGCCATTAATTATTTCTTCTCCTACCTTTGACCGAAGATAAGTTTTCACAAGTGGAGAAACTTTTTTCGGCTATAGCAACCGAAACAGGAACAGAAGAACCAATTTTTAATTCGTTGTAGATATTGGGGTAATCATATTTACTACACAGTGTCAACGCTGTTAATATATCATCGCATTAACTGTTTAAAGTTTCATTTTTAAACAATGGTAACTCTCCCATTAAAACTGAGTGTGAAGGGTTGTTTAAAACTGCGCCAAATTTTTCTATAATTTTTGTTACCATATCTGATATTTTTTCTGCGTCGCATCTTTGAAGAGTCGTTGGAATGCATAAATTTAATACGGAAATTTCTTGGATCGCCCCCTGTTTTAGCTTATATCCTCGTTGCCTGTATTGAATTCAAATATGACATTTGGCAGAGAGCGGCATTGCATGCTGGCAAAATAAAGGAGGAGGCACACATTACATGCATTCTGGCCAGCACACGATCTTCTTGAAATTTTGATATGTTGTAGATAATTTAATTCTGGACAACCTTTAAATGGGACAAAATCCTTAGACACGTATAGTTTCGGAGATATTAGTGTTCGAAGTTGAACTTTTTTGCTATTTTTGTACTAAAGAATTAGCGGTTTACCAATGTTTTAATAGATGTTCCACTAGCAGATAGTCATTTGTTTTTCATGGTGGTCAGCCTTTTATGTAGTTAAGGCCCTAGTCGAATTCCATACCAGATTTGATATATTTCAAAAAAGTAAGGTCATGACATTGTTTTGCTCTATCCCCTCGCGATTTTGCTGTTTCAAATCGGGAGCAACAGATTCGGAAAAACGAACACGCTACTCGGAGCAGGAGTACATAATCGAACATCCAAATCCTTTCCGGATCTATCTTGGAGTACGCGTGAGTCGCGTGAGAGCAATAAACGAAAGCGCTATTAGATATTCCATATGACCAAACCTAATGCAACCGAAATAGGTCAGGTATGTACAACTGCACATAAATTATTATTAACATTTATGCATACGATATACATACCTTATTTTCACACTGTATTGTTAATCTCTTCATAAAATCTTTCTCCCAGCGTTGTGCGTCTTACGAAAATTAAAAATAGCTTCCTGTTAGGTCCTATACTACGATTTTTGAAAGGTTTTCCCTGTAAAATCACATTGACAGAGAGCATAACCAAAAAAAATAATTGCCTGACATAACCCGTCAGAATTATGAAGGAAAAACATCAGTAGATCGCTAAATACTAAAAAAGTCGTAAAAATGTCAAACTTTGAACATTAATATCTCCGAAACTGTGGGCTGGCTAGAATGCATGTAATGTGTGCCTCCTCCTTTGTCTCGACTCTGCTGCTCACAGAAAATTGTGAACCCGATTAAGCTACTTTATAAAAATTATTTTATTTACCGCATTTTTATTGTTAACATTATCTGTAACAGTGGCAAGTCTTGAGAGGTCAATAATTTTTCCTCAGGTCAGCCAACCCTGCTTTAAAGACATTCTATCTAGAAACCCTCCACAGTATTTTCGGACAGTTTGACCTTCAATTCGTCACACCAAGAATAAAAAAACGCATCAAGTACTTACCACGAAAACCACGATATTGGAAATACGGAACAGTATTATAGAGTTTATATTTATAAACAAGTTTTAAACAAGATCATTTCGGATATAAAAAAGTATTTTTGACCTGAACATATTCATACCAAGTTTCATACAACGTGAAGCCAAAATCAAGGCAAAATTAGCTAAAGTCGTTTCCCAAATACTATAAACTGTTTCATTAATCCAAAACACAAATTCTGTTCAGTATTTGAAAACAATATTCTTCAGAAGTAGGCAAAAGCTTAAATCAAAACATACTGAAAACAGTGAAAAAGTGTGGCGATATTTTTCAAAAGTAGGGCATAAATTGCGTCGCTATAACACCTTTGATATGCATATATTGATATGTTCCTCATAAACGCTATGCTTCCATCCTAGTTTTTTTTTTCGTATCGAAATCGCCCCCCCCCTTTTCAAATTGCTGGTACCGCAACTGAGTATTGTTTAATAATTATCAAAAAAAAATCGCTAGTAGACATATTATTATTTGGATTGTTTTTTACAAGTGCTAAAAGATGATTATATTCAATTACTGTAGAAGAGTCTATAATTTCAGAATATTTGTTATAAAAGCGTTAACATGTTTGTAGAAGAATTTCTTCAGTAGAACTTGTAATGGTTCTGGGATCCAAAAAATCAAAATAATCGCATACCGTCATCATACCCCTGAATCAATTCTCAATTTCACCTGTAACCTGATCAATAACATAAAAATTGGGTATGAAAGTTGTGATGTTAGGTTGGGTTAGAGAGGTGAAATGCGCAGGCCTAATTTAATTTAGATGGTTTAATAAAATAAATAAACAATTTTATTTACTGAAAATAGTGACTGGGCAATGGGCCCCCTTGAATCGCCGGCGCCAGGCCCCGAGGCTTTGCCTCTCGGGTTGCTAGATGATAGCTACGCTACTGCCAATAGCCTTTTCGATCTACTGCTCTGAGATCACCTCCAGCCAGAGAAGTGACGTCACAACTCTGTCCGGGAGTGATCAGAGCCCGTATCCTTCAATTTTGTGGAAGGGAGTGCTCCCGGGAATTAGAAACGCACCTGATTGGCTGAATTCTCATTTTTTGTCACATTTCTGCCAGTTTAGTTATGAGCGATTTTGCTCTCCTGCCTGAGCAAACTGACGCTAAAACCGCTCATGAACAAAGTCATTAGTGCCAAAACCGACAGAATAGTAAAAGAAAACTGAGATTTCGACCAATCAAGTGCGTTTCTGATTCCCGAGAGCATTCCTGTCCCCAAAAATTGAAGAATACGGACCCTGAAGGCGATTCGGACCCCGATATGCGAAATCAAAGGCCGTCTTGAAGGTCACCTTTGAGAATGGACTACTTGGAAACGGCCCTTAATGAATTATTATATTTTAGTTTCGACCGATATGGTGCGAAAATCCAGCTACATCTTGGGCACACTCAAAAACCACTTGCCGTACATGCACATGGATGGTATGATGAACATTTGGATTTTAAAACCTTCCGGCGCCAGTCAGGGAAAAGGCATCCACATGTGCCGAAATTTATCATTCATTTTCGAAGTTGTCAGAAACAATCCAACTAAAAGATATATTGTTCAAAAATATGTTGGTAAGAAACAATAATATTTATGTCCACATTCACCAACGCGAAAATTCTCCGATTAAGCTTTAATCATGATTATTAACCCTATTATCCATAGAGAAAGTAATAGCTACGCGAGAGTGACCGATACTGTGTTATACTTGGGGAACATTGTTTGCCGGCGAAACGATCGCAGCCGGTGGCTACAGGAACGAACTACTTGTACAGCCAAACGCAGAATAAAATACATATATATTCTATTGGTTAATTTGTTTTACTTATTTAATAATAAAAAGATATGAAAAAACTTAACAGGCGCAGTTTTTCCATACTTTTTAGTGTTTAAAAAGCAATGCATTCGCGAGAGGTTTTAGGTCTTTACAAACCTTAACCAGCTTTGTACTTTTCCATGCAGCTAAAAAACTTTCTTTAGCTTACAAAAAGTTTTTGGACCCTTTAACAATCTAAAATAGGAGAAGGAGGTTATAATTATGTTGAGGAATATTATCAAATATTAAAGATAACAACATTTTATTGTTATTTTCTTTTATTAATTGGGAAAAATGCCAGTATAAAAGTCTTACAGATTTTATAAATATTTTAACCTATATCTCTTTTTTTGTTGTATTTTAACTTATTATGATCTTGCTTAACTCTGTATACCATCACAATATTTTCTTCAGTGATTGGGTTCGCAAAAATCTGAACCCCAATTTTTCTTCAAATAGTCCCATGCTCTCTAGCTTTAATGGTAGTGATCCAGTTACAATAAGTTTTGTTAATCCACTATATAGCTAATCCCATAAACTCGCGCGATTTCCAACCAAAACTGATTAAATTAACTTACTTTTGAAAATCTAAAAAACCACTTGCCAGGCTTGACAGACTTTGACAAGCGGTGGCAAAAACCGGCAGGTACTAAATTAAAATTGTGTGGAATATATTTCGACTTTGTAAAATGTTCTGTCTTTCTTTCATGATCATACAGAAAGAGATGGACGGAGCAAGGTAGGTGTTTACTTAATACAAGCATTGCGCTATGCGCTACAGGAACGTAGTTCCTGCGCGGCCCTATCTTGCTGTTAGTCTCCGTAAGTTATTATGTTGTCTTTGCCTATATCTATTAGCTTAATGCTTTTAGAATGCACGAAGTTCTAAGCAAGATGTTCCACTACTTTCTCTCTTATTTATCTCCCTTTCTTTCTCTGTAATCTCGTTTGTCTTAGTAACGCTGTTCCGCACATGCGCCGCGCCCGCGTCATCGGCTAAGACCCTAAGCCACGAGTGCAGCCGATCATTTTTGTTTGACAGAAAGAATTCGGCATTTGTCATTTATTTGTTTACGTTTCTCAAAAATCCTGGATTTTTGTATTTTTTTTAGAAAAAAATAAATGTGTCCCACTGAAGAAGAAACATAATCTCGTTGATGTTTAACTGCAGATTTCCAAAACAAAAAGAGCTACTAACCTCTGGACTTTCTCCACTCGATACCTCAGATATTATCGCTCCTCTTTCGTTGTCTGATGTTCTCCATAAACACAGCCAGTGGTATTTACTAAGATCCAAAATAGTACCCCCCACGGGTCTAAATACTTACACCTGTGGGGGGGTACTAAATTTTAAAACCAATTTTCAAAAAAACACTTACCCATACAGAAAAGATACAAAGTTATTCATTATTTTGTATTGTTATTGCAAAAAACCACCGAAAAACTGCTTTTTTCTCAAAATATACCATATTTTAGGAGAAAATACCCTAAAACGAATTTTTTTTGACAGGTTTCAAACTAGCAAATGGTGAATACGCCAAAAATTTGGCACATAATAGCTTAGCGTTTTAAAGTTGGTGATTTTTTAGATCACCTCTGGGGGGTGGTTTAAATTTATAGCCCCCAGAAAGGATTGTTTTGTGGCAATTGATAATAAGTTCGTTTATAATTTCCCTAAGTAACCGTTTTTACAAGGATTAATTTACCTTATTTAATATCCTAAGTCGTTCATTAACCAATAAAACACCTCCAATTTTGTCGAGAAAAACGTCATATTTTGAACCCGTTTTCAGCACAGAAAATATATTTTTTACCATTACCCAGCAAACACGGTTCCCTCGGTCCTTCGTCCGTCCGATGTCAATTGCCAAATTTGTCGTCATCGGCACGACGTCGATTTACAACATCGGACCAGCAGTATTTTTTGTCCGCTTTGCGATGTAGGCCCAATTTATGTTTGCCGATGCAGCGTTAGACTGTGGCCCGTCGTCGGACCAATGGTAAATTTCATCGGCATACCGTCGCCGTACGATTAAGGTCCAATATGGTTTAACCACATGGTACCGACCATCCGCCCATAACTGCTTAATTTGGTCGGTCTAACGTAGCTGGTCTCGGCCCAACATCGGTAAACTATTCAAGTCCGACATTGGTTTCTTAAAGCGGTCCAACGTCGGCGATTGACGGAGGTCCATCGGTGGTAGCTTAAAGCGGTCCGACATTGGCAAACTACAAAGTTTCGATAATGCGGGTGCTTATCCAGTCGGGCTTTAAGTGGCAGAAGAGGTGATTCTTATAGAGAAGTACCACCATCTTGTCAAGTCCGCATTCTAGTTTTGAAATATCTTTGCTCATTATATATATAATATTATCTTCCACTGTACAAGGAACATAGTGACATAAGCGCTATCTCTACATACTAGGAAGAAACTATTAAGCAGTTTAAAAATTTTAAGATCGTCGGTTGCCGATTCTCGACAAACAAAGTTCCAATCGGACCATCGTCGACCTTAAAGCAGATAAAATGGTCGTCGGCATAAAGTCGACTATAGTAAATCGGGCCATCATCAGTTGCCGATTCTCGACCGATTAAAGAAAGTTCCAATCGGACCATCATCGGCTCTAAAGCAGATAAGGTTTGCGTTGGCATAATGACGACTATAGTAAATCGGGCCATCGTCAGTTGCCGATTTTCATCCGATTAAACAAAGTTCCAATCGGACCGTCGTCGGCCCTAAAGCAGATAAAGTAGGCGTCGACATAAAGTCGAATATAGTGAATCAGGCCATCGTCAGTAGCCGATTCTCGACCGATTAAAGAAAGTTCCTATCGGACCATCACCGGCCCTAACGCAGATAAGGTTTGCGTTGGTATAATGTCGTCTATAGTAAATCGGGCCATGGTCAGTTGCCTATATTCGACCGATTAAACAAAGTTCCAATCGGACCATCGTCAGTCCTAAAGTGGTGTCGGCATAAAGTCGACTGTAGTAATGTGGACCTCCGTCAGTTGCCGATTATTGACCGAAAACTGAAAATCGCAATCTGACCAACATCGGGCCAGAGTGTAGTTGCCGATGCCGACACACTGCCGACGTTGTCGACATTGGCCCGATTCAATGCCGACGATTTGTGTTTGCTGGGTATGCACGAAAAATATACCAAACAAAAAAACCCAAAACAATTATATTAATTTATTTACAAACTGAAATTAAAACATTGACGATCTAAAAGCTCAGTCAAGAAAACTTTCCTTACTCAAAGCCCACTCATTTCAAAGATGTAGCTTTCACCAGTAGAGGTACAAGCAGAGGTAAGGGATCGGAACTCGCTGTTTGTGATTTGAACGCAGCTAATATTTTGAAACTGCCATTTCGACATGAATAAATACAAAATTAATCTACTCCTTAGGGTAAGTTTAGGGTAAGTTTGAATTAGAGTGACATATAATGACAATTTTAATTTATTCTACAGAGTGTTTACTATTTAAACCCCGCGTGGGTTTAAATTATTTAATTTTATTTTCTTCTAAATTGAAACGTTCTTCTTAAATCCAACTAAAGGTTGTGTTAAGATGATTATTCAATAAATCAAACTATATCCAAAACTCAAGGAGGGTTGGATTAAAAGACTTAAATCCAAAAATTTCACTTAAACGTAGGACCGTTCTAAAATAGACTAATAAACCCTTTTAGTAAATCCCACTGAGCATGTCTTTTTTACGTAGCGAGATCTATCTAATTTTTAACAGCGAAAAAATACGCTCGGTACAAATGAAAACTCACGATTAAACAACAAAAATGGCTTCGCCTCGATTGAAGACGTATGGCGTGGCCGCGAAGACGGCCGAAAACTCTCGGATCGATTTTTCGCGCAAAAGTGTGTATGTGCAAAAGGTTGGAGCTAAATCAATGCCTTTTGTTTTGATATTTCCATGGCTGGCTAGATTATAGATGTTGGTTACAAGTTTAACCTGGGTAAGCCGCATATTAAAGCTAATAGGTATATGTGATTAACACTATAATCGGAGATTAGAATGTCGCCGACAAACAATGTTCCCCAAGTATAACACAGTATCCGTCACTCTCGCGTAGCTATTACTTTCTCTATGGCTTTCCAGCAATACCACACACAATTTTTTTTTTAATCCTATAAATGTTTTCCTTCCCAGGCAACCCGATGTGTCACCACATCGGGTTGCCTGGGAAGGAAAACACCTAATTTTATACCAAAATTTGACGTGATCAATATCACGTTGCAGTACCGTGAAATTTTGGTCACCAAATTTACTAAAAACATAACTCTCATCGATTTGACGTAATATTGAAAACTAAAATATATTGTGTAATGTAAATACAACTTGGTTTTGAAAATCTCCGATATTTTATTATCATCGGCCCGAATTTTGACATTGTGACTCAAAGGAGAGATTTTAGCTTTCAAAACATACAAAATTTTAAGGACGACATTTCAAAAGAAACTTGGGAATCTCTTTTTTTGGAATCAAACTTAAACCTAGCTTATGATAGGTTTCATAATACTTTTCAATACATTCATAATATTTTAATAAGCATTTTACAAAGAAAACATTTTATAACAAAAAAAAGAAAACTTGGGTAAATGGAAACATGGTACCAAATGTCTCAACAATATCCTGTATTAAAAGAAAATTATAAACAAGAAAAAAAACGGCATATGAATCTCATCAAAAATACAAAAAAAGGTTATTTTGAGCAAAAAATTGCAAAATCAAAAAATACAAACAAAACTGTGTGGTCCATTGTTAAAGAAATGAACGGCAAAATTGAAACTGGTAAAAGTAATTTGAAAATAAAAATAAAAGAAGAAACGGAGGAAAATCCTCAGTTAGTTGGAAATCATCTCAACTCATTTTTTAACGAAGCTCCTTTGCAAATCATAAATAAGATCAACAGACAGACAGATAGACAAAAAATACACCACACACATTACGAACGGACGAAAAAAATGCAACAAAACTTGTTAATGACGTTTTTTCCCTAACGAGTTTCACCGAAATTGAGTTATTATATTTACTAAAAAAAAGGCTTAAATCGAAATTTTCTTGTGGATTTGATGATGTTCCAAGCTATTTGGTAGTTAAATGTTTGGATTTAATTATTTCTCCACTGACATGTTTGGTAAACAAATCTTTTGATTTGGGAGAGTTTCCAGAAAGGTTAAAATTAAATAAAATAATACCAGTGTTCAAAAAAAGTGATTCAGCCAATCCTGATAATTATCGACCAGTGTCTCTTACATCGGTGTTTTCCAAAGTATTTGAGTATAGTTTTCTATATAGACTGGAACCGTATCTAGAGAAGCATCAGATAGTTTCTTCGAACCAGTTTGGGTACAGGAATGGTGTCTCTACGATTGATGCAATTAATAGTCTCATAGAAAACATAACAACTTGCATGGAAAAAGGAGAATGTCCAGCAGGGATTTTCTGTGACTTGAGTAAGGCGCTTGATTGCGTTGATCATGACCTATTAATTAATAAACTAGAACGTTTTGGAATAAAAGAATGTCCATTAAACTTTGTTAAAACATTTTTAAGGCCGAGAAAGCAATATGTGTCGTTAATCGATTTTTCTTCCCAAATTAAAAAAGAAGTGGTGTCGACAAAACTTGAAGTTACCTCTGGAGTCCCACAAGGATCTGTATTGGGGCCAATATTGTTTATTTTATACATGGAAGATATTAATTTAGCTACGGGAAATACTCAACTGGTGTCTTTTTGTGATGATTCCACAGTCACGGTAAGTGACAAAGTAGAACAAATTGTAGAGTATAAATGCAACTTGGCGATGTCTGGGATTACGGACTGGTTCGACAGGAGCTCGTTGTTTATAAATCTAGACAAAACTCACTATTTAAGGTTTCATTTTTCCCAGAATAGAAGAAATTTGGATCTATCTATCTTAGTTAAGGATACTGTACTGGAAAATAAAGAAACTGTAAAATTTTTGGGTGTGCATTTGGATGAAAATCTGGATTGGAAAAATCACTGTGCTAAGGTAAATACCAGTTTAGGATCCTCATATTTTTTATTTAAAAATCTTAAAACTGTTTTAAATATCAACAAACTTAAAGTAATATATCATGGTCAGGTTGAATCACGTTTGAGATATGGCATTATTTTTTGGGGTGGATCAACAAATTGGGAGGAAGTTTTTATTAAGCAGAAAAGAATAATAAGATGCATGCTAGGACTGCCTCCTATGCAAACATGTCGTGATAGTTTTAAAAAGATCAAAATTTTAACTTTGTGCTGTCTCTATTTGTATGAATTGTGTAATTTTGTTCTTTCAAAAAAATCAACCCTAATTCGTAACATTAATATACATAATATAAATACAAGGCAAAAAAACCAATATAGGGTGCCCTTTCATAAAACCAAATTAGGTAACAATCTGCCCTTAACAGTAGGAATTAGGGTTTTCATGAAACTGTCAAAGAGAATACAGGAGATTGAGAAAAGACATAAGTTTAAAAATGATTTAAAGGCTTTTTTGATACATAACGCTTTTTATGATATATAGGAATATTTTTCAGGTAGTTTTTAGTTTATAATTTTTAGCTTAAGTTATTGACGATACTATTTCGGATAATTGAGACCGTAAAAATAAAAAAAAAATTATTTAATATTATTTTAGTCGATTTGTTTTAATTTTGTTACCTCTTTAGGATTTTTTATTTTTTGACGTGTTCCATATTATTTGTAAAGTAATCTACGGAAAATAAAGATTTATTGTATTGTATTGTATTGATTATTTTTTTAAGTTTTATTTAAGAAGGTACTGCTCTTGTCCGAAAAGTGCACCAGTTTGAGAGCACCTCTGGTTACACCCTAAACAATCTTTTTATGCCGGGTATGAGACTTGCTCCATATTCTGTGTACTGTAGAATTCCAATGCGATACGTTTCTTTTTAATTGGCAAATGTCAGAGGGAGAGATAGTCATATCGCTAAAGACAGAACAAAGGCTATTATTTTTTTGAAATCAGCACGAAATGCTCTCGAAACTTAATAGAACATTAGAAAAGTTGCTTTCAATTTTATATATCAAATGACAGTTGACAGGTTCTTGTCATAAGTATTAAAAAATTTCGGAAAAACTAAACAACTCTTGTATTATTTAAACTTTTTTTACAAAATTAGTATTAACGATGCTAACTGCAAAACAAGAAGGGACTGGTTACTGCGCAGGAAACGAACAGAGATAGGACCCCTAATAGGAGTCCTCACAGGACACTGCGTGCTCCAAAAGCACCTGGCAAGGATGAAGGTAGTGCGGGACTCAACTTGCGGAGAGTGCTGGGAAGAGGATGAATCCTCACACCACTATCTTGCAAGGTGTCCGACCTACAGAGAAGTCAGAGAGGGAATCTTCGGAGAGGAAGTGTTCGAGCCGGAACACCTTCCGACGCTGAAATGGTCGGATCCTGAGCACGGGAAGGTTCGACCATGGTGGAGTAGGAGCGTGAGGGGGAAGCTCTGGGGGATGGCGAAAAGGGCTCGCGTAGAGACTAGTCGCTGGGCCGGGAGCCCCCCCCCCTTATTCTACTACTACTACTAACGATGAATGAATGAATCACTTTTTGCATAATATTCTATATTCATAGTAGTTGATAAATAAACAATATTTTTCAAATTTAAAAAAGGATTTAGCGAGGGTGAATAAGTAGAGACGCTTAATTTTCCTTCAAATTGAAGGTACAGCTGGGTTCTTTAAATTTTAGGACGACTCTTAAAACAGTTTTTTATTGAATTTGAGCAGTGTATTTTATTTTACCTTTTCCATATCAGTTAAATTATAGTGTCAGTCTACTTCAAAAATTTATTTTCAACGTCAGTCACATAAAATTCTTAAATTTAGTCAAGAAACTCAGATCATGGCCCCACACACGACGAAGGAATTTAGACCAGGGACTATAACGAAGCTGGAGGACGGATGGTCTCTTGCAGTTGTGACAGAACATTTCAATCTCAACCGTGGAGGGAAGAAAGAATGCTAGGGAGGAGAGGAGAATCCGGGTTAATCAGGCATTCAAAGACTCGAAGAGGACCCTTTTTTAACAGCAAAACAAGCAAGGATTTTGTCTCAGTTCCCAAGATACAAGGCAACTGCTTTTTGGAGGATAAAGAGAAAACATCTGAATTGCCGGGTTGCAGCTACTAAAACTGAGCTTACAGCGCAACAAAAACAATCTTGCTTGTTTTCTGTTCTAAATTAAATCCACAGAGATCAAGATTTTTGGTACCACGTAGCTTTTATGGATGAAAAAATCTTTCAGTCATCAAAGAAAAGCAAAATGATAGTGTATAGGCCAGACAACGCCAGATTCAATCCACAGTATGTGCTCACTACCGAGCAGCTGGTCATTTTAGTCTGAATGTATGGGGATGGATGTCAGCGAGAGGATTGGGGGTGATATGGAGAATTGAAGGACGATTTGTAAGAGAAACCTATTTAGAGAATTGGATAATGTCATGCTGCCAAGTGTGGAACAGGGTTTTCCAGAAAACAACGATATGGGAAGACCTTGAGATATTTTTTTTTACTTGTAGTTATATTTTTTTTAATTACTTCTTTAATATAACAACTACATAAACAGACACAAAATGTATTTATTATTTTTGGTATAAAGAAACGGATTATCCTGTAGTTGTAAATAACCTACAAAATTTATAATGTCAACTCAATAGTATAAACTGCCCACAATAATCAAACACTTTCTGAAGTCGTCCTAAAATTGAAAGGACCCAGCTGTACATCTGCCGATTCTGCAATTTGACAGATGGATATCTTTTACATGAATCCTGTGCCAGATTTTTTCATCATCATTTCATCTCCTAATTCCTAGCACCGTATTGATGAGCACCACAAGTGCGAAATCCGGATCTACGGTTACCATTACCTTTTTTGAGGGAAAGCTCGCTATTCATTGATTTTAATATTTTTTAAATTACACAAAAACATTTTTAATCTCTATACGAAAAAGCTTTTTTTATAGTTACGTGGTGCTCCCTAAGACGTTTTTTTTTCGTCATGTTGAGACGTTAAAAAACATCTGTTTTAAATTCACATCGTTAAAATGACGTCAATTTTCGAGACAAACCCACGTGATTTTCACGTTAAAAACAAGTGACAAAATAGACGTCTATTCGACGTATAATTTACGTCTTTTGGTTGCCTGGGTTGGGACAACCGGGCAGCACTATAAATAAGTTTTGTGTTTTAGAGAAGCCTCTGCTCATTCGCAATACAAAATTTGACATAAGACAATGGTTCCTGTTGAGCAGTACCAATCCAATGACAGTTTGGATGTACAAGTGAGTTTGTTACAAATTAAAAATAAAGTTGAAACTCACATATTCCGATTTATTTTTAATCGCCTTTTAAAAACACGATCGAATTTTTTTGTAGCAGCGTAAAATTGATTTTGTAATTTGATTCCATTTTTTGAGTAAAATTTTTGGTTTTTTTGGGTCTCTTTACCTCTAAGCAAAAATAGGTGGAATGGTAATACCCCCTGAGAAACTTCACAAAAATGACCGCCTTATATAGGTGACAGGTATGAGCCTAAAAGAACGTAGTCACATCAATCGAATCGACTTGACATTATTTTTTTTCTGATGTGTCTTTTCCACAGTCAGTAAATGGTATTTTTTAATATATTAAAATTTAGTTTTTTAAAATTTTTGTTAATAGAAAAAGTAAAGCTACATTATTTTTAGATGGGTTTCAAGTCCCCCTGTAAACGTGATATATATTTGCCTGCTTTTTTTATTAGCCACACACTTGTTTGAACCAAACCAAACGTTACTAGAATGTTACTGCATTGTTATTTTTTCAAAATAAAAGGTTTTCGGCTTTTTTGCGTGTTTTTGCTAAAAATATAGTGTTTTAATTTGTTCAGTACTGTTATGCAACCGGAATGACTAGTTTTTTGCCTTTCATAAGTGCTGTGCGATAACCCTTTTTATTATTAACCTCAGAGTTAGGGGAATTTTGTCAATACCAACTGATTTAGGCTCACAAATGTCAGGTACAGTTGATTTAAAAAAAAAACGCATAAATGCAGTCACAACATTGACCTTTCTAAAAGTGTATAATATATACGGACTACCCGCTAAAATGCCTAAAAACTTTAAAAATTCGACAATTTGTAACATTGTTTACAAAAGGTCTCTAAAACTGAAAATATTTTTTACTTAAATTAAAGGCAACCTTATTTTTATATTAAATTTTGCATAATACTAAAAAATCAGCAAAAATAATGTTTTAGCAAAGTCTTTATTGAACAATACCAAATTATCACTCGGGGGTAACCCATTTAAGGTCAGAGCTGTTGGCTGGCCAAGGAAGTGTTTCTATATTATTATTCTGAAACCATTGGCGAACAACATTAGCCGTGTGTACTGGACAGTTGTCGTGCTGATAAACGAAGTCATTATTTTCATGTAAAGCCTGTACAGATGGCAGCATAACGTTTTCAAGGATTTCAATATATCGTTCACTATTGGATCTTCCTTCGATTCTCCAAAAAAAAACCCAAACCTCCAGCACTAAACCAGCCCTACAAGTTTACAGAAAAATGTCCAACTTTTTTAATTTGGTTTGTATATTCCGTTTCAAATCTAGAATTTAGTGGATGATAAACTAAAATTCTCCTACTGCTTGAAGATGATTGAAAAATTTTTTCGTCAGTGAAAACCACCCTCTCCCAGAAGTCATTATCACGAAGAACGTTGTTCAGTGCAAAAATCATTCTGGCCTCTTTTTGTTCTTCTGTTAGAAAAGGCTTCTTTGCAGCAACTCGACAAGAGACTTCTGTTTTCGTTACTCTTCTATTTACTGTTGCCAAAGAACCCGGAAATAATGTTACTTCAACCGACGTTGAAAAAGGATTTTGTCTGAGATGGTCAATAAGTCTATCATCTTGCATTTCAGAACTTACTTTTGGTCATCCTGATCCATCTTTCCTATCCGTAGAATTATTTTCAATCCAGCGCTTTTTCCATCGCATTATCGTCATTTTATCAACTCCAAAATGTGTGGCCGCTCTTCTTATAGACCAGCCGTCTTCCATAACTCGAGTGATAATTTGAACTTTTGTAAATGTTTTTAAGCTGTCGGGCATACTAAGCTGGTTGTGCTTTATAATAGTATACACTAATGGAAAGCTAAATTTTGTGGCATAGGAAAAAATGCATGTATGAGTTTTTTTTTAAATCAAGTGTACATATAGCGGTCATTGTCTTTATAGGCTATTATCATTCCACCTATTTTTACTTCCGTACCTTTACGCCACTGATGTGACCCCCCCCCTTACTAAAAAGCTGGATCCGCCCTTGTCAAACGGCTTAACTGATTTTCACAAACGTTTTTTTGTTCTATTTTATTCATTTTAAATCCTTTTTTAGAACTTGCTACCTTAGATTCAGTTCGCAAACCTACAACTTGAGAAACTTACATGAATCCGTCCATTTGACTAATAATTCGGTTCAGTGCAACTACCTTAAGAATGCGGTCAAAGATCCGATAATTCCGAAATATTGCATGTGGAAT
The DNA here is from genome assembly GCA_963921995.1 of Oxystoma pomonae. NCBI lineage: Eukaryota > Metazoa > Arthropoda > Insecta > Coleoptera > Brentidae > Oxystoma > Oxystoma pomonae. The sequence continues at coordinate 115,786,044 of OY998166.1, read as the reverse complement.
TCCAAACAGTTTCAGGTAAAGCTTAGATGAACAATTTTTAGCTGCCTTAGTCGCCATTATAACTAAGAAATACACAGGGTACGAACGAACGACGCATCAACGACGCCAAAACGTTGATAATTAACTAAAGTTAATTAATTTACGTTCTTCCAACGTTTCTCTTTACGGGAAAATTGTGGCCAAATAATAATAATATAACTGTATCTGACAGAGGGCACCTCCTTAGTCACAAAACGGTAAGGTTTTCAGTAAACCAAGAAATGATTATGGCCGCCATACCCCAACTAGCAATTTTTAGTTGTACAAGTTGTAAAAATTAGAATTGCACTAATTTTAAACATTGTTTTACAGATAAAGAATAGTTATCATGCCGACGGTCGACATCGTCGACTATTATACGACGCCTAAACGTTTATCACAACTTCAGTCGCCATCACAACTATTTATGACCGTCTATTGTACTAACAGTAATTCCTTAGTTGTAAAGGCGCCGACTACAAACCGGTGTGTGCTAAACGAAAAATTGATCAATTTACTCCACGTTTTCTGGCCGGTTTGTTGGAGACGCGGGCGCGCCTGTTTTCATCTAACCAATTTTTCTGTTATGTTTGCACAAACCAATTTTGGAGCACTGCTGTCTGTCATACAAACGTCAATTAATTCAGTAAAAGTAACTAACAAGTGGTTTGTAAAGTTTCTATTAGTTTTGTTTGAACATTTTTCACTATGAAAAGGAACAAATGGTATAAATATTCTTCGATATTTTGACATGTGACAGCTGTCATTGAAGGTGATTCCCCAGTGTGGCGAAAAAAAAGAGGAAGGTCCTGTGTAAACAACAAGGACGGAAATTAAGTGAGCAACAGAAAGTCAAACTTGAGGCGTGTTCGCGTCTTTTAAGTTAGGGCATCCGTTCAAAACACAGTTAAGTAGTTAAAGCAGTCGAGACACGGGGCTCCTTTGGTTGTCATAGAAACTAATAAGTGCCGCCATGATTTATTGTTAAAACCATTGTATGCTAATTTGTAAACAAACATTAAAAATTATTTTTTTGCTTTTTTCTACAATAAACTACGATCTTTTTGCATATAAAAATCCGTATTTTGTTCTTAGGAATCCTAAGCAACATCTTTAGAGGATTTTCGAGGCGTTTTTTAAATCATGATTTTTTTTTTAATTTCATAAAATCATCTGAATCGAGGGGCGCTCTTGTTTTTTAGAGCTACGAACTGTACATTTGACAGTAAACTACCGTCTGTTTATATATTTTGGCATTGGTTCGCATGTTATGATGATGCAAAACATGATATATGACATAGAATATCATTTTATTTTAATAATATGATGGTGTTAGAAATAGTTTAATTTGTAGTCGAATAGTGTATTTATCATTTTACGCAATGAATAATATTTTGAACAAATAATTGTACTCCAAAACCCATTGAACTATTACTTCAACTGTAGTCGCGATGGCGACGTTGACTCAACCAAAAAATCATCCACCAAATTGGTGCAAAAGTGGGTGGTGTTTGAGTAAAAGTAAACGTTGCGACGCAACGTCAGCACGCGGTGCACAACGTTGAGAAGTCGACAAATTGCTAGTTGGGACACTGTTTTCTTTTCCTGATTTGCGCCGCTATGCCATTTGTGTAAATCGTTAAAAAAATCTTGTTTCCTTGCTGGATTTTGATGGTTTTTTAGTTAGTTTTAGTATTTTTTTAAGTATTCTTTTAGAGTGGACTAATTATTTAGCAAAAAAATAAGAAGGATTGAAGGCCCGCTTATTTTTTGAAGCTAAAATATCCGTTTTTGAGGGAAAACTAAGGTTCGTTAATAGTGGTTGGGAAACTTACAGCTACTTACAGTGGCGTACTGAAGGGGAGGCGGAGGGGGCGGTCCGCCCCGGGTCACGGGGGCCCCCTTGGGATCCCACATTTACACAATTATCCAAAAAGCTGCTATAAGATAAAAGCACCAAGTACCTATACGCACACAGGGACGGCCACTTTCTGGAAAACCGGTGAACTCATCAACATTCATGCAAAAATAGGTATAATATACCTAAAATGATAGAAAAAGACTTCCGGTACTCAGGATCTCCCTCTCAGTCTGTCTAGCATATGTCTAGGAAAGAACTGCTTCAACCACAGACTTTCTATTTCAAAAATAGATCAAAGTTATAGTTTAATTTTTGTACAATATAAATATAGTAGAAAAACTGACAAAATTATCAAAGATATAAAAATCTTTCACTTGCTTATTTCATTACTCGAAGAAGAAGAAGAAGGTTAGTTTTGCAGACGACACCGTATTATTTTGTAGAGCAAAAACTTGGCAAGAAGTTAAGAATCAAATCGAGGAAGATTTTTTAAAATTGAAAAACTGGTTTCAGCATAACAAATTAACTTTAAATATAGAAAAAACAAAATACATGCCTTTTTCATCGTACAAAAACAATCTTCCTAAACTTGGAAACCTAAAAATAGAACAGTATGAGATACCAGAAACTTCATCAATAAAATACCTTGGGATCCAAATAGATAACTTGCTAAGATGGGATGTGCATATAAACTATGTAACAAGTAAAATAAGAGGGCTTCTGTCAAAATTTTCGTATCTTAGAGACTTTCTTAATAATGATCAGTTAAAAATACTATATATGTCATTGGTACAAAGCCACTTGACTTATGGCATTCTTGGTTAGGGTTGTGTTGCTGAAAACCATATACAAAAGCTAGCAACTTTACAAAAATGGTTCATTAAAATTATTTATGGCAAATGCAGAACATACCCAACCAACAACCTCTTTACGGATAGTAAACTGTTGGACATGCGACAATTATACTGTCTCGAAATAATAAAAAATATTAAAAAAGGAAAAATAGATATCTATTTTAATAACAACAGCACAACTAGAAGCAGAACACTTGCATGTTCAACAGTCACTAATAAAACGCATGGACAAAGAAGTCTAAAGTTTTTTTCACCTAGGTTATACAACATGCTTCCAAATGACATCAAATCTATAAAAAATTGCAAAAGTTTTAATATGAAAACCAAATTGTGGATATCGGATCAGGGTAGAGAAACATTTAATAACTTGGTAGATCTCAAGTATCTTAAATGATAAATACACTAGCAGAAATATACTATAGGCACCTACCTACTCCCAGTTCTAGTCACTTAAATATAAACCATTTCCAGACTTTGACACTAACCCGGCTTGTGAACCTTAAACTCAATTTTGACAAACACTGATTATGACTCTATCTCAACCGAACCGGACAAAAACAAAACCACGCACAAGCGCTTTTAGTGCTTCTGTGGTTATTTCCCAACGTTTATATTCTACATTGTAAGTTTTGTAGTTACTTGTTCACTTTTTGTATATTTTTTGAATAAACGTTTTTTGAATTGAATTGAATTGAATTGAATATTATTGTTCCCAAGGTTGAAACCCTAAAAAATATATTTCTCATTTTATTAGTTTTACAATCCTTTTGTTTAAATCAAACATATTTCTGAATATATTAAATTGATTCTTGGGTAATAGAAATTAATATTCGTCTTGGAGTTGTTTAGATTTTCTTAAATCTATTGTTAAATATCAATTCAATCAATATCAAAATCGTAAAATTTTGAATTTTCTTAATTTGATCAAAAATGAGTTACTAAGGTTCCAAAACACCTTAATCGACGAAAAAAAAAGTTGTCTGTCTATATACACGATAACTCAAGAACGCCTTAATCGATTTTAACGAAATTTGGTACAAAAATCCTCTATCGGCTGACCATGAACTGATTAACTTCGTGGGAGCTTTAGTTTTCGAATTATTTAAAAAAACGTTAAAATATATTAAAGAAATCATGACTTTAGAAGTAAAGCAGTAATTTTGTCATAAGGTTCAAATCTTTCAAAGCTACAGTTTTCGAGATATTTTCATTTCCTTTCAACATAAAATAATTGATTGTATTGACTATCCGTGCTGTCTAGCACCAATTTTTAAGTCTGAAACTATTTATTACCTTACATACAGTTTCACGAAATTAAAATTAATTACAAATTATTTGCGCTCCACAATGAGCCAAGAACGGATAACAAGTTTGGCGATTTTATCCTTTGAGATAAAGGGTAAAAAAAAAGATTTATTTAAATTAATTTTTCACCTTTTTTTAGTTGACTTAACTTTCTTTTTTGTACATACGTACCTGTAAATATATATCATATTTATGAAGATTTCAGGATTTAATATTGTGTTTTTGCCAAATAAAACTAACATAAGTATATAAAAAAATCAGAGGGGGGGGCCATCTGAAGATACCGCCCCGGGCCCCACTTTTTCTCAGTACGCCGCTGGCTACCTATATAGCTACGTATTTTAGAATGAATAATAAATGGTGTTTGGAAATTTGTGGTTGCAGACGTGGAAGTCTTGATTTCAAATGAATTATATTAGTAAAAATATTATCCAGAGGGCACTTCCAGTCGTAGTCGCTTCAGCGACGGTGTGGAAACGTGCACGCGACTCTAGTCGTAAGCAACGTCAACACAACTCAAAAAATCTCAGCGAAATAAGTGCGAAAGCGAGTTGTTAGAACGTTTATACGCCGTTTCCACGCAAAGTTAAGTCGCCTTTGGCAACCTTCAAACGTCGACATATATTGTTCCTTGGGTTCGGTTATATTTTTTAAGTGTAATTCTGTAATAGTAGGGGCGATTACACAATTACATATATGAAATTTATCTATTTTTGATCAATTTGACGTTTTGATACAAACGTTATTTTATTTTAAGAATGTTACTATTTGTAGATTCTCTCAAAAACATCCTTTAAAATGACACCCAACATCAACAGTTTGTGAGATAATCGCTTTCAAAAGAAATTTTAAGACTGATTGCAGATATTTCGAAAACTAGATATGCCAACCCTAACCCTTTAAAAAGAAAATTTTATGAGGATTTCAAATTTTCTATCGAAAACAGAAGATCGCACAAAAAAAATTAGAAATGCCCCCAAAAATGTCCGCCGAGCTACGTCAATGATTTAAATTTTTATATTTAATTAAAGCCAAGGGTATGTCTACAGGACTCTTAACCGGTCACTGCGCACTGGGGAAGCACCTGCACACACTGGGAATTTTCCAGGAAGAACCCATAAGTAGGCTGTGTGATGCACTTAACAGGCACTTAACTACTGGAGAACTCAGCACCTTCTATACCCAGACAACCAAAACACGTTTATATCACGTCGAGAAGACGTCAAAAATGTAACCAATCACGTGATTTTTGCGACGTCTCTTCGACGTCTGTATCACGTGGGTTTGACCCGCTTTTTGACGTGAATTAATTTACGTGAATTGGACGTAACATTAATGACATATTGATCTAAACAGGCGATTTACAATATATTAATTGTTATTATTATTGTGGTCAACTTTGAGCCAAACAGTTATACTTCAAATGCTTTCATTAGGTACTCCTGTGGCTTATGTCGCGTCAAATGTTAATCCCAAAAATCACGTCAAATTCGTGTGACTTGTGCCTTTGGTTTCCTGAAACCCAAATTTCGATGTAAGTTCGACGTCACTTACGTCACGTTGAATGATAGTTCCAAATAACACGTCAAATGCACGTGACGTGACTGGTTGCCTGGGTAGAAGGTAGAAGAAGTATCTTCTCATAAGAGAAACTCTCAGAGGACACTTGTAAAGAGGCGAAGGCATCGAACCTCTTTTATGTGAAAGAATACAGCAAGCAATAAGCAATCAGCTGATTTGCCCGCATTTGGACCTCTGTGTCCCGAGTCCCGAAAAGACCCTTTTCGGGACGCAAAATGTCCCGATTTTTTGCTATTCCTCAATCTGAAGTGAAAACGTCATAAAAAACATGTTTCTAGCTTCCTTTTATACCTTTCCTTGTTTTGGTACCTTGTCTTTTTTTTAAGCCACAATTTTTTCAATTTTTTTTTGGCCGGAACGCGCGTATCGTAGGTTAGGCGGAGTTAAACGTTGGGAGGTTATGTTTTGGTTTTGTTGTGGTGTTTCACGATTAATACACAGTATTTTACTTTGAGTACGTTGCTTTAATAATAAAGAAGTAATCCATGGATGTGAAAAGCAAAAGTGAAGATTTTAATAATGAGGTAAGCTGATCTGATGCTTTTGGTTAGGTAGGTGGTAGGACTATATTTTTCGGTTTCCGTTTCTTGCTCTGCAGTATTTTTAATTAAAAAAATGTCCCGAATTTGAAACAGATGTCCCGAAAATTTGATTCTGCTGTCCCGAAAAACCAATTCTTAAACCTGGCAACCCTAGCTGAACCCGTATTCTTCAATTTCGGGGAAGGCAGTGCTCCCGGGAATTAGAAACGCACCTGATGGGCCGAATTCTAATTTTGTTGTCACATTTCTGTCAGTTTTGGCACTTATATAGTTATATACGAGGAGAACAAACTGAGAGTGACGCCAATCCCGCTCACGAACGTTTTTGTTGAAGCAATTTTTACTATGTTTTTCACATTTTTATGCCATGATTTTGCTGACATTTTAAAGCTTTCTTTTAGACGTTCAAAAAAAGTACTGCCAAAACCTTTTTTTCTATGTTAAAATGAAAACTATTCAGAGAGAAAGCGCAGAATTTAGTGAAAAGCAAAAATATTTAAGGTTGTTGAAGGGCAGATTTTAGTGTCATCTTTAGTGGAGTCGTGCCGTGATCTTCGGTCACGTTCGTGCATACGATTTTTGTTTTGCCATTTGCCATACAAAAAACAGCAAAAATTGTAATTTTTCAAAGCATAAAGTGTGTGAGACATAAGGTGGTATTAATTTCTTTCAATCAAAGTTCTTTACAGTCTTTAAATTTATCAAAAAATGTGTCCTACTATAAGTGTATTTAAGCACATCGAAAAATAATTTAACAGGTATTTAACTAAATTATTTTAAGGGTTAACATGGCTCTTCCATAAACTGTGAGGTTGTTCATTTTCATGCAGTTTATAGTCAGACTATGTCAAGATATCCCTATCGCAATTGTGAGGCGCTGCATTCTCTATATTATTTTATTGCTGATGTGTGGATTTTTTATAGAACTAATTAATATTTTTACAGATTTACTTGTCTGACATCGGCTACCCAGAAGTATACGACGATATCATTTACAAGGGGATGAAAGAGTGCATTACGGCGGCCATGATATCACACAGCGACAAGATGGACAAACGCAAAAACAGTTTCGAACTGTACGGGGCCGATTTCATTTTGGACGAGTATTTCCAACCGTGGCTGCTGGAGATAAATTCTCATCCGGCGTTGCAACCGTCCACTCCTGTAACCGCCAGGATGTGTCCCGAGGTCCTTGAGGACGTTGTTAAGGGTAACGTATTTTTTTGTACACCATGCTTTCTTTCTACCTTATTTGTAAGGTAATTCGATTCTTCAATCACATTTTCTCTCACAGTCTCTCCTGTGCGGGGATTCTCGAAATCCGACCCGAAATTTAGGTGAGAGCGAGGTGGAGATATATATACAAAAGTACACAAGTAGGAAGAGGACATGGATACTCCCTTCTCACAGTTTCAAGGATCTCCGCACTGACCTGTTGCATTGAAAAACCCTTTATTATTAAAACACACACCACACATTCACACCCAATCTTCTTACTTAAGGCTATAGTTTCTCCCCAGATTTTAAGTAAAAAAAGTACAACTGGCAACGCCCTGTTCTTTAATTTTTAATATTTTGCCAAAGTGCACAGGAAAAACTAAACATCAGAATTACCTGAAATTTTGTAGGGGTGATTTTTAAATGCTTTAAAAAAAAATATCTGAAGGATTTTTCAAAATTCTCAATTATTTTTTCTTCAAAATAAAAGCTCTGGTGCTGTCATCTATCCCAAAAGCCTCAAAATAATTGAGGTTTAGAACAAACCCCATTTACAAAAAAAAAACTGTGAAATACTCACAATTTCCTCTGGATTACATTTTTCCTTTTTATATTTCCTTGCTTTAGCGAAAATAAAAACTAAGTTTCCTTTTTTCTAAAAGACTGTGCACTTCCGAAAAGAAAACCGATCAATCTCAACACACTTGATTGAATTTGGGAGATGCACGCATTTCAAGTGTTGGCCGATAGATTGCAGAATTTTTACGATTCCATGGTAACTGCAGGTGTTTTGTCAAAAAACTTTAAATCGGGCCGCAGTGGGACAGAAGAGTATTTTTACGTTTTCTGACAGAGAACCAATCGAGGTTATATTTATCTTTCAAAAATGTCTTTTCAAAAACATTGTTCTAAAACAAATATGAAACACTCCGCGTGTGCGGTCGCCCTCTGAAAAAGGCCTAGCGCTGCGCGGGCATTACGCCGAGTCTATCAAAGAACCAAGAGAACTTTACTGGCTCGCTGGGATTACTAGGAATTCGCCTAGAAACATTCGGCGCCCATAACCCTACATAATTTTGTTTTTATTTTGATTCAACCATTTTCTTTTTAATTTAAATTATTGCGGCATAGTTATGTGCAAGTGTACTAGTCAAATCGTGAAGTGTAAAGGGTAGATTTTAAAACCTCAGTTTCAAAAACACACAGATACTTGCGTACTAACAAACCAGGTCAGAAGAGATTCATTTAGAGCTTGGAAATACTCTTGTTAGTCGTTTATGCTCCTGTTTAAAATAGAATACGATTATTTTGTCTAGCGCCAGTAGCCGATTTTTAAATCTGCATGCTTTTAAGTTAATCTGTTGTCGGTATCAGCTAGCGGGAGTGTTTCCAATTCAATTATAAATGCACCTGTAAATGCAACCTTAAACATTACACCCAGTTACTTTAATACGTAATTCTGCGATAAATGGTTTTCTTTTATTTTAGTATTTTACTTGGTTTTTTAGCGGCGTAGAATACGAAAAGTCAAAATAAGTAACCTAACCCCAAAGTTTTGACCCGGTGCAAAAAAATCTCTGGTGTCCCACTGTGGATAAACATAAATAAAGTCTCCGCGTTGCCATGGAAAACAAATTCAATGACGTAAAATTTTGCAAAAAAATCAGGTTGACATAGTTAAATTGATTTCCCGTACAGCGTTGCTAAAAAAATTCCCCAGATTGTAACTACGACCTTAACTGTAGGTCCAACGTCCCGTCATTTGAACTTGACGGTATTTGCATGTCTAAGTAAAAGCTCTACAAAAATGCAATAAACACCACGAAGATATTTTTATAAATAAAGTTATAGGGCCTATCCCGCGCGCAGACTTTTCAAAAAGCCCCCGTAGCTCAAATACGGGGTGACATATTGAAATGCGGACGTCGTCCCCTATAATACTGTGAATTTTCATCCATGTACAAATGAATTTATTTTTTAGTATTTTTTATAACCTTGACTTCGTCTGCCGACATCTTGTGCTCCACCAGTACGTTTATTCTTGAAAGTCATACGATCCGGTCCTTTTCTCGTGCCATGGGATCTATCTAAAACATTTAAACAAAACTCTTTCTTGAGCAAGCGTCACTAGATTCGACACTGTTCCCCGGTTCGGACCATGCGATCGGGAAAACGTATGATTTTCATGAGATCCGTAAGATCGGATGGTCGCTCAAGAATATAACGTTTTCGTCTCATGTGATCATTCGTCATAGATCTATGCCGCTCCCTGTTCAAGAATACACGTCGTATAGTATTATAGTAGATGTCTGAAGAAACGAAGGTCCATTGGCAGACGTCCTGTGCGGGGATTCTTGAAAGTGTGAGAAGGGAGTACGCATATCTCGTCGGGTCCGGATCAACCGAGATCCGTAAAACGGGTGAGAACGCATGCGCACTCCTGCTTTCACTTGAATTTCGGGGAGTACTCTCTAGGTGAGATTTCAAGAATACTGGCCCAGGCAGAGAGTACTCCCCGAAATTCAAGTGAAAGCAGGAGTGCGCATGCGTTCTCACCCGTTTTCCGGATCTCGGTTGGTCCGGATCCGACGAGATATGAGTACTCCCTTCTCACACTTTCAAGAATCCCCACACAGGACGTCTGCCAATGGACCTTCGTTTCTTCAGACATCTACTATAATACTATGCATTTTCCGCCATGTACAATAAATGACGTTAATTTTGTCCAAAACTTCCGACTTTGATGGACCTCTCCTCCTCTCCTTCTCCGGTCTGGAATCGCAGACGTGTGAATTTTCTACTTTTACCGCCGCGCGCCTCCTCCGTCTAACGCATCAAAAATAAATCGTGTGCAAAATGACGTTAGTTTTTCGAGCTGGCTCTTTAGTATACAGCGTGTATTCTTTAAACGGAACGGTGCTTCTAGCGGGTTAGAATTTGGTTGAATAAAAAAATCCAAAAACACTGAGATTTTTCATTTTCTTTAATCGTGCTATCTTGGATTTTTTTATGTCATTTTGTTTTACTGGTATGGCAAAAAAAAAATTTTTTAAAAAAAAAGGACACCCTGTATATTTTGCAATTTTTGAAATCCGCAAATAATTCTCTTTACAGCAATACTGCACAGTAGGATCTATCTTTTACGATAATCAAGATATTTTTATCTTAATCTGTATGGAAAACTTAGATATTCATTCAAATATTCCCCGTAAAACAGGGCATAGACAAGAATTCCATGCAAGTTTAAATGCCTCTATCTTGGAAACCATAAGAGATACAGTATTAGTGTGTGGTATTGTCAAAAAAATATTTTGTTTTAGAATTAAAAAATGTCAAACTATACAGGGTGTGTGAACAACGGCCCTTAAGGGTTATTTCTAACGTTCGAGGGGATAACTTTTAACTCCTTAAGAGCCGCCACAATATTTTCTTACACTGTTTTGGACATGAGCGTTTTAGTGTGCATAGTAATATTTCATTTTTAGAGCTACACCTTTAGGTCTGTAGGATGTACAAACAGACAACTCGATTTTTAAGAAATATAATAGGTATTTTATTGCCATTGTTAAAATTCAAATCCATTGTGATATAATATTCGGTTAAACAGTCCTACACTAATACAAGTATTTTGCATGAAATTTTACCATTCACAAAATCTCCGACTTACATCTTGCATCCTGCCTAATCACTATACAGGGTTCCTAAGATTTTCCTTAGGGATAGGATTTCAATAAATCAAACAGAAATGACAAAGAAAGTTCTGCGCGCACAAAAGAAACAGGTATATTGAGCAATGGTGCCAGTTTGTTATTATCTCCGGACTGCTTTCATGAGAAAAAATTGTCGCCACTCTTTCATTGTGAGCATAAATCATAGTTGCAATAATAACCGTTGACAAGATGTCTGCAAATTCCGCTAGATGGCGGCCACACCATGAGATAATCGAGGAAAAACTGGGATTCACAGGCATTATTGCATTTTTATTTTCTTTCGAGTCGCTTCAGTTTCGTAAATTTTGTGTTTTTAAAATGGCGTATACTCGAGAAGAAAAGATTTTTATTATTAAAAACTACATAAAAAGTGACAGTGCGGACGAGGTCATTGGGCTTCTGTGGCTCAAACTGTCTAGTAACATTTATCATCGTTTTGAAAGGTACGGGTGCATAAATGGTTGTAGAAAGTGTTACCACGACGGCGAAATACCAGAGCATCCCGTTCTTCCACACAGGGTGGAACGAGACGAAATGGTATGCGCTTACGTTGAGGCACATGAACCATGTTCGACGAAACCGATTGCGGAGGCACTGGATATTCCCAACAATACTTGCCAATGGATCCTAAAAAAATACGGCTACAAGTCGTTTAAGATTGGGAAGTCGCAGGAATTGCAACCAGGTGATTATTTTCGCCGGTTAGAATATTGTGAGGTTATGAGGGATAAATGTGACAGGAACGAAAATTTCCTATCAAAAGTTTTGTTTAGTGACGAGAAAACATTTGAACTTCATAGCTCTCACAATCCACAAAATAGCCGCTATTGGTCCCGCAAAAATAAACATCTGCACGCAAGTGTTAGAACGCAACATCCTCAAAAATTAAATGTTTGGAGCGATATTGTCGGGGATCACAAAAATATGTTGATCTTCTCCAACACCAGGTTTTACTACGGTTGAGGGAACTCAACATAAATTTGGACGAATTGTGATTTCAGCAAGATGGCTGCTCATCCCACAATTCACGCCAGGCTACAAATTACCTTCGTCAGGTATTTGGTGATAGAATTATTTACACGTATGGAAATATCCGATGGCCTACTCGATCACCAGATCTTGCGCCAAATGACTTTTTCCTATGGGGTTGTTGGCACGACAAAATTTTCCAACACCCTCACTTACGGCCTACGACTATGCAGGAGTTGAGGGCGAAAATTTTGGAGGCGGGCAACTCTATCACCCCTGAAATGTTGGCTGCTACGCGCCGAGAGTTTTACAATAGATTGGGATATTGTGAGGCTCAAGAAGGGGACAGATTTGAACATCTAATCTAATTGAAAATTAGATGTTTTCAGGTCCAAACCACAGCTTTTTCTTGCTTAAGGGAGGCAACAGGGTCCATTATTTACGATACTGAGCGATAAACTCGTGAGGTTGTTAACATTAGAAAGAAATATCTTCGCTTTTAATCAAATTTCTTTCCATTCTGTTCTACTAGTGACATCTATCCGGAAACGGCCAAACCATGCAGCTAGCACTAGCAGCCAAAGAAATCAATAAACGGCGCTGTTTTTCCTGCAGAGCTTTTTGCTTGCGATATTACTGATTTTAAATAAAGCTGGCCCTACACTACATTTGATATTTTCGAGGTGTTTTATGACATGATCTCGAAACATGTAGCGAACCAATTCTTCAAAACTAGCGGGAGGGCAAAAGCGAAAAATAAGGGGCTGCCAATATTTGTAACACCCAAAAAGGGGTGAAAAGATTTATTTTGCTCTCTTTCTTTACAAAAAACGTTTTTTTACGAAAAACTTGAGCTCTGCCACTTTTTTTATTTTTTTCTTCAACTTTCTCGAAATTTTCGTCATACCGTAGAAAAAAATTATTTCCCCCATGGTCATACTCTACTTTTATTCGAAAAAATTTAGAAACAGAGACGGGATCAGTTTTCCTAAAACGGGGGATCTTGGTTTCGAGTGAGAAGATAAAGGGCGCCGCAGACAAAAATTTTTCAATTAAATTAGCCGAACGCAAAAATGTTAGAAAAACAAAGCACGAAATAAAAATGGCGCCGCTTACAATTTTTTTTTCAAAAATTACGTAATTTTCGGGAACGCAAAGAAATAGGTCTAAAGAGTATAATTTTTAAGAAAAAAATATCAATTTTCTCGCCCTCCTCCACTGGGACTACAAGGGCCGTGCACAAATTACGTAATGGTCATAGGGGGGAGAGGGGTTACAAAACGTTACGTAGGGGGGAGGGGGGTTTTCGACAGCGTTTGCATTTGTGTGAAACTAAGAAAATTTGGAATGAAAATAAGTGAAGTTTTTTTTTGGGGGGGGTAGTGGTCTTGAAATCGTTACGTAATATTAGGGGAGTGGCGTGCCAAACCGTTACAAAACATTACATAGGGATGGGGTCAAAAATTGGTAAAATCACCGTTACGTAATTTGTGCACGGCCCCACATCTGATTGTTCCTCCTTTTTGATTTCGAATCAAAGTGCAAAACCCGGATTGGACGTTCGAAGGCGTCAACCCGTCCTATTTGCTTGATAAAGTTTCTACGGAAATATCTCAGTCGATTTCTCCGGCCGTGTATGAACGCTTTAGGTTAGGCATTTGCATGTATCTCAGTCCCCAGAAAAGCCGAAAAATATTTTTTTTTACGATATCTTTCATCAGTTTGGTATTAAAGTCGAGCAAAAACAATTTTTATTCCAGTCCTAAAGGTATGAAAATGGAAAACATTAGAAAACAAGAACCTGGAATGGATTTACTACGTGTAAGATGTAGTGACAACATCGCACCATGCCCATCCTTTTCTGCCTAATGTGCTTTTCCGTTTGTCTGCGTCTTATACACGGCTGCTTGGCCCCCTAAGGATTTGCTTAGGAACTTTTAACATTTTTACACCATTCGTTTGATTCTTAACTTCCACACGACAGTTTCTATACCGGGCTTCCAAAATTTTAGCATGTTGAAATACTTTAACAAAACAAACTTCACTTTTTACATTCTAACTATTTTCTTTGAGAATTTATTTTGAACTCCTCTCTTTCAGAATTAATTTTGAACTGTTCTCTTTGAGATTTATCTTAAAACTGTCCTCTGTTTAAGCTAAATTTTCCTTTTATAGCAAAATGTTTGCGTGGAATGTTCCAAGGAATGTTCGACGTAAGCGCCGAAATTTTCAAAAAAACGCGCTTTCGTCACAGACTACCGAACGTGCTGGAAGTCTATTCCTGAACAGTGAGCGGCATAAATCGCTATAGAGAATGATCACATATCGTGTACGACTTTCAAGAATACACGTCCTATCAACACGGTCTTACAGTGATCTCGCGGTCATGTGATGAAAAATTCTTGTTTGAACTTAGAGACTTTTTTGTGATTGTTGGTTTTTTGAACTTAAATATTGTTTTTTATTTTGGGTAAGAAATATTTCTTTACAATAAATTTCCCGTTTTTTACAAAAGAAAATGTTGAAGAAAGAATTTTTCAAAATTTTTATGGAAATTATTTTGGAAAACTTTATGAAAATTATTTTGGAAAACTTATGAAACAAAGAAAAAAATATTTTGAATATTTAAATTTTCACAATCATTAACTAAAATTATTATGACAATCTTTTAGGTTGGCTGCTAAAAAGAAAATATTTTTCAAAAAATATCGAAAGAAAACAAAAATATTTTAAAATTTTTTTATTTATTTTACTACTTCTGAAACAAAAAAAAAACATTTAAAATATTAATTTATAATCACTTTTGTGGAAAAAAAAAATATTTTGCCAGTTATTAAAACAAAATAATTTCTAAATTTGTTTATAACTTTGGGATTTTAAGAAAAATTCTGTTTTAGGTTTTTGTTTTTTTTTAACGACTTTTGAAATATTATTTTTTTGTAAAAAAAGTAATAACTCTATTTTTTAAATTAAATAATTTGATTTGACATTTTCGACCTTTCACAGGTGTTCCATTTAAAAAAAAAAACAACAACACAAACAAAATGACATAAAAAAATCCGAGATAGCACGATTAAAGAAAATTAAAAATCTCAGTTGACGTGTTTTTGGATTTTTTTGTAAAAACAAATTCTAACCCGCTAAAAGCACCCTTCCGTTTGAAGATACCACCCTGAATAATGAGAGCCTAGCAAACACCCCTAAGAGATCATCATTATCACAACCAAATTTCTTAAAATAAATACACTTTAAAAATTTTTCTTTGTATCCCCTCGATAATGTTCGAATAGCTCTTTGTATTTCTATTAATTAAACCTGACACTTTCCGGGCACTTTCAATTTTAGAAAGAATATGGTCAAGAGTTGAATTAAACATTATTCCCAAATCCTGCTGGTTATCCACTCTTTCAAGACTTGTTACGCTAACAGTGTAATCATAATTAATGTTCTTGCTCATCAAGCAATGTCATTTACCTTGATGTAAATTAAAACTATTATTATCACACCAGTTAACAACATTGGTAAAGTCATCCTCGAGTAGTTTGCAATCATCACTGGTTGTTATTTCCAGAAACAACTTAAAATCGTCGGCAAATAATAAAGCTAAAGAATTTTTAACATTTTTTAAAAAAAGAATTGGTCCTAAGTTGGCACCTTGGAGTACTCCTGAATTACTTGTACAAGTGACTGATTTACATCCTTTAAATTACTTACTTCGAGTCTCTTATGTTTTTTTCCTTTTGGCTAGTAATCCATTTATTTTGTTTTTTCAACATTTAAATTTATTTTAGTCGTGGTGGATTGGGACAGAAATCCCAAGGCAAACACGGGAAACTTCGAACTGATCTTCCAAGAGAACGCGGTCCATCCAAATCCCAAACTGAAATTCCAACTGTGCGGAACGCCCCTGGCGCACGATTATTTCTCCACCCCGTCGAAATTGCAACTGTCAAATCAATCTATAGTGAAAAAAGTTGTCAACGAATTTCATCCGGAGCACCGTAAAGAACTGATGCTAACGCCGGTTTACACCAAAAACTTTTTGCCGCTGGACACTACGAAATTTTTGCAAAAAATCGGCGAGGCCATGCGACTGGCCTTGAAAAATGTGATGTCGTTGGTGAGGACCGAAAAGCAGAGAAGGTAAAATTGACAGAAACAAACTTTGTTAGGTTAATCTTCGCCTATTCCGTTGTTTGACGGTGATGATAGACAATATTGAACTTGAGAGTAAACTACAGTTTCAAACGTGAAAAAAGACAATTAAAGTTCGGAATTCTAGTTTACTCTCAAGAAAAAAAAAACATGAAAGTTCAAGTTTTTTTTGAAGGACACAAAAACGGCATAGATTTGACAACACTGCTTTGCTATTTTTTTGAAAGATCAACAATAGGTGGCATCACTAATACATACCATTTTCGAATGAGATCGTTCAGAACATGGTACGAACACCATATGTGAGAAAAGTATAACTTATTAGGAACGTAACCATGCCTCTTTAAAAGGTTTTGATGCTCGGCTTCATGCTTCATGGATGCCAATGTCTCGAAATTAAAAAGAATCAACAGAGAAATCATTATTCAACATCAAAAAAATTACAAATTTCCGTATTATTTTTATCACTTGACATGTATCAATTTATTGACCGAATGTTCCATTAGACAAGTGGCCGGGGGCTATGCGGAACCTGAATTCCAATCGAACTCACTTCAGTTTCGTTGAGGCTACTAAATTACGTTACCTTGGCGTTTCATAATTCCGGCAGAATATTGCTTACAAAGAAAAAAACCATAACTTTTTTGCTATCAGATAATAGGATTTATAAAAATCTAGAACCCTATCCAAAGGATTTTTCAAAATTTGGTGTATTTTTTTCAAAAAATAAAAAAAATCGAAAAATTGCTGTTACAGATTTCTGTATTATCGACGAGGCTAAAAAAAAACCAGGTAAGATTTTTGACTATTGTTAGCCGTGTTTATTTTACTTCGGAAATGAGAGAGTCCAGCAAAAAACAGTCTGGATACGGTTGTGAGGAATTCAAAAATAAACATTCCTGCCAAATTTCAACACATTCCGTTTTCTCGTTTCCGATTTTCTGCCCGGTAAAGATTGGCCCAAAAACAGCAAAGCAGTGTTGTCAAATCTATGCCGTTTTTGTAGCCTTAAGGAACAATATTTGCTAATTTCTTCTGTCAACAATGTGTCAACGATCGGCTGGCTTCGTAAATCGGCCGAGGACCTACGGCGAACAGCGTTTGTCAGATTGGGCAAGTTTTTAAAATCATCTGAAATTCATCTAAACTTTGGCACCGATGTCAACATTTAATTGAACATCTGATTCTGACGGCTATCACTGATGATTGATCCATCCATCAATAGCCATCAGCCCTCGAAGCCGATTGCAATTGTTGGCATAAAGTCGGTTGCATAGGAAATCCAAAAGAACGCGTTTGATGGCATCGGAACGTTTCAAGAACTTGTTTTTACAAACTCGCCCATTTCGCGAGAAAAAACGGAGAAATAAGAGGAAGACAGAGAAGCATGTTTATCGCATTGCAAGCTCATACATACAGCGTATACAAGACTGTATCTTGTGTCAGTGTTCACTTATTCTGAGGTGCGAGAAAGAAAGCAACAACTACGTAAACCTGACAAAAATAGCCATATGCAACTCCGCCTTAGCTAGTGTGGTAACGTTGTAGTGAGGTTGCCGTATACTCTCCGTTCCATTTTAATTTAGACAAAAGCCAACCTCAATGATCCACTGAACAAAACCAGTCTAAAAAGTTGATAGAAATCCAAACTCCTAGATTGATGTTGTCAAATTTGAAAAATTTTGATTAAAAAAACTTTTAAAGAACAAGCTTTTATTACATGCACTCAAAAGTAGAAAATAATTTTTTTATCTCTCTACACCATAATAAAAGCGATGGGCGCAAATTAAAAATTTTAACAAAATCAATGAATAGCGAGCTTTCCCTCAAAAAAGGTAATGGTAACCGTAGATCCGGATTTCACACTTGTGGTGCTCATCAGTACGGTGCTAGGAATTAGGAGATGAAATGATGGAAAAATATGACACAGGATTCATGTAACACTCACACTCACTAAATCCTTTTTTAAATTTAAAAATTTTAACTTTAGGCATCGTATATCGGTCACATCGACGATTCACCTAAGAAAGCACGGCAATCTCACCCGTTCTCAGATTCTTTAGATGAAAGCATTATGTTTATCATTCCAATAGAAGAAGAATTTAGTTCTTCTTTTGTAGGTCTCTCTTTGTCACCGTAAAGTTAAAATTTTTAATATGCGCCCATCGCTTTTATTATGGTATAAGAAAGATAAAAAATTATTTTCTACTTTGAGTGCATTTAATAAAAGCTTGTTCTTTAAAAGTCTTTTTTTTAATAAAAATTTATTTTTTAATTTTTAGATTTGTACCCTAAATCGTCCATTTTGAATCCACCATATTGAAATTTTCAAATCTTATCAAAAATTCATTCATAATTTTGATTTAAATCGAACAAACTAAATCTTTTCCCCTCTCCACTTCGCTTTTTAGAATTGAATCTTCAAAATTTGATCAAAAATTCGTATTCCTTATCCCCAAAAACCCCCCGTATACTAATTTTGGTTGAAATCGGACAAACTTAGGTGTTTTCCCCTCTCCACTCCCATCGTAGGGGAGAGGGGTGTCTAATGATGACATATTATTGTATTGTCACCGGTACTATAAATGCATGCCAAATTTGAATCCGATCGGATGTCGGGAAGTTGGTCAAAATGAAGTTGCAAGATTCCACCCGAACAAACATGGGTACATTGCAAGTTAAATAAAAGCTTGTAATAATTTAGAATTGTGCCACCGTTCGATGAACTACCTACTTAAACATACCCGATGCTTACAGACTTTGGTTACATTATTACCTGAGAAATTGGGACCTAATTTTCGAAGCCGCGAGAGGAATCGATTACTCAACAGCCAAAGCACATCAAATGGCATGCTCAGTTCAAAAATGACCGTGGAAAAACCGATGCTCGCTCTGCCATCCACCTGTTCATTTAGGCTTGTTTTCGCGACTGCGTCACACACTATATATCTCCGTCGCTTTCCATCTCTGACGTTTAGAAAGATATGGAATTTACTCTAACTCATTGTTTTGGTTTTGTCGGGTGTCGGCAAATTTTGTAAATAAACGGTGGTTATTATTTGCTAAGGAGTTTTCGTTGGACCCGGTATCTTTTCTTCATTTAATGTAAGGGCTTTTCCTTGTTTTAGGAGCAAAAAACGAGAAGTTTCTGTCAAAACCATGTCATTTGTTGACATGACATCCACTACCCAAACCTCTTTGGATTCCTCGCCAAGATAGGCTCGTTTTTTGTTTTATTTTAATTTTAATAAGTCAATATTTTCGTTTTTCCCTTTTTTGGTCAATAAATAAATTTTATATAAAAACCAAAGGGTATTTTTTCAACCAATGTGCGACAAACGTCACTTTTTTTGCTCGCCTGTTAGATATTACAAAGGACCACGGACTAAATACATTGAAAACTGGTCCCGGTCAAATTGCTTTATATTGTAGTATGTTGTAACCCTATGAATCCTTTTCAAATAAAAGCAAAAAAAATAGGGGTCAGTCGGGCCGTTTGGGGTTCATAAAAAGTCGATAAGGGCGTATGTAGGAGTGTGATATATCAATTCAGAGGTTTCTAGGGATTTCTAATCGAATAATGATATTTTCGTTTAAATATTTTGGCTTTTAAGTGACATAATCCAATATGGCCGCTATAGTTTAAGTCATTTTTATTTAAATATTTTCGAGTGAAGGGGTGTGCAGCTAACCTTTTTTGATAATAATCCAAAAACCACATTCTTCTATCAGTTTTGGATTTTGCAAAAAATAATAATAATTAGCGAATAGGCTAAAAACTAAAATTTTTATCGGTTTTTTGCTTTTAAAAAATTACAGAAAGACCTAAGACAAAAGGCGATACTTTTTTTGAAGGCAGCTAACGTTTTTTGATAATAATCTAAAAACCACATTCTTCTATCAGTTTTGAGATTTGCAAAAAATTATAATAATTAGTGAATAGGCTAAAAACCACATATTTTTATCGTTTTGCTTTTAAAAAATTACAGAAAGACGTAAGACATAAGGCGATACTTTTATTGAACGCAGCTAACGTCTTTTGATAATAATCTAAAATTGCAAAAAATAATAATTGGCGAATAGGCTAAAAACCACAATTTTTATCGGTTTTTTGTTTTTTAAAAATCACAGAAGCACGCTAGACAAAAGGCGATACTTTTTTTAACTCAGCTAACGCTTTGATAATAATCTAAAAACCACATTCTTCTATCATTTTGGGATTTGCAAAAAAGAATAATAATTAGCGAATAGGCTAAAAACCACATATTTTTAACGGTTTTTTTGCTTTTAAAAAATTACAGAAGCACGCTAGACAAAAGGCGATACTTTTTTTAACTCAGCTAAGGCTTTTTGATAATAATCTAAAAACCACATTCTTCTATCAGTTTTGGGATTTGCAAAAAATAATAATAATTAGCAAATAGACATATTTTTATCGGTTTTCTGCTTTTAAAAAATTACAGAAAGATGTAAGACAAAAGGCGATACTTTTTTAGCGCAGCTAACGTTTTTTGACAATAATCTAGAAACCACATTAATAATTAGCGAATAGGCTAAAAACTACATATTTTTATCGTTTAACGCAGCTAACGTTTTTTGATAATAATCTAAAAATTATTTTAAGTGTAATAATTTAAGATGGCGGACAATTCACATTATTGCGTTTGTTACAAGTGTTAACTGGTAGTATGATGCATTCGACTATTTTATCCTTTCGAGTGTCAGAAAATATGGACGCCTGGGCTATTGCCAAAAGAGATCGCTTTGCAGTTATTTCCCTAACAAGTTCAGAAAGCGGCACTTTTCCGGACATAAGCCATCGAGGGGGAAAAGGCACTTTACCTTGCACTTTACGCATGTTATGTATAAGCAATAAGATTTATGCAATAAGCTTCAAATATTCTGGTAAAAAAAATAAAAATCAGTATTTCAATTTTCTAAAATAAACGTAGTCACTCACTTTACCGCACTATGTGCGATAAAGATAGATCTTGCTACCTAGGTTTTTAACGGCACCTTTTGCCTACGCCTGTTTTGGAGATGTCTCTTTTTTGTCTAAATTTTTAGTTTCTGCACGCGACATAAAATAGTATACTTTAGAATAATAATATAATTCTGCAAATGCATCCTACTGCCAGTTAAAACTTGTAACAACATCAATAATGTGAATTGTCCGCCATCTTAAATTATAACACTTACACGTCAAAATAATTAAATGAAAAACAATTTGCCTACTTGGCGTCCATTAAAATCCCTCAGCTACATCACACCCCTTAACTCAAAAATATTTAAATAAAAGTGACTTAAAACTATAGCGGCCATATTGGATTGTCACTTACATGTCAAAATATTTAAATGAAAATATCATTATTCAATTAGACATCCCTAAAAACTCTGAATTAAATATATCACATTCCTACATATGCCCTTATTGAATTTCTGTGAATTGTAAGGGGCCCTGCAGTGGCGACTTTAAAGGGCCGTAGCTCCCAAACGGTCAGATTGACCCCCATGTTTTTTTGCTTTTATTTGAAAAGGATTTACAGGGCTAGAACATACTACAATATAAAGCAATTTGACCGTGACCGGTTTTCAATGTATTTAGTGCGTGGTTCTTTTCACATGTTTGTAAAAGCAAAGAGGTATCACTCCACTTTTTTTAATTAAATTTTTGGGGGTAAAGCTTACCCCTTGAAGAGTGTTGCAAAAAATCCAATATAGTCAAAATGTTTCTGGATTTTTTAAAATTTAGATTAGTTTTTAAGAAAATGTAGGTGCATCCTTTTAATGAAACACCATGTATAACACATTTACTACTGTTCCATTTCAAATTAAATAATAACCGTCATTTTTTTTTGAAAAAAAGTTTTGTATTTAAAATTAACCAATTTATTTTACATGTATTATTATTACTATATGTACAGTCCTATGGTTAAAATTCACAATAGGCAGGTATATATTTTTACCTAAGGAATGACGTGCTAATGTCGATTGGAATTTTTCATAGAAAGTATCAAAATTGTTGAATTTTTACACTTTATGCAACCTTATGGATAAAAAATTTTTAACAAAAAATTGTACCAACTTCAAAAAAGTACACTAAATTAGTATACTATTATAATGGGTATTATAGGACTTTCTGTAATAATTTTTAACTTTTCGAAAGATATTTTAGGCTTGTCATGAAATCGGTGGGGGAAGTAAGTTTTTTCATGCAAAAAAGATTAAACTAAAGCTCTCTGGAATCAAATATTAAAAGAATTATAAAAATTGCTCGAGCCGTTTGGTAGTTATGCTAAAAATAAAACTCTCATGGGGTGCGACAGGCCCAGAAAAGCTGCCCAAGCATCCAACGTCGACTTATGCTGGTATCCACGAACACAAAAATTACCTGATTACACTTTTATTGTGATTAGTTACTAATCGGTGTTTAGGATGTGTTTTACATTGAAACTTTATTTGCCAAGACTCAGTACAAACTCCAATCAGTGTTAATCATGATTAAAGCTTAATCGGGGAATTTTCACATTGGTGGATATGGACATTAGTCTTGTAAAATAACAACTTATTGAAAGTCATACCTTTTAGGCATTGCCAAAAGTGGTGAGAGAAGTAGATTTTTTTTGGAAATGGGATCAATTCGGAGCACTCCTAAATGTGTTAAATATCCTACACCAAATTTGGTCCAAAAAAGTGTCCATAAGATTGTATAACTTTCCTAAACAATAATAAAAGTAAGCTAAACAATAAGACTGTCCACCAAATGGGTGCCCAATAACTGGTCACCGGATTTATCTGGAAAGCCATAAGCCCAGCAAACTTGGAGAAAAATATTATCTCAGCCTTCCCAGAGACTAGTTACAAAGGCTGTAAAACTTCCCTTACACAATGCTGTATAATCAAAGGTAAAATTAAGACAATGAGCAGCTACCAACATATAAAAAAAACACCGGATTTATCTGGAAAGCCATAAGCCCTGAAAACTTGGGGAAAAATATTATCTCAGCCTTCCCAGAGACTAGTTACAAAGGCTGTAAAACTTCCCTTACACCATGCTGTATAATCAAAGGTAAAATTAAGACAATGAGCAGCTACCAACATATAAAAAAAAAGGATGAAATATTATGACAAAATAAGTTCTTTAAATCTAAAAAAAATTCCAAAGGACACTACACCACACGAATATTTGGGCGATAATTACAAAAACGTGTCTTTTTCACTTGCACCTAATTTCGCACTACAAAATGGGCTTTAGCGAGAACGACAACTTGGGCCGCGAGTTGTTCTTACCGAGAATTTTTTTCTGCTCTTCTTTCGTCCGTTTTTCCTGTTCTTTGCGCATTTTTTGTCGTTCCTCATCCATTTTACGTTGTTCTTCAATCATGGCGAGCCGTTCCTCAGCCTGTTTAAAACAAAAATATGCACTTGAGAATCAAGAAAAAGCAGGATTTTTTTTCTAACTCTGTTATTATTCAAAACCTTATATATAGTCCAACTTTGACCCGAAATAATAAGCTTTGGACCAAAGAAAACACCAGTTCATCTAGGTTTTCAGGGGTGCTGAACTTAAAAACAATTTGAGGCTATCTGCAATAGGAAAAGTTTTAAAATATCTGACAAAAAATTTACATTTTTGGTTTAAGTTTTCTTGTAAACTAAACAAGTCACAGTCTAATATTTTAAAGGCTATATAGCTCTATAGCCTTATCCGTAGAACATCTATGAATTAAAATGTAGCAATAAATTGTTTTTTTAATTTTTGAAAAAAATTTTGACCCACATATTGGTTTTAAAAATACTTTATGCATTAATTTACTATTGATCTAATATGTATAAATTTCGGAATACAGTGGAATGCTATTCAATTAGACAAGTTTTATAGGCTTGAAGGCTGAATTCACATACTGGAGTCAGGACAGGAGCTACTGGCTATCAGAATAAACTCAGTTTTTAATTTTTCATCTAACAAAAACACAGATATCTGCAGTTTACTTTGCTTTTCAGTCAGTGAACTTACATGGTTGCCACTTTAATTTCTGGCAGTTTTAATTTTTTTTGCATTTTCTGAATGAATACTTCAATCAAAATTTGGGGAATGACATAATTTTTAGTTAAGACTAATTACATTTCAATATTACACAGTTGCGTCAAAGAATCTTACCAATTTCTTCTGCGCCTCTTCAATTTTCCGTTGATTTTCTTCAAGGATCTTCTCAACCTGCGCCTGTTTCTGTCTTTCTTCATCCTATAAAACAGGATTTTAAGTCAGTAGAGATAATACACAGATTATGCCTGCTCCAAGTTTTATTCTCATCTTAAATTTTCGACCTTTTTGCATTGCATTCAAAAAATTACACAATAGCCAAAAACAATGTTTCTTGTAAGTTATTTAATGGAAAAAAGTCGACATTTCTAAAAAATACTTATTTTTATATCAAACTCTCAACCATATCCACTCACAAGGGGAATAATGCAGTTCAACCAATAAATTAATTAGAATAAAATAATTAATTCTCAGATAATTCAGAGAAGTTTTTTCACATAAATAAAATAATTAAAAAAAAAACCTGTGACTTGAACCAGTACAAATATATTTTTAGCTTGAAGTAGGCTAAACCAGCCATTTTTTTTTGGGGGGTCTCGAAGTTGTTTTTTTAGAGTCTACTAAATAAAAACAAAATTAAAATTCTTGACAGTTTAGTCATTTATTGGATTGACTAAACACCAAACACCTAGATATGGCACAAGCCAACTCTGCTTATTCTGACATAAATAATCCAAGGATTATTGACATAAAATTTACTTATCTTCCTTGACACACAAATTGGTGCAAGCCCAGGGCTTCCCAGGCAGTTTGAGAGCCCCATTTAACATTAATGTCATAGCAGCTCAGATTATTTATATCAAAAATTTTTGCATTAGGAGCCAGTTTCCCTGGTGATTTAAATTAATCTCTTGTCAGGTATACAGGGTTTACCAACAAAAATGCAACGTGGGCGTTTTTGAATTTTGGAGAACAATTTGGAAAAAAGCCTCGAACACATTGATTTGTTATTCAAGGGAGACTCTTTGCCTATATTCTTATTTCTTATTATATATAAAATTCTCTGCCTATATTCTTATTATATATAAAATTCTCATGGTAAAAGTCGCCCTTTGAAAGGGGAGTGTTCTATGAAAATTCCAGGATAGCCAAAAACTGTCCCGCTTGAATAACAAATTGAGGTTTTTTTTCAAAATTGTACTCCAAAAACTCAAAAATGTTCCCATTTTGTTTTTTTTGTACACCTTGTACACATTAACATAGGTTGTCCCAACATTCGCATTCTTAACAAAAAAAAAATAAGATTTATTCCATTTTTACGCACACATTACGCCAATTTTCCGTGGCGCGGATTTTAGGACACTGTAAAGCGATTAATTAAAACCATCAAGATTTTAGAAACCTAATGTCACAGACAACCTTACATACACACATATACTTGGACCAGGCAAGGAAAACTTAAATAGATTTTTCAGACAGGGCAAAAAATGTAAAAATATAGTAATAATGTAATTATGTTTTTTGGTGGTCTAAAAAGATTGAGAAAAAACAAAAACTAGTGCTAAGATGTATATAATATACAAATCTTATTTGCGCTAAATCTTGAGTAAGAGAAAATTTAGTTTTTTTTATAAGAGCACCATTTCAAACAGGGTGTATTTTAAACAAGTGCTCTGACATGATTAAAACAAAAACAACTGCTTTTTTTACTCTATTAAATTAACTGTAAAGGGGGTTTTCCCATAAAAAAATTGTTAGTGCACGTTAGGAACTAAAAATGCATTTTAATCACTCATTTGAAGAAGTAAAATACAATTTTAGTCTCTAGAGAGTAAAATAAAATTTAGGGAAGTAAAAAAATCTTTAAAATTCTGATGATGAATTGAACTTTTTTTAAAGTAAAATACTGTTCTTAAAGTGCCTGGATGCAGAGTGACTGCAATACACAACCCGAAAAAGTAAGTAAGCCCCCATTATGCTACTCAGTCATTTAAAATACACCCTGTAAGTAGGTGTTAAACTTACAGGATGTGTTTGTATAATTTAGATTTAAAACTCCTTATATCACTTACTTACTCTCAACCAGAGCTTAAAATCTACATTGTTTTAGACATAAAACACCCTGTATGTTTTTTTACAGAAAATAATATTTTAGCATACATACTAAAAATAGATGGCTTAGAGAACATACAGGATGTTTCAGCAGATCTCTTACCCCTGTTTCCTATACACCACTTACCAATAGCATGAATGATAGTTTCTCCAGTATCATAAAAATTTGGATCTTTCTTGTGATTTTTTCCAACAACCTTTTCTAGACCACAACTTAAAAAAGAATGTGTTTATACCTGCGCTGCGTCGAGCAATCCACCATTCTTTATAGCTGTGCTGCATTCCGCAAGCCCTCTTGGCCTCGGGAGGGGCATTCTTTTTAGCTTAACCTTTTTATCAGCTATATTGGCACAAGTATTACAGAACATAACTTGGGGGAAAGCAGTTTATTTTTGGATTAGTCGACATCGACAGTCCATTAAGTCGGTAGTCTGTCATTAAATTTTTGATTGGCAACATGTCAAGTAATAAATTTTAGTAAGATATATTCAAAATTAAATGTTCTTATTTTTTAAATCACCATCTGTTAAGTGACTTACTTTTTATAACCCTCACTTTTTTTAATTAAAAAATTTTCTACAAAATAATTTTTTGTGGTCAATGTATTAATAAAAAAATCATCTTTGGTAAATAAAGAAACTCATTAGGATATAAGAAACTAATTAAACATCATTTTTTTGCATGAAAATGAAGATAAAAATATAGTCTTTATAATCAAATAGACAATAAAACCTGCTATAAACTTGAGCAAAGGACATATTATACAAGGTGTGTCACAAAGAATAGGCCATATATATTTAACAAGGCATTTGAAGTAATGGTCATATTTATCAAAATTAGTTTGAACTAATGCCACATCATGACGCAACAAAGAACTTGCATAAAATCAGCCAATTTTTTTTTAACAAACCCAATTGTTCCTAAAGTATGTATCTTGAACAAGAATATCATATTATTATTATATTGCCACAAGTTGAGTTTAAACCCTCCAGCTATCTAAAAATGAATTATGTCCCAGGCCATGTAAGCACACCAAATATAACTTTTTAATAGGACTTTAGTATTCAGCATGAAAACCATCTTCTGGACTTCTGTAAAAACCAATAATAGATCAAAAATATGTTTTCAATTATATTTACTGAATAATGAAATCCTATGAAAGAGATTTGATAATGTTTTATAGACAAGACTTTTTTAAATCAACTTTAAAATTTCATTTTAACATTTTAATAAACCTAAATCAAATAAACAAAGTCGTAAATTATACAATAACAAAAGTGAAGGAAATAAAAAATGTGGCACAGGCCTTAAATTTGCTCTTACCTCTTTTATCCTTTGCTCTTCCCTAATTTGTTCCCGCCTCTTCTCCAAATCTTCCATCATTTCCTTTTCCATTATTTGTTTTGCTTCTTCCACTCGCTTTCTCACTTCAAGCTCAATCTCATCTTTCCTTTTGGCTAATTCCTCTTCTACCCGTTTATTAACCAATTCCTCTATTCTCTTGGCTGCTTCTTCTTCAATAACCTTTTGTTCAGCCTCTCTTTGGCGTCTCTGCCGCTCCATTTCAGCTAGTCTTTCTACTTCATCAAGTTTTCTGTGTTTGCTCTTTTTGCCACGGCTAGAGTGTCGGTGGGATTGGTCTACAGAGACATTGCTGCTTGTAGAAGATGAGGCGGAACCAGACCGTCTTCTAAAATGCAAATATATAAGTGTTACACCTCAAAATTTGTAATTTTATGTATTAAGGTTGGGGTAATTATGGGTAATTATGCAGTATACGGTTTTCTGCCATTTTTGATTTTTTATGAAAAATTCTTTATGGGGGCACCTCCTAGGGTCCCTAGGACCCCCAATCCGCCTGCGCCGGTTGGTTTTTTTTTATTTTTTTTTGTTTTTGTTGGTTCATAGTGACTATGTCCTAGTGAGGCAAATAAGATAGAACGCAAATTATATGCATCCCACAAAAATAATGCTTAAAAAATATGGTAATTATGCAGTATACGGTTTTCTGCCATTTTTGATTTTTTTTGAAAAATTCTTTTATTTTTTTTGGTTTTTTTTTATTTTTTTTTTTCACTAAAACAAACCAAACCAACACAGTCCAACCCAACCTAATCCAAACCAACCCAAAACAATTAAAAAAACACTTTACAACCCCCCCTGGGCACCCTTTTTTCTTGTTAAAAAAAAAAATCGGGCGCAGGCGGATTTGGGGTCCTAGGGACCCTAGAAGGTGCCCCCATAAAGAATTTTTCAAAAAAAATCAAAAATGGCAGAAAACCGTATACTGCATAATTACCAAAAATATAAATATAGATAGTGGTTCTAACCTGCTTTTAACAGGTTTTTCTCTTTTCTCGCTTCTATCGCGGCTCCTGTGTCTTTTTTGGACGCTCACGCTCCTTTCTCTGGAGCCTCTTGACTTGCTCCTCTTCTTGTGTTTGCCTTTGTGATGTTTACGGAGTTGTGGTGAACGACTACGCGACCGTGATCTACCCATCTCAGGCAGTTTTTTTAGAAATTAAACGCAATTTTTCACCACACAACAAATGAAACTTACGACGACAAAACAAAATGGCATCCACACCACAATGACAACTGACATTAGAAAGGGAAAGGGCTGACACTAGCAGAGTTTTTTTCGACTGCACTGCACCGGATCTTCTTTCCCTGTTTAGAGGGAACCGGACCGCTATTCCCGAAGTAAGAAGCATGGGCATAGCCAGAATTTTCATGTCCATCCAATTTGTTGTTTCTAATCTACAATCGTAAATATTACCGACATTATACAGGGTTAGTACAGCATATTGACTCAAAAATTCCGACATTTCCCGGTTTTCCCTGACAAATGCTTTAATGTGTTCCTGATATTTTCCAAATAAAAAATAATGAAAATATCAGTCAAAAAGTATCCTAAACAAAGACATTCAACTAATTATGCCTTTATGATCCTAAAATATACATATAAACAGCATCCATCTTAAGCTGATCACACACAAAATTGCATAGTGCATAGCATGCTGCATAAAAAGTTCAACTTTATGGAAATATATCTATGTATATGCAATATGGCGGCTCCAAATCCGTCTCTGATTGGTCGAACTGTTATGCTATGTGTTATGCAAGTTTGTGTATGATCAGCCTTAGGGCTAATTTTACAACCAAAGGTAAAACTCCAGATTAAACCATAGTTTAAACTTCAGTTTAATCTTTGGATTAATCCACCGGTAAACAAGTTGCTCAATTTTATAAGTCGGAGTTAAACCACGGCCATGAAGAAAGACTATATTTTCTTTACATATATAGGGTTGATTATTTTAACCAAAATGGCACCAACTAGAGCCAAACTTGATAAATATCAGTCAAGTAGTTTTTGAGATATTGGTTGGTTGGTTACAGACAGACATGCAGCCAGACATACAGCCAGACGATACAACAAAAATGTTCAGATTTGTCAAAAAGATATACAGTATATATATATGTGTGAGCTCGATGTGAGAATAAAACCTGATGGTCTGTGGGATGTTCCAATTAACTGTTGTCGAATTTCCTTGTGCACAATTTCGCATATCTCTTTAGATAATTCAAACCTCTTTTTAAAATCTACATATCGTCGGACT
This sequence comes from Oxystoma pomonae, assembly GCA_963921995.1. Taxonomy (NCBI): domain Eukaryota; kingdom Metazoa; phylum Arthropoda; class Insecta; order Coleoptera; family Brentidae; genus Oxystoma; species Oxystoma pomonae. Next base: position 115,756,055 of record OY998166.1, on the reverse strand, counting down.
CCTCCAAAGGATTTGTTTTAGGACAAATAATATTTGGTCTTCGTGCTTCGACAATGTCAATAATTTCGTCATTCTTTATCCAGTTGATCAAAAATAAATTTTAAGTCATTGATCATAGCGATTTCACTAAATACTTTACCAGTCTTACAGTCTTTTTACCAAAAACAAATTTTTAATAACTTTTTTGAGGTTAGAATCTTTCGGTAACTACTAAACTGAAGTTTAACAAACACCCAGACCGCCGGTAACGGTTAAACCGAAGTTTGTTGGTAAACTGCACCTATAAAACGTAAAAAAGTCGACATCTGTGGTTTAAACTAAGGTTTGACGTTTAACTATGAGTTGCAAAATTGCGCATTAGTCAAGACCAATAGAATTACTTTCGTTCAATATCGGGCAAAAGTGAGAGAAACCGATTTAAAACGAAAATTTGGAATAAGATGCATATTGTAGCGAGAGAATTTGACTCCCTGTGGGTCTATTCTTGAATCGAGAGAAAATTTGCTCGTGTCATCGCAAATGTCAAAATTTGACATAACGGTTCTTATTTTAAGTAAGTAACATCCTTTATTTTATCAAATTTTTAAATTTCTCGTTTCCCAGCAAACACAAATCGTCGGCATTAAATCGGCCCAATGTGTGTCGGCATCGGCGACTACACGCTGGCCCGATGCTGAACAGATTGCGATTTTCAGTTTTCGGTCAATAATCAGCAACTGACGGAGGTCCACATTACTACAGTCGACTTTATGCCGACACCACTTTAGGACCGACGATGGTCCAATTGAAACTTTGTTTAATCGGTCAAAAATCGGCAACTGACGATGGCCCGATTTACTATAGTCGAGTTTAAGCCGACTCCCACTTTATCTGCTTTAGGGCCGACGACGGTCCGATTGGAAATTTGTTTAATCGGACAAGAATCGGCAACTGACGATGGCCCAATTTACTATAGTCGACATTATGCCAACGCAAACCTTATCTGCTTTAGGACCGATGATGGTCCGATTGAAACTTTAATTGTTTAATCGGTCGAAAATCGGCAACTGACGATGGCCCGATTTACTGGTCGACTTTATGCCGATGCCCACTTTATCTGCTTTAGGGCCGACAACGGTCCGATTGGAACTTTGTTTATTCGGACGAGAATCGGCAACTGACGATGGGCCGATTTACTATAGTCGACATTATGCCAACGCAAACCTTATCTGCTTCAGGACCGATGATGATCCGATTGGAACTTTGTTTAATCGGTCGAAAATCGGCAACTGACGATGGCCCGATTTACTGGTCGACTTTATGCCGATGCCCACTTTATCTGCTTTAGGGCCGACAACGATCCGATTGGAACTTTGTTTATTCGGACGAGAATCGGCAACTGTTGATGGCCCGATTTACTATAGTCGACTTTATGTCGAAACGCACTCTATCTGATTTAGAACCGACGATGGCCTGATCAAATTTTTGTTCGATTGGTCGATAACCGGCAACAGACGATGGTACGTCACTTTAAAATTTTTAAACTGCTTAATAGTTTCTTCCTATAGTATATAGAGATGGCGCTAATGTCACTATGTTCCCTATACAGTGGAAGATAATATTATTTATATAATGAGCAACAAGAATCACCTCTTCTTCCGCCACTTAAACCAACCCGACTGGTTAAGCACCCGCATTATCGAAACTTTGTAGTTTGCCAATGTCGGATCGTGTCAAACAACAACCGACGGACCTTCGTCAATCACCGACGTCGGCCCGCTTTGAGAGGTCGATGTGGGGCCTTATTATCCACCCATTATCGGACCTTTGTGGTTTGCCATTATCGGGCCGCTTTAAGCTATCACCGACGGACCTTTGTCAATCGCCGGCGTTGGACCACTTTAGGAAACCAATGTCGGACTTGAATATTTACCGATGTTGTTCCGAGACCAGCTTGCCTACATTAGAGAGACCAAATTAAGCAGCTATATGGGCGTTAAACCATATCGGACCTTAATGGTACGACGACGGTATGCCGATGTCAGCGTCGGTAAACATACATTGGGCCTACATCGCAAAGTGGACAAAAAATACTGCTGGTCCGATGTCGTAAATCGACGTCATGCCGATGACGGCAAATTCGGCAATCGACATCGGGCCGACGAAGGCCCAAGGGAACCGTGTTTGCTGGGTTTCTACTGATTTCAAAAACTTTTTAATATCATGCATAATAACGGAGAAAAATGGCGGTGGCATTTATAGCAGATCACCCTGTACATTATTTTTTTGTAGATGATATATAATCAATTTAAAAAAATATTTATAGCAACATCCTTTGCCTTGTGTGTTGTGATACTAAAATGTCCAAATGAAGTACAAAAAGTTGTTGTTTTCCAATAAGGACAAATAACACTGTAGTAAAACATACCTACCCAGGTTCGTTTAAGAAAATTAAACTAAAACAACCAAAATAAATAAAAGCCCTATGTTGTTAACCCCACTCAATATAATTTTACTTGCCCAGAATGCGCCTGACAATAAAAAATTTAGGGAGACTTGAGGTAAGGTGTGATATGTAAAATAAACAAAAAATATGAAAAATACTCCTAATTTATTAATTTAAAGAAAATCAATAGTAGTGCCGTACTCAACCTAAAATTCACGAGGGGAAAGAGCACGGCAGAGAAACCCTCGATCTCAATTCCAAAAATCGAGTCATGCTGTTCCAAACATTGAATTACAAATACTAATTAAATTACTAAAAAAAAAAAAATTACTGTCTCAGTACTAAAATTTGTCGTTCTACATTTATAACAATACATTAAAAACTAAAGAGTTTGTGGTTAGTTAGCTGGATATCGCCAGAAAGTACTGAGGTCCCATACGGAAAGCTACTCAGCTAATAGTTGATATTTTGGGCTAATATCTCTAGACTATATTTTTTTACTTGCTAGGGTATTTGGCCACCAAGGCCCTTCCTTTCTCACATCCTGAATCATAAAAAAAACATATGATATATCTATTCCATACACCTTTAGTCATACCTCATACAAACTAAAATCCCAGCAAAAAATATACAAATGTTTTGATTTAATTTAAATCTGTATGGTTCACAGCATATAACGATTCTATTTAAATATACACATGTTATAAACCAACACATCAAATATAATAGAAATAAAAGAACACTTTGTTTGAAATAAAATAATTTTTAAATACGCAGACCTGTAAACAATTTTCTACACCGTCGACCAAACAACTCCAACTACTATCTCTTGATTCCGAATCTCGTAAAAACACACACACACACACAAATGCATGCTTCTTTTTTGTTGTTTTTTTTTTATTAATACCTACCTATAGGGTGCTACAAAACCGAATAGATTTAATATTTTTTTAAATAGACGGCTTTCTACAACACCAAATAAATAATAGTCCGGGCCTAAAATTTTAATGATTTGACTACGACTTCAAATCAATTCCGAAAACGGATTTTAAATTAAAATGGAGTTTATTAATAAATTAAAACTATGTGTTTGTATATTTTATCAAAATAAATTAAAAAATATTAATGCGGCCCTGTACCAGCTTGGTTTTTGCTTGGGTAGGGTGGGTATTGATTTATTTATGTCAAAATTAGTTTTAACCTAAAAATACGTTTTTAGTAATTTAAAACGTGACATTGTTTGTAACATTAATATATCAGGTAATTATGCAGTATACGGTTTTCTGCCATTTTTGATTTTTTTTGAAAAATTCTTTATGGGGGCACCTTCTAGGGTCCCTAGGACCCCGAATCCGCCTGCGCCCGATTTTTTTTTTTTAACGAGAAAAAAGGGTGCCCAGGGGGGGTTGTAAAGTGTTTTTTTAATTGTTTTGGGTTGGTTTGGATTAGGTTGGGTTGGACTGTGCTGGTTTGGTTTGTTTTAGTGAAAAAAAATAAAAAAAAAAACAAAAAAAAACAAAAAAAAAACCAACAGGCGCAGACGGATTTGGGGTCCTAGGGACCCTAGAAGGTGCCCCCATAAAAAAATTTTCAAAAAAAATCAAAAATGGCAGAAAACCGTATACTGCATAATTACCATATATCAGGATTGGAATTTAGATTTATTTTTTTTTTATAAAAAACTGAGACTTAAGGCGTTAAATACAATCTAAGGATATTATAGCACCATTCTTTATCTTTTATGTGGTAATACCAAAATTTCCAAATTGCAGTATACAGGGTGTTGTTTTTAACAAAAATATATTATGTGTGCCAAATTTAAAGTAAATACGTTTATTGGTTTCCGAGATATGTCCGTTTTTATTTTTGCAATATTTTCATAAATCATATACAATGAGCTTCAGGCTACTGCGAACATAGGGGGAATCAAGTCAAATTTACTCTCCTTGCCGTACGACCGAGGTGGATTCAAAGCACGCTGCAGTGTTATCTTTTTGAAATTTATTTTGTTTTTATTATTTTGTTTTATTTCTGCCTTGCTCGAGAAACAGATTGGTAAGTTCTTAATTGAAATAATACATTTTTAAAACTAAAAATGGATGTCTATGAAGTTGCCGAAAAAGTGCAGATGGTCAAATGGTACTATCAACGCAGACCATTGAGACTTATTCAAGAACTTTTTTTGGAGAATTTTGTAAATCGCTCAGAACCTAGTTTATCAACGATTTATAGGTTTGTGCAGAATTTTGAAAAGTTTGGTTGTGTAGCGCCAAGAAAGGAAGTACGAGATGTGATGATTTGCGCTGCAGTGGACGAAAATCGAAAGTTAACTAGCCACCAAATTGCCGAAGCAGTTGATACGTCTTCAGCCACTGTCTTACGTGTTCTCAAAAAGAATAGTTATCATTCTTACAAAGCGTGAAAAACGCATCAAATTTTTTCCGGAGGACAACTATCGTTGTATGGAATTTTGCGAAACAATGATGGAAAGGACTAATGGTGATGAAAAATTTCTGAGATCTATTCTTTTCACAGATGAAAGCACTCTTCCATTATTGAATCGTCATAACCCAACACACGTTCGATATTGGTCGAAGGAAAATTTGCATTTGTATTTTGACGTAAGAACACAGTATCCCCAAAAACTAAATGTTTGGGGGGGTATTGTAGGGGAACACGTAATTGGGCCATTTTTTATTAACGGCAATTTGAATAGGCCTAGATACTTGGATCTACTGCAGCAGCATATTATTCCAACTGCTAGGCAGTTGTTAGGTGTGAGATTTGGTGAAACATGGTTTCAACAAGATGGTTGTCCCGTTCACAATGTTGGCCTTGTTAGGGAATATCTTGATAATGTATTTCCTAATCGGGGTATAAGTACACGGGGAACTATTTTATGGCCAGCTCGATCACCCGATCTTGCTCCTAATGACTTCTATCTGTGGAGTTATATCAAAAATAAAGTTTACGGGCATGAAAGGGCTAATAATTTGGAAGAACTTCGGATTAAAATTGAAGAAACTTTTCAAACTATCACCCCTAACACGCTTGGAAACGTTAGAAGGGGTTTTTATAATAGGCGCGGATATTGTCTAGCCTAGCAAGAAGGACTTTTCGAACATTTGCTCTAATTTTTTTTTGAATGGGAGAATCTTTTTGGTTTTTAGAATGTATTATTTTATTTTGAGAACTTGCTTTTATTTTGTTTCTCCTTATTATTTTCATTGTAACACGTTGTCAGTAATAAATCTGAGCAGTTGACAATAAAACGCTCTTATTTATCAGTGACAAAAAATAAGAAAATTACGTTATAAAAATTTGCGTATTTATTGACCAAATTCCGGTTTCATTGACTACTCTCCACACAGCACCGTGGTTAGAGGCGTACTCACATAACACCCTGTGGGCGTACTAAATACCAAAGGCAAGTCACGCAAGTGGTGATCGCAAGCCTGAGTATTGGTTGCTTCACTGATAGGTGTGGGGTGTCCCTGCGTGTACGTACACTGACAAATTGGACTTCTTTCGGCCTATGTTCGCAGTAGCTGTATATTTGGACGCCCACGGTTTATCAGAATGTGCAAAATCAAACCCGTTAAACAAAGGAAAGTTCAATTATAAAATCATTCATTATAGGAACAGCAATTCGTTAAACCAATTTTTTATCCGAACCTTATTTCTTTAAACTCATTCAATAACAAATTCGAAATTTATAAGACCCGTTTTTAATCAAACCATCGTTCATCAAACCCATTCAACATCAAACTCGGAATTCGTAAAATCCGTAATTTATCAGAAAATGTTTGCTAAATTAATTGCGCATTCGCCAATACCACATAAACCGGAGGCGAACACGCAGGTGGCGCAGCGGCGCGGCGTTTTGATGCATTTGTCGCTATTACGCGCGCATACTTACAGGTTGCTCTCAAAAGTTTGTGTATAGATGTCACTTGCATTGACCCGTCTTGCATTCAAGTGTTATTGGCGAATGCGTAATCAATTTGTGAACAACGGCCCTTAAGGGTTATTTCTAAAGTTCGAGCGGAAAACTTTTAACTCCTTAAGAGACGCCACATATTTTTCTTACACTGTTTTGGACATGAGCGTTTTAGTGTGCATAGTAATATTTAATTTTTGGGGATGTATGTACAAACAGACAATTCGATTTTTCAGAAATATAATAGGTATTTTATTGCCATTGCTAAAGTTCAAATCCATTGGGATATAATATTCGGTTAAACAAACAGTCCTACACTAATACAAGTATTTTGCATAAAAATTCTGACCGATATAGTAGTCCAGGAAATCTCCGACTTACATCTTGCATCCTGCCTAATCACTATACTACACTTTTTAACATTTTTACATTATTTGTTTGATTCTTAACTTCCACACGACAGTTCTTATACCGGGCTTCCAAAATTTTAACATTTTAAAATACTTTCACAAACCAAACTTCACTTTTTACATTTCACTAGCTTTACTTTTTGAAGAAGAGAACGAGTTAAGATGCGATTTTAATACTGACTTCGTTATACCCAAATCTCGGCTTTTATATAAAAAATGTGACCCGATTTTTAGGTGGAATGTTCGACGTAAGCGCCGAATTTCCAGGAAATTAAGTGTATTCTTGAACAGACAACGGCGTAAGCCGCTATAGCGAATGACATATCGTATGACTTTCAAGAATACACGTCCTATCAACACGGTTCTAGAATGATCTCGCAGGCATGTGATGCAAAATTCTAGTTAACTGACCAAATAAGGTGAAGCGCAGGTATGATTTTTCGGAGCGCTGCAAATTGAATTTAGTTTTTAACAATTTGTTGCCGGAGCAACATTTCGGTAGTGCGCGCTATGCCTATAGACATAGAACACAGTGGGTGTTTAGACTTAGATACTTTTTTGTGATTGTTGGTTTTTTAAATTTAAATATTGTTTTTTTTTTATTTTGGGTAAGAAATATTTCTTTAGAATAAATTTCCCGTTTTTACAAAAGAAAATGTTGAAGAAAAAATTTATTAAAATTTTTTTGATGAAAATTATTTTGGAAAACTTTTTTTTGAATATTTAAATTTTCAAAATCATTAACTAAAATTTTTATAACAATCATTGAGGTTGGCTGCTAAAAAGAAAATATTTTTTAAAAAAAATATCGAAAGAAATCAAAAATATTTTCAAATTTATCATACCTAGTTTTTTTTTTCAACTTATTTTTTATTTATTTTACTACTTCTGAAACAAAAAAACATTTAATACATAAATTTATAATCACTTTTGTGGAAAGTAAATATTTTGGCAGTTATTAAAACACAATAATTTTAAGAAAAATTCTGTTTTAAGTTTTTGTTTTTTTTAACGACTTTTTTTTAAACAAAAAGTACTAACTTTTTTTTAAATTAAATAATTTGCCTTGAAATTTTCGACCTTTCACAAATTTAACAAAAATTTTCTGATGAATTACGGATTTTACGAATTCCGGGTTTGATATTGAATGAGTTTGAGGAACAATGGTTCGATTAAAAACGGGTCTGTTAAGTTTCGAATTTTTTATTGAATGGGTTTGATGAAATAAGGTTCGGATAAAAATTGGTTTGACGAATTGCAGTTTCTATGGTGAATCGTTCATACGAAGAATTTTTTTATTAAATACGGTCTGATAAATTCCTGATTGGATAAACCATAGGCATTCGTGTATTTAACAAGTAGTAGTAGATGGGAGGCCGTAGGCCTGGCAATTAGCATACCCCCCGTGCACCCCCGACTGATGCACGTGCCCCTTAGGATGCAAGTTTTCTTTCTCTAAGAGGACTTAATTTTGCCTGACACTCTTTGTCGACGGCAGGGATCTTTAGACTGCGTAGCAAGTATACACAGTGGACCGCCGGCTTTACACCCCCAGGGTGGTCATGTAGACTTGCATCTATCTAACATCGTTACCGTCCCAGCAGAACTTGGTTGACGGTAGACTTTTCTTCCCAGCAGCCCGCCGTCATATAGGTTGACCCGAAAATCGAGGTACCAGTTTCGCTGGTCGAGGTCGCCGTCGGAGTCTTCAGATTGATCTCTTTGGAGTGGTCCTGCTACCCGAAGGTGGTACCGCCTCTTCCAAGTCACCCTCTGTCCAGTCCCGCGACCAAATCTGTCGGAGTCCAGCCGCGTCCCATGGCGTCCCGATCTCGGAGAAGTCCAGGTTTTTGGGTCACCGGCTAGTCCCCTCTATCCAGTTTGGTGGGGTCCTCGGCCGTCCACCTTTGAGTCCCGCAAAGTTTTCGATGCAGTGTCAACCGTGCCGCCTACTTCTACCTCGTTTGTTCGTACTCTATACACAACGTCAACTGCAGAGCTGCTGAGAAGTAGCCCGTCGTCGTCTCGAGTCGCATTCGGTGTTGTGTGAAGCAATGTGTACTTGCCGAGATCCGATCCTGCGATCTCTGTTCTGCAGGCTAAAACGCTGGTCACTGGTCTACGGCGGCTCCATATATTTGACAAAAAGACTCAAAAGATATTTGTAGCATTGGATATGAGTTGCTCCTGGTCAGTAATACCTACGATTAAAATGTTTGCATTTCGTCGTGAATCACCCTGTATACCTTTATTTTAATTATATTATTGTGCTGTAAACTTAAGGATTTTCAGCGTGGAATGATTCTAAATTGGTATTTACCAATGCATTTCCGCGATTTTGGTTTTAACCAAAGTAGGGGAAATTGTGACGTAACGGATCAGCTGATTTAATTTTGGTATTTACCATTTATAACCACACTCTGGACTTGGGTTAATCTTTTGATTATTGTTAAGGGTATGTGTTTTTTTGGGTTTAGCAAATTAAAGAAAAGTAAGTGGTAAACTATAAAGGATAAGGTATGTTGATCAAGGTCAACGACCTCGAAACAGCAAGTCTTCTGCGTAATGGTATGTATTTGTAATACGAGCCTATAAATTGACCTTTTTAGCAGTCTTATGGGCAAAAAACTTTAGAATAAGCACTATTCCATGTTTTAATATTTATTGCTAGTCTGAAAGAACAAAAACATAACTCTACATTCCTTTACTTTTTAACCAATGCATTTCAGCGAGCCATTTAACTCATTTATGATTATTGAGTGGTGGGGGGATATGTCGTCACAGTTAATGTCAAAGTTGTCAACCGAAATAATAACCGCGGTATATACCAAAGATAAATCATTCCAGGCTGAAAATCGCCTTTATTGGCTTTAACAAAGCAAACAAAAATGTAAAATTGGCACAAATTAACCTCAAAATACATCAGGCGCGTTCAGCGGCGGCTGGAGCCAAACCAAAAACATAACTCTACATTCCTTTACTTTTTAACCAATGCATTTCAGCGAGCCATTTAACTCATTTATGATTATTGAGTGGTGGGGGGATATGTCGTCACAGTTAATGTCAAAGTTGTCAACCGAAATAATAACCGCGGTATATACCAAAGATAAATCATTCCAGGCTGAAAATCGCCTTTATTGGCTTTAACAAAGCAAACAAAAATGTAAAATTGGCACAAATTAACCTCAAAATACATCAGGCGCGTTCAGCGGCGGCTGGAGCCAAACCAAAAACGGTTTTACCCCTTCCACTCAAAATGTCAAAAATGGCATTGACAATATTGACATTGCCGAACCAGCTTTGAACGCGTAAAGCCGACTGTCGTGTCTTTAGTTTTTTTGCTAGGCACGGACAGTCTGTTTAAAAAGGAAAGGGACTGTCGGAACTTTAAGCCATGGCCATTTGATAGCTTTTTCTAAACAGATACCTACTCCCTACCTTCTGTCCGCAAAATAAACGCATTCTCCTCACAATTCACAACTGTGGCGTCTACACAATTCATTGTATGCAAAAAAAATGGAGAAACACTTCATTTTCAAACGATTTTCTGAATTCACTTCAATTAAGTTAGGAAAAAATCGCAACTGAATTTTTTTTCGTTGGCCTCGCCCACGGACCAATAACAACAAGCGATGCCAATTCTAGCGGCGCTTTCAAATTCCTCCAAAACTGGTATAGCTTCAGCCGATCTTGAACGGTATATGGGCGAGTTTTCGTTAAATGTACATTTTCGGATATGTTTTTGTCCAGACAGTTCAATTTCATCGATTTTTTTATTATTTGTGATAGAACAGTGTAAGAGACCGCAAAAGAATTCTAGAAGTTCATACATTACAAAAATTAACTTTCTGGAAGTTAATACTCCTAAGTTTAATCTGCAATCAGGAAGGAAGACAAGGAAGAAAGAAAACATTGTCTTTCTCATAACGCATCTTCCTGAGACTTTTATGACCCACTGATTTTGTCTCTTGCAAACAGTGTTTTCCAGAAATATTGTTAAATGATGGCTTGTAATGTAAAAAATAAAACAGTTGATTAGGAACAAACTGTAATACTGCTACAAGCAATGCAAGTATTTTTTATTATTTTTAATAAATTTTATACTAAATATTTATCTAAAATATCTTTTCCCACTTTCTTAAAGGATTTTTTAATATTTTAATAAGGAATTTGTGATTATGATTATAAAAACAAAATATTTTTATCCGGAGATTCAGTAACTTTACTAAAAAATTAACCTGGAAGAAACTTTATGATAATGACCATGCGTTAGCGTAATGACAAGTATGTAACGAATACCAAAACATTTTTAATGAAAGACAAAAGAAACAATTCAAAAAACTTAACTAAATTTACACTCCTGCAAATAAAAAACTGAAAAATATTTTTAAATATAAAAAAACTTATGTGTAGGTAAAACTTCTGGAGGTTCATCATGAAGTGAAGAGATTTCTTCTTTATCTTCACATATATAGTGGCTGCTGGAATTGTCTGGCGATCAGCAGATATCGTCCAACAGAATTTACCACCAAAAGGTGTTGGATGGTTGGATGCATGAAATATACCTTCAGTTGATCGTCCACAACATCTTCGATGAATCCTGCAAACCACTGATCGGCATAAACGGCGGCTATCCACTCATTTTTTTTTTGGTGGTTTGTTTTTGTCAAATATATCCGTTAAAACATTCTCCTCACTAAACAGTATTTTCTTTAATATTTTTCTTCCTGCTCTTTTTTATTTCATTTCAAACTTTCTTCCTTCATCTTCTTCAATCTCTCTTGAAGCTCGGCGGCTTTGCTGGTATTGAACATAATCCTAAAACAAAGAAGCAACATGAAATAGTCATTCTCCTAACACACGGTCATTCTCCTAATGCTAAAGATATGTGGAAGAAAATTAGGGTAAAGACCAAGTATACTATTAGGTAAAGGACATCTTCCTTTTCTGGTTAAATTTCGAAAAAATGAGGTTAGATAACTAAAGCATCTGTTGCTATTTGTTTGGCACTACCGCTATGCTATAATATAAAATAAAAATAAAAATGATAATTTATAAAACAAGAGTTCTATATAGCGTTTTGTAAAGACACAAAAATTGAACGCAAAAAAATCTTACCTTTAAAATATTTAGGAATCAAAATCCACACACTGCACACGTGCTCACTCTTGCTGCCGAACTAACAAACTAGATGGTCTTTAGGAACACCATGTAGTTACCCCCACCTTATGTCTCTGCTTTGACGCAGTCGGCAAGGAAGACGACGTTAGGTTAAAGACAAAATTTTTGAATGTGACCTTTAACATTTTTTAGAAATTACACTACTTTGTAGAAAAAATATTATTTTTTCATATATGAACAGAAGAACTTTTAGTTTCTCAAAAACACTATATTATTTTAAAAGAAAGTTGCAAAGAAATTATTTATAATAATGCAAATTTAAAAATCGGCTCTGAGAACAGTTAGGTAAAAGGACCTTTCACCTAGTTTTTCTGCCATATTTTGAAAACCGACTTAAACATTTAAAAAATTATGCTGGATCCTCAAAGGAAGGAAGTATTTATATACAAGGTTCCTAAGCAAATCCTTAGGGGGCCAAGCAGCCGTGTATAAGACGCAGACAAACGGAAAAGCACATTAGGCAGAAAAGGATGGGCATGGGGCGATGTCACTACATCTTACACGTAGTAAATCCATTCCAGGTTGTTGTTTTCTAATGTTTTCCATTTTCATACCTTTAGGACTGGAATAAAAATTGTTTTTGCTCGACTTTAATACCAAACTGATGAAAGATATCGTAAAAAAATATATTTTTCGGCTTTTCATTTTTTAACCATTGTCCTTACGCACTTACAGGCTGGGGACTGAGATACATGCAAATGCCTAACCTAAAGCGTTCATACACGACCGGAGAAATCGACTGAGATATTTCCGTAGAAACTTTATCAAGCAAATAGGACGGGTTGACGCCTTCGAACGTCCAACCCCGGTTTTGCACGTTGATTCGAAATCAAAAAGGAGGAACAGTCAGATGTGGGGCCGTGCACAAATTACGTAACGGTGATTTTACCAATTTTTGACCCCCTCCCTATATAATGTTTTGTAACGGTTTGGCACGCCACTCCCCTAATATTACGTAACGATTTCAAGACCACTACCCCCCCCCCAAAAAAAAAAACTTTTCACTTATTTTCATTCCAAATTTTCTTAGTTTCACACAAATGCAAACGCTGTCGAAAACCCCCCTCCCCCCTACGTAACGTTTTGTAACCCCCCTCCCCCCTATGAGAATTACGTAATTTGTGCACGGCCCCTATAGTCCCAGTGGAGGAGGGCGAGAAAATTGATATTTTTTTCTTAAAAATTATACTCTTTAGACCTATTTCTTTGCGTTCCCGAAATTACGTAATTTTCGAAAAAAAATTGTAAGCGGCGCCATTTTTATTTCGTGCTTTGATTTTCTAACATTTTTGCGTTCGGCTAATTTAATTGAAAAATTTTTGCCTGCGGCGCCCTTTATCTTCTCACTCGAAACCAAGATCCCCCGTTTTAGGAAAACTGATCCCGTCTCTGTTTCTAAATTTTTTCGAATAAAAGTAGAGTATGACTATGGGGGAAATAATTTTTTTCTACGGTATGACGAAAATTTCGAGAAAGTTGAAGGAAAAAATAAAAAAAGTGGCAGAGCTCAAGTTTTTCGTAAAAAAAACGTTTTTTGTAAAGAAACAGAGCAAAATAAATCTTTTCACCCCTTTTTGGGTGTTACAAATATTGGCAGCCCCTTATTTTTCGCTTTTACCCTCCCGCTAGTTTTGAAGAATTGGTTCGCTACATGTTTCGAGATCATAACATTTTTGCGTTCGGCTAATTTAATTGAAAAATTTTTGCCTGCGGCGCCCTTTATCTTCTCACTCGAAACCAAGATCCCCCGTTTTAGGAAAACTGATCCCGTCTCTGTTTCTAAATTTTTTCGAATAAAAGTAGAGTATGACCATGGGGGAAATAATTTTTTTCTACGGTATGACGAAAATTTCGAGAAAGAGAAGAAAAAAATAAAAAAAGTGGCAGAGCTCAAGTTTTTTGTAAAGAAACAGAGCAAAATAAATATTTTCACCCCTTTTTGGGTGTTACAAATATTGGCAGCCCCTTATTTTTCGGTTTTACCCTCCCGTTAGTTTTGAAGAATTGGTTCGCTACATGTTTCGAGATCATGTCATAAAACACCTCGAAAATATCAAATGTAGTGTAGGGCCAGCTTTATTTAAAATCAATAATATCGCAAGCAAAAAGCTCTGCAGGAAAAACAGCGCCGTTTATTGATTTCTTTGGCTGCTAGTGCTAGCTGCATGGTTTGGCCGTTTCCGGATAGATGTCACTAGTAGAACAGAATGGAAAGAAATTTAATTAAAAGCGAAGATATTTCTTTCTAATGTTAACAACCTCACGAAGTTATCGCTCAGTATCGTAAATAATGGACTCTGCCGCCTCCTTTAAGCAAGAAAAAGCGGTGGTTTGGACCTGAAAACATCTAAATTCATCTCATGGTGTGGCCGCCATCTAGCGGAATTTGCAGACATCTTGTCAACGGTTATTATTGCAACTATGATTTATTCTCACAATGAAAGAGTGGCGACAATTTTTGCTCATGAAAGCAGTCCGGAGATAATAACAAACTGTCACCATTGCTCAATATACCTGTTTCTTTTGTGCGCGCAGAACTTTCTATGCCATTTCTGTTTGATTTATTGAAATCCTATCCCCAAGGAAAATCTTAGGAACCCCGTATAATAAATATCAAAGTGATCAATAAAAATTCGCCCATATGCTAACCACTTTTGGCAAGCCATTTCTGCAAGCCAATTTTGGTTTGGCTACAGCCGCCGCTGAACGCGCCCCAGGCAATAGAGGACCCCGCTCACTTAGCATTGCCACTAGCTTTCGGTTGGAATGGGCTGGGCGTTTGATATGTTGTAGATGTTTAAATGGACCTCTTTTTGATCCGACCCACGGTTTCAGAGATATAGGTGTTGAAAGTTGGAGGTTTCAGATTTTAGGGTATTTCACTAAAATCAGTTTTTTGCCTATTTTGTTGTAGTCAAGTAGCTAACTTGCTATCTCCAGTACACCAGTTTTTAGGTAGAGAACCAGGCTATTGAATGCAGTTAAAAAAATTGACATATTTCTTTTACGTTACTCTCAGTGGCGGCACAAACTCGAAAAACGTAAAAAAACTTTTTTTCAAAATGCAATTTTTCGTAAAATCGCTGATTAAAAAAGAAGAAACGGTGAAATATTTTTTATTTTTTGATATGTTATAGAAAAAACTTCTTCAATTTTTTCAACTGCATTCAATAGCCCGGTTCTCTACCTAAAAACTGGTGTACTGGAAGTAGCAAGTAAGCTACCCGAATACAACAAAATAGGCAAAAAACTAATTTTAGTGAAAAATCTGAAACTCGATCTGAAACCTCCAACTTTCAACACCTATATCTCTGAAACCGTGCGTCGGATCACAAAAAGGTCCATTTAAATGTTGAGCAGGGAGAACAGATCTACAACATATCAAACGCCCAGCCTATTCCAACCGAAATCGTGTTCAAAACGCGTTGAAATCAATTCATGAAAAACGTAGTAAATCTTTGGATTTTAGTTGCCGCTTGCTTACTTGGTTTTTCGAGGTCCATGCAGCTACACCCCACATTCGAAAAATAAAAAATTACGGGCTAATCATCTGCGGTAAAAAAATTGTGTGATTTTTAAAATGCGGGATACAGCTGCAGTTTGAATTTGGTTAGTGCTTAAAAAGTATTATTTTCAGCACGACGTTTGGTTGCTCCAAGCATAACGTTTCGTTTCGTGATTCGTGTTTAAGGTGCTTATTTCAAAATCTATAGTGGAAAACGACTCAATAATTAGAAAAAAAAAGTTCAGAGTGTAAGAAAAATTTTGGTGCATATTATATAATAAAACAGAACTTCTTTCTCTCATCTATGAACCAAAAAATACACTTAAAGTTTTGAAAAAGTTTGTGGTACACAAAATATTAGTTTAGATCTCGTATGAGTAACATAAGGACTAACTTATCTCAGATCACCTGAAATCATTTTTAAATTGAAGTGATATGGAATACCGAAAAGATTAAAATGAACAGATAGGCTTCAAACTCAAATTCAATACAAGCACATGTCGTAAGAGCCAAAAATGGAAACGAGAAGTCAGAAGGCAATAAACGACTTCTTTTCGTCTATTAAGGGGCGTAGGACATTAACTGGAAAAAACAACAGATATATAGAAATTTTTGATGGTAAAGACGACGTTGATAATAAATTAGAATCGACCACATACTTATTGTGAGAGATTGCAACGGAACAGAAGCAGATTCAGAAAACTGGAGAAATCTTTAAAGAAATTGAAAAAGGAAGGAAAAAAAGGCTAAAAAAGTTGCGCCAAAAACTTAAAAAAACCGAGAAAAAAACTGGGAAATTGAGAAAGTGGAATTATTGGAATTGTAAGAAAATCTGACTCAAACAATAAACACGCTTAGTGAAGAAAAGGAGTTCTGTAGGAAAGAGTTGCAAATACTTAAAACGCAACTAGAGTCTTTACAAGAAAATTTAGATATCGACTTAAATAAAACCGCTCCACAAACAGCAAACAACATTTCAGCGATTGACGAACTGAAGAATTTAAACAAACAGATGCTCATGTAAGTTGTCTTGGGAAAAAAGACATAGTAGTAGTTTGTTTGGACCTGAATGCTTGCTCCAGATTAACATATCACAATTTTAATGACTTTTGTGCTATAGGAAAGTTTTGTAGCTTAATATTTAGTATTTCATATTCTCGTGCCAAGTATTCAAATGGAGTTTTTAACAAGTTCTACCAAAATGTTTCAAATTATCTTCAAAACAACTCTGCCTCTATTAGAGTGCTTGGCAATGAGATCGTGAACCGAAGATTTCGACTTACCAAAAAAGAATTGTGTAGATGTTTGGCAAATTACATTTCTCTGAGTCACAAAATTAGTAATTCCATCGTAAATATAGACGTTATGACACATAATTCCAGGGTTACGCCATCATTAGTTGAGCTCGATGTGTTAGAGAGTATCGATCATTTCAGTCCGATATAAAATAAATGAGCTGCACGTGTTATTGGATAGCGCTCAGTACCCTCATATTGTTTTGCTGACCGAGCACTGGTTACAAACCGAGGAACCTTTATTAATACCTGGATATTCAGTAATTTCAAAATACTGTCAATCCACGGACTCTCATGGAGGTACAGTTACTTTGATTATACAAAACCTTTCTAACACCATGTCATTTGTGGCATGTAGAAAATTTGACTTCTTCTTCAGGAAAAACAATTCGAATTTACAATAATATATTCAACTAGATTAGATATGTATGTGGTTTGCCTTTACCGTTCTCCCAACTCCAATATCTCTACTTTTTTAAATAGGCTTGGTTGGTTACTCTCCCATATTTCATTAAAATGTAGAATAGTGTTGACTGGAAACTTAAATATAAATTATGAAGACGATACTTCAAATGTAAGGAACATGTTGTGTAATGTCTTGAGATCTTTTAATCTTAAAATGCATGTTAAAAAGTCTACTCGTATTACTGATCATTCTGCAACCACCATTGACTATATTTGTTCAAACATAAAAGAAACTGTAAAGTGCGACAGTATAGATGCTGCTATTTCAGATCACAACGCTATCATAGCTCACCTGCCAGTAGATATAGAAAACAAAAAGAAAAAACCAATTTGTTCGCAAACGATTGTTTCGTAAACAGAACTATGCAAAGTTTCGCTATGAGTGCAACAGACAAAACTGGGATATCATCAATATAAAAGAGGATACCTTATCGCATTTTCATTCTGTTCTTTGTGATATAACAGATAAAACTTTTTCAGTAATAAATGTAAAACTAATAAAAGACAAAAAACATTGGATAACAAAAGGCATCAGGGTATCATCTGCAAATCTTCGTTGTCTTAATAAATTACGTAAGCATTTTCCTGGGAACATTTTCTTAAAAAACAGCTCTCTATCCTATAAAAAATTATACCGGAAAATTTTGCAAAAAGCAAAAGAATTATTTTATCACGAAAGAATCCAAAAAGCAAGCAATAAATCTCGTGAAGCCTGGAAAATAACAAATGAGCTAATAGGACGACAGAGCCAAAATCGACAGCAGGAACAGGGTATAGATCCGAACGAATTCAACTTATACTATTGTTCAGTGGCAAAAAATCTATCTAGTCAACTTTCTACGAATAAAAATCCTATGGACTACCTTTCAGATGTTAATATAACCAACTCTTTCTCATTTGCTCCAACAGATCAAAAGAAATAAAAAGTGCATTAAAATCTATCAAAAACAAAAAATCGGCAGGCTACGATGGAATCACTCTCAATATCCTAAATAAACTTCCGGACAAAGCACTTCAGGCTCTGGCATATGCAATTAACTCTTCTTTCTTAAGTCATTCCAGTCATTTTCCTGATTGTCTTAAATCAGATATTATCATCCCAATCCACAAGGGCGGAGATTCTAAAAATCCCTCAAACTTTCGACCAATTTCATTGTTATCAACTCTATCCAAATTAATAGAGAAGCTCGTTAACCAACGTCTAATAAACTTCCTTACTATACAAAACATATTAGATAAAAACAGAAAGGTTTCAGAAAGGCAAAAATACAAGCGATGCTGTGCTCTTTTTAATGGAACATTTACTGACTGCCATAAATAAGCGTGAGTCCTCGGCGGCACCATTTTGTGACTTTTCAAAAGCTTTTGACTGTGTCAGTCACAGGATGCTGCTGCGGAAGCTTCACAAGTATGGTGTTAGGGATGTTGCACTTGAATAGTTTAATTCATACTTATCTGAAAGGCCCCAGTCAGTTTTCCACTCAAACAAATCTTCTTCCCAACAAATTCTCTCAAGTGGCGTCCCCCAGGGATCGGTTTTGGGTCCTACTCTCGTTCTCATTTATATAAATGACCTATTAAATCTGAAAATTTCTTAACTTGTCTAAAACTCACTTAATTTTTTTCAGAAACTCCCAAATTGATGCTGTATCTATTGGAAATCATCCTTTAGACAAAGTTCCTTCATCTAAATTTTTAGGCTTAAATATAGACTACGAGCTTAAATTTAATAGACACATTGTAATACTGAATAAAAAACTAGCATCCGGATGTTATAGCGTAAGAATTGTCGCCGAGGAACTTGGAAAATCAGTTGCCAGAAATACTTACTTTGCTTTGGTTGAGTCCCACTTGAGATATTGTCTACCATTTTGGGGATGTTGCAGCCAATATCTATTTAACTCGGCATTCGCACTGCAAAAAAGGGCCATTCGAGTAATGCGTAAAGCGCCCCTGGGAACGCACTGTAAACCCCTATTTGTATCAAATAGAATACTAACACTTCCATCTTTATTTATCCTTGAAACAGTATGCCTTATCCACAAACACCTAGCCCATTTTCAATCTAACAATTTCAGACAGTATCAAACACGACAATCAAAAGACCTCCGTTTACCTATTCCCCATCTTACTCCCGTAAAAAAATCAATTTTATACAACGGTATTAAAATGTACAACCACATACCTATCGAAATTAAAAATATTGGAGAAATAAAGACATTTCGTAATCATTGTAAAATATTTTACTGCCAGAGGCATTTTACTCCGTAGAATTGTTTTTAAATCATGTCTTCTGATATTAAATTGTAAACAAAATAAATGCGAAACCTAATTGTAAGTTGGTTCTTGTAAAGTAATACATGTTTGTGTAATACTACCCTAAAGTAAATTATATTTTATCTAACGGTTTTCTTTTTTTTACCAGTTTTATTCCGAGGAATTTCTTTTCACAGTTTTTTTATTTTTTATTTTATTTTATTTTATTTTAACTTTTAACATTTGTACGTCTATTTTTAAAACTGTAATGTATACGTTCTAGATTATACTTATATATGTATGTACTTTGACCATCCTACAGTAAATAGATTTATTTAAAACAGAATTTGATTTTAAAAGTTATTGTATAGTTAATATTTAATTTAAAAAGAAGGGAAATACAAATTCTTTCTTTTCCACTGTTATTCCGTGGAATTCTGTTAAAACTTTTTAAATTTGTTAATTATTAATTTTAACTCATAATATTTTAAATATAATTTTTTCTTAAGTGTAATGTATATGCTTTAGATTATACTCATATAAGTATGTATTTCTGATCATCCTACCAGAAGTAGGTTATGTGAAACTTAGTTTGACTTTAACGAAAGTTATTTTATATTTAGTAAGGTTAAAAAAAGGGAAATACTTTCTTTAAGCTTTGTCGATAAGAAAAAACATGTTAAATGTAATTCTTGGACAATAAAGTATGTTTTGAATTAAATTGCATGTGCAGCCCCACCCCGCACACAATAATAATAGTGGTACCGAAACAAAAAGTATGTCAAAATTTCGGCTTGACTAACAAGATTTCACTTATCAACAAACTATAAAAAATGGGTAAGGGCATGAGCCGAATTCTTTTTACCGTTTTTTTTATTTTACCATACTTTTTGGTTCGGTACTGCTATGGTTAATCTGTGCGGGATGGGGCTGCACATGCAGCTGCCTTCGCATTTTAAATTTTAAAAAAAATCAGATGAGATGAGCCCATTTTTTTTGTCGCAGATGATAAGCCCGTAATTCTGACATACTTTTTTTTGGGTACCGCTAAAAAAAATCAAATAAGGACATGAGCCTAAATTTTTTTTGCCGCAGATGATTAGCCCGTTATTCTGACATACTTTTTTTTGGGTACCGCTATTATTAATGGATGCGGGGTGGGACTGCACATAACTGATTTTCTTATAAAAAAAAAAACCAGATTGCTTTTAGAAACAAATTAATACAAAGGAAGCGAAAGTATTCGCAGCCGCAGCAGTAGGTAGAAAAAACAAGCTCTGTCAAAATTATTAAAATGTAATTATGTAAAAATATATAAATACTGCATAGGACACAACTTTGTTGCTTGTATAAGCAAAAAATAAACAATAAATATGGTAAAACAAAAAATGTTTGTTAAAGAATACACCTACTACTGAAATTCAAACAACGAAAAATTTAATGCAAGTATGTACAAAGATCAAAGTATGGGGAATTAATTTAAAAAAAAAATTAATTCATTCAATTCACGGACATTCCTATAAAACATTACCCTTTTTCGTAACTCGCCTTTTTCTCATGGACTTTCTAGGAAATATCTCCACTTCAGACTCTTCACTGCTACTCGGTGTTACAATTGGTTTTGCCTTACTATTTGGCGATCTTTGTATTTTGGCTACATCTTGCTTGTTTGGTTTTTTCGACTCCTCAGGCCTATGCCTAGTCGATGTTCTGGTGACCATTGGACTAGCCGGAAACGTCAGTTTTATTTTCGGAGTTTCGGAATCGTCGGACGAA
Organism: Oxystoma pomonae; assembly: GCA_963921995.1. Classification (NCBI taxonomy): domain Eukaryota; kingdom Metazoa; phylum Arthropoda; class Insecta; order Coleoptera; family Brentidae; genus Oxystoma; species Oxystoma pomonae. The sequence goes on along the minus strand of OY998166.1, from coordinate 115,734,802 downwards.
TCTTTCCTTCTTTTTGCGACGCTTAAGTGCATCTTTCGCTTGGGCGACGAAGGAGATTGTGAATTACCTAAAATAAGATTGTGAAAGGGAAGGCCAGAACCAATGAAATTGAGGAAGAGTTTGGGGAGTTTAAATTTGATCGTCTTATACATAATTAACTATAACATTTTATATCTTAATTTTATAAGCTTTGTGTATATAACTGTTTAGTTGAATATTATTTTAGCCCATGAACTGTCGAATAATTAAGGCAATATTACTTACAGTTTTAGCGGGATATTCACGAAATGGAGGAGCTCCAACCATTGGGAAACGTGCCAATCGGTAAACCAGGAACAAAGAGCTCCACCAAGCATAGATTTAAAGACAAAAAATATGTTGCCGCGATCATGTCAAGTTCAGGTTCAGGTGTGGCTAGTGACAGTACTGAGACTCACAAGGGTAACTCAAGTAAAGAGAACCCTACCCGTTTCCTCAAGAGAACATCAAGAGATCGAAATCGAAAATACACAATAGAATTTGACTAAAAAGAAATATACAGTTATAGTTTTGTCACATTTAATGTTAGCGTAAATTGTGATTGTGTGTCATATACAAATATGTGTAATGTGTGTAAAGTGAGAAAAACATAAATAAGTGTATAAATGTACTTGATTTAAAAAAAAAACGCATACATGCAGTCACAAAATTGACCTTTCTAAAAATGTATAATAAGTACGTCATATTGTTTAAAAAAGGTCTATAAAACTGAAAAAAAATTTTTATTGAACAATATCAAATTATCACTCGAGTAACGGAAGAAGGCTGTTCTATAAATAACAATATTACGACGGAAACAGCGCTGGATTGAAAACAATTCGACGAGTAGGAAACTTGGATTAGGACAAAAACGATGGTAAACTTAATACTAATTATTTTAACTTAAAAAAGAACTAAAATAAATAATTTAGTATTTAATAGGATCACCATTTTTCTCTATTACAAGCTGCAAACGTCTGGGCATTGAAAAGGTTAAATTTTGAAAATACTGATGGTCTTCTAAGAGCTGATCCAATGCGCGATAAATAGCATCGCTTAACCCTTCAGCATTTCGTGGTCTCCAATTCCTTTGGTATATTATTTTAACGATTCGACCCAATATATGTTCCATATTTTCCATTGGGTTAAGGTCAGGGCTGTTGGCTGGCCAAGGAAGTGTTTCTATATTATTATTCTAAAACCATTGGCGAACAACATTAGCCGTGTGTACTGGACAGTTGTCCTGCTGATAAACGAAGTCATTATTTTCAAATAAAGCCTGTACAGATGGCAGCATAACGTTTTCAAGGATTTCAATATATCGTTCACTATTGAATCTTCCTTCGATTCTCCAAAAAAAACCCAAACCTTTAGCACTAAACCAGCCCCACATGTTTACACAAAAATGTCCAAATTTTTTAATTTGGTTTGTATATTCGGGTTCAAATCTAGAATTTGGTGGACGATAAACTAAAATTCTCCTGCTGCTCGAAGATGATTGAAAAATTTTTTCGTCAGTGAAAACCACCCTTTCCCAGAAGTCATTATCACGAAGAACGTTGTTCAGTGCAAAAATCACTCTGGCCTGTTTTTGTTCTTCTGTTAGAAAAGGCTTCTTTGCAGCAACTCGACAAGACTTCTGATTTCGTTACTCTTCTATTTACTTGCTATGTTTTCATGGATATTGAATTCGTTTTCAATATGTTTTGAAAACTTTTTTTTCATGAGTTTTCATGACAGGTTTTCAAATCGATTTTGAATCGATTTGAAAACGGTTTTTAAATTTTGATATTTGGCAGCTGACATATGCCATAGTTGTCAAATATTCATTTTTGAGTTTTGGTATTTTTTTTTATGTATTTTATTCAAAAGATGATGTTGGGCCTTGCCACACATTTTTTTAAAATTTTAATTACTACTCTGTTTGCAAGTGGAAGTGAAGAAAGAAAAGCTAGACTGGCATATGTGCATAGCACATACACTTTCGAGCCAAATATTTCTTTTATTTTCCATAATTAATTTTTTTATTTAAAAAAACAAATCTGTAGTTATTCAAGTAAGGTTATGTTATTAATCTTGTTTTTTCTATACACTCCACCAAATTTTAGAATGCGGTTCCATAGTTTCACTTCTATTTCTCTCTCTCTCTCTCAAAAAGAGTGAGAGCAATAAAATATAATTTGGCGGCTGTATGGTAATCCGACGCAATACGCATGTGTAAACTTAATCCCCGTTTTCATGGAAAATCGGTATTTCGATCTCAATACGATCTTGATCCAACCCTAAAAATTTTCAGGGTCGGATCTAGATTGAAATCGATTTGAATACTGGAAAAACAGGCGTTTTCATGGACGGTATCGGATTGAAATCGTTTTCAGAACGAACTCAATTCCCATGAAAACGTAGCAACTGTTGCTAAAGAACCCGGAAATAATGTTACATTAGCTGCTTCAACCGACGTTGAAAAAGGATTTTGTCTGAGATGGTCAATAAGTCTCTCATGTTGAACTTCAGAACTTACTTTTGGTCGTCCTGATCCATCTTTCCTATCCGTAGAATTATTTTCAATCCAGCGCTTTTTCCATCGCATTATCGTCATTTTATCAACTCCAAAATGGGTGGCCGCTCTTCTTATAGACCAGCCGTCTTCTATAACTCGAGTGATAATTTGAACTTTTGTAAATGTTGATATCTGTGGCATTTTTAAGGATGTCACACTGAATTTTAAGCTGTCAGGCATAATAAAAATATAAACTGGTGGTGCCTTATAATAGTATACACTAATGGAAAGCTAAATTTTGTGGCATAGGAAAAAATGCATGTATGAGTTTTTTTTTTAAATCAAGTGACATGCAATTGAAAAGGGGCTATAGAGAAGTTCAAGTGAAAAAATCATCTTAAGTGTGGAGGGATGTAATATATTTGAATTTCCCGCGCAGTTGCGCGAAAGTGCGCCCGAAATACGTGAAGGTCAAGGATGTCCTCTTTGTTCCTGGTTTACCGATTGGCACGTTTCCGAGTGGTTGGAGCTAAACTATAAGTAATATTGCCTTAATTACTTTAAAAAATGTCAAAGATGGCGGAAATAGTATAAAACAAGATTTTCAAAAACAGATCTGCAAGTTTTTTTTGAGCACCCTGTTAACTTTTTTAACAAACGGAGTATCACTCATAACATTTGGTTCATTTATGCAAAAATTACGTTGACTCAAATTTCCTCTAAACACAGAACCGATTCTAAATACCAAAAAATGTTTTTTAAATAACTTTCTAATTTTTTATCGGATTTTTATAGAGTAAGCCTTTTTGCAACAATTTACGATTTTTATTTAAAAAATGTCAAAGATGGCCGAAATAGTATAAAACAAGATTTTCAAAAACAGATCTGCAAGTTTTTTTTGAGCACCCTGTTAACTTTTTTAACAAACGGAGTATCACTCATAACATTTGGTTCATTTATGCAAAAATTACGTTGACTCAAATTTCCTCTAAACACAGAACCGATTCTAAATACCAAAAAATGTTTTTTGAATTAACTTTTTAATTTTTTATCGGATTTTTATAGAGTAAGCCTTTTTGCAAAGACAATTATTCCAAATTAACGATTTTTTTTACCAAACATGTCAAATGTCAAAAGTCCAAGATAGCGGACACAGTCTAAAATAAAGTTTTAAAAAACAGATCTGTAATAAAAATAAGAAAGCTTTTGCCATTTAACGAAAAAAAAATGAAAAAAATATTTAATTATTGTAGCTTGGTGGTATATGAAACTCACAAAAGCTAAAGACAAATTTTTATGACCTTTTTATAACAATTTTTTCATATTTTTGCGCGATTTTGAAATATTCACAAGTTTATAATAAATGCTACAAGTAAGCAGGCCATGGAAACAAAAACAAAGTAAGCAGGCCATGGAAACAAAAACTTAATCATAATGTCAAAACGTTACAGGACGCCTTTACTTTTTGCATTTAACGGCGCAAGAACAATCCAGAGATAATATAAATTTGTCAATCGATTTCAATACGTCATCTACCACTCATTATCTATCTCTGGATTCTTTAGTGTATTCTCCTGTTCACAGATTGCGCCGCGAATCATTGGGGATTAGGGTCACTGGATCCTAAAACCTGCGGCTGGGACCGCAGGTCTCAGGATCCAGTGACCCTATGGGGGATTGTTTATTTATCACCTAGGTGATCGAATTGAGAGCAGTGACAACTAGTCAAATGGCCATACACACAGACCACTTAAGGGTTCTAAAAAGTAGCTTTTCACCAAAGGAAAAATTATTAAATAAAACACAAAAACCAGGCCGACGAACTCCAAAACAAAACGACAAAACTAAGGTTATGAAGAATGTCAGGCAGACACACTGACATTGGTTAGTTGCAAATACAGTGAGTCGAACAATTTCGATGTTTGCATGGCATAAATTTTTTTTCCTGGTAAGGGGTGTTACCTAGGTATATATGCTAGATCTCTCTTAGCCGAATACATTTAGGAAAGGAGAACACTAGAAACTATGCCTAGGGTAAGCTCACAAAAAAAAGACGTGGGTGGTTAATTTTGATGGTGGCGGTATCTATAATATAACCATTTAAGTACTTTTTGATGCTAGGCATATAACTAATATTGATAGGTAACCAGTATAGTCCATGTTTTTACATTTCCGCATGTTTTAGCTTTAGAGGAAAATAATACTCAATTTGTTTTTTATTAGAGGAAGAGGATTACAAAGCTTATTAATACAATCTAGAGAGTTTTTGAAATTAGGTGTCCATTATTTGGAAAATTACAAATATTTCCAATTTAGTTTTACAGGTCTCTATAAAGGGTATTTCTGACTGTTTCTGACGTAATATGGGCGCGCCAATTTTGAAACACCACAAAAGCTAAAACAGTTTTTTTCAAAAAATAAACAAAATTTTAAAAAAGTACCAAGATTTGATGGAAAAACATAGTCCAATAAACAATTTAGGCAAAATTTAGGCCATTTGGAAGTCCCGTTTCCGAGAAACATGCGGAAAAAGAATTGCCTAATAAACGGACCCAACAGCGTTGCCGGTTTAACGATGTAATTGGGCCGTTAACTTAGGAAATTAGGCTTAGGAAATTTAGGTCAACGTAACTTTTGTATAATTTACAAAAATCATAAAATTTATGAAGAATACCTCGTTAAAAGGTTTTTTATTTTTATTAAAAAAATATTTTTTGGTGTTAAGAACAGGTTCTGTATTTAAAGAAAATTTTAGTCAACGTAACTTTTGCATAAATGAACCGAATTTTATTATTGATACTTCGTTAAACGTTGAATGGTAAAGGCTTTCTAATTTTTTTTAAAAAAGTTGACAGGGTGCTCACAAAAAAGTTGCAGATCTGTTTTTGAAAATCTTGTTTTATACTATTTCCGTCATCTTAGACTTTTGACATTTGACATTTTTTTATATAAAAATCGTAAATTTTGAACAGTTGTGTTGCAAATAGGCTTACTCTATAAAAATCGGTTAAAAAATTTAAAAGTTATAAAAATATATATTTTTTTTGGTCTTTAGAACAGGTTCTGTATTTAGAGGAAATTTGAGCAAAAGTAACTTTTGTATAATAAGTAAACCGAATTTTATGAGTGGTACTTCGTTAAACGTGAAATAGCATGCGCTTTCTTACTTTTATAAAAAAAAATACATGGTGGTAAAAAAAAGTTGCAGCTCTTTTTTAAAAAATATAATTTTGAATTTTTTCCGCTATCTTAAATTTTTATATAATATATACATTTATAAAAATCGAATAAGAAACAAAAAAGTTATTAGAAAATCAAAACAGTCCAACCCAACCCACCCTATATACAATGAGCTTCAGGCTACTGCGAACCTAGGAGGAATCAAGTCCAATTTACTCTTCGTGCCGTACGACCGAGGTGGGGTCGAAGCACGCTGCAGTGTTATCTTTTTGAAATTAATTTTGTTTTTATTATTTTGTTTTATTTCTGCCTTGCTCGAGAAACAGATTGGTAAGTTGTTAAGTGAAATAATTAATTTTTAGAACTAAAAATGGATGTCTGCGAACTTATTCAAGAACTTTTTTTGAAGAATTTTGTAAGTCGGCCAGAACCTAGTTTAACAACGATTTATAGGTTTGAGCAAAATTTTGGTTATATAGCCCCAAGAAACCATAAAAAACCCACTGAATGACGAGCAGGATGTACGAGATGTGATGATTTGCGCTGCATTGAAGGAAAATCGAAAGTTAACCAGCCACCAAATTGCCGAAGCAGTTGATACGTCTTCAGCCACTGTCTTACGTGTTCTCAAAAAGAATGGTTATCATTCTTACAAAGCGTCAAAAACGCATCAAATTTTTCCGGAGGACAACTATCGTCGTATAGAATTTTGCAAAACAATGATGGAAAGGATTAATCGTGATGAAAACTTTCTGAGATCTATTCTTTTCACAGATGAAAGCACTTTTCCATTATTGAATCGTCATAACCCAACACACGTTCGATATTGGACGAGGGAAAATTTGCATTTGTATTTTGATGTAAGAGCACAGTATCCCCAAAAACTAAATGTTTGGGGGGGGGGGTATTGTAGGGGAACACATAATTGGGCCATTTTTTATCGACGGCAATTTGAATGGTCCTAGATACTTGGATCTACTGCAGCAGCATATTATTCCAACTAGGTGTGAGATTTGGTGAAACATGCGTTTAACAAGATGGTTGTCCCGCTCACAATGTTGGGCTTGTTAGGGAATATCTTGATAATATATTTCCTAATCGGGTTATAAGTACACGGGGAACTATTTTATGGCCAGCTCGATCACCCGATCTTGCTCCTAATGACTTCTATCTGTGGAGTTATATTAAAAATAAAGTTCACGGGCATGAAAGGGCTAATAATTTGGAAGAACTTCGGATTAAAATTGAACCCCTAACATGCTTGGAAACGTTAGAAGGGGTTTTAATAATAGGCTCCAATATTGTCTAGCCGAGCAAGGAGGACTTTTCGAACATTTGCTGTAATTTTTTTTTGACTGGAAGAATCTTTTTGGTTTTTAGAATGTATTATTTTATTTTGAGAACTGGCTTTTATTTTGTTTCTCCTTATTATTTTTATTGTAACACGTTGTTAGTGATAAATCTGAGCAGTTAAAAATAAAACGATCTAATTTATGAGTGACAAAAAAAACAAGAAAATTACGTTATCAAAATTCACATTGCACCGTGGTTAGAGGCGTACTAAACGCAAGCCGCGAAGGGTGATCGCAAGCCTGAGTGTTGGTTGCTTCACTGATAGGTGTGCGGTGTCCCTACGTGTAGGTACGCTGGCAAATTGGACTTCTTCTGGCTTATGTTCGCAGTAGCCTGAAGCGCTCTGTATACCTTTATTTTATTTAATTATATTATTGTGCTGTAAACTTATTGGATTCAGCAAAAAGAAAGTAAAATTGGCAAAAACTAATCTCAAAATACATCATTCAAATGTCAAAAGGTCAAATCGTGTTTGAATCGTTTCATGAAAACCGAATCGTATTGTAAAACGTTTTCTACGCGACGTTCTGGTGACTGATTTTTTTGAAATTAACTCTGTGTTTCGGACTTCCATTGTCTATATTTTATTTATACACGACGTTTCGATCAGTACAATATCTGATCGTCTTCAGGTGCAAACTACAATCAATTCCTAAGGCTACGTGCTTATATACTGTGAGAAATCACTCAACCTTGAAGTTTAAGAAGTTGGCTCCACCCAAGGAGGGGCTTCCAAATATTTGGAATGCATTTACCAAGTTCCTTGTGAGTGTGGTGAATCATACATAGGCGAAACTAAAAGACCACTATCTGTTAGGCTGAAGGAACATCAGACGAATACTCAAAAAGGTGAAACCACGAAATCAGGAATCGCCGAACATGCATGGTCAAAACAACACCGAATGAAGTGGGCAGAAGCAAAGGTTTTGCACAAGGAGTCACACTGGAAGAAACGAAAATTCCATGAAGCTGCCTTTATTGGGCAGAATCAGGGTATTTTCAGTAAACCAAGTGTTGAAATCCCAAATATTTGGAAGCCCCTCCTTGGGCGGAGCCAACTTCTTAAACTTCAAGGTTGAGTGACAGTATATAAGCACGTAGCCTTAGGAATTGATTGTAGTTTTCACCTGAAGACGATCAGAGATTGTACTGATCGAAACGTCGTGTATAAATAAAATATAGACAATGGAAGTCCGAAACACATCATTGTCTCAAACTTTCAAAGAAACTGATTTTTTTATTAAAAAAACCGGATTGCTCTTGGAATTTTACAAACACCTAAATCATAAACTCGAAAACAAATCGATACAAGGAAGCGAAAGTTTTCGCAGCCACAGAGGGTAGAAAAAACCAGTTCTGTGAAAATTATTAAGATGTAATTATGTAAAAATTTATAATTTATTCCATATTGCAATTTAAAAGAGGCACGCACATTAATACTTCATAAAACACAACTCTGTTGCTTGTATAACCAAAAAGTAAACAATAAATATAATAATACAAAAAATATTTTGTAAAGAATACACCTACTACTAAAATTCAAAAACCGAAAAATTTAATGAAAGTTTGTACAAAAATCAACGTATGGGGGATGAATTTATAAAAATTAATCGATATAATATTCATGGACATTTTGATTGGAGTAATTCCTATAAAACATTAGACTTTTTCGTAACTCGCCTTTTTCTCGTGGACTATCTAGGAAATATCTCTACTTCAGACTCTTCACTGCTACTAGGTATTACACTTGGTTTTGCTACAGCTTGCTTACTTGGTTTTTTCGACTCCTCAGGCCTGTGTCTAGTTGATACTCTGGTGACACTTGGACTAGCCGGAAACGTCAGTTTTACTTTTGGACACCTATTTTGAGCCGATTTTTCACTGAAATCGTCGGACGAATCTTTTCTTCTTTTAGTACCGCTTAAGTGAGTCTTTCGCTTGGGCGACGAAGGGGATTGTGAATTACCTAAAATATGATTGTGAAAGACGAGGCCAGAGTCAAAGAAATTAAAATAAAATTCTAGTAGTTTACATAACAAGCATGTAACACCCGGTTCCCATCGACGACTTTCTCGTGAGTGCTCACTCACGCGTCACATGATGTCAATATGAAATGTTATGACAGTCATGTGACGCGTGAGCAGGCAAGCACGAGAGAGTAGGAAGGAACCCGGTGATATGATTACACGCGAAGATGAAGAGTTTGAGACGCGAGTCGCAAGCGAGTGTCTTAATTTATCTGAGCGTGTAATGACCATAACATGCGAGTTAGCGTACTATAATACTTTACCTACGACCAATGAAAATGTCATCATAAATATCACAAATTATTAAAAATATCAAATGCGAACACTCTTAAGTCAACATCCTTCATAACCTGAAGTTTCAATGACGTTCTATCTAAAACGTCAAAACAAATAAGATTACTAAGGGACTTTTCATATATCTTTTTAAAAACAAGGTCTTTTTTCTTAAAAATGCGTAATATGTCCATTTAATGGGACTTATTTTAGTTAGGTAATAAAATAAATTTTCATCGGTTGTCACGCCATCTTGTGGTTAACGTCTAAGCTTTATTATTATCCTAGGACCGTTCCATTTAACAAAATTGACGAGTTTCCACAATTATCCATATTTTATTTCCTATAACAGGGTCCGCAGCGACCTATCACGCAAATATTATGAAAATATGCATTCGAAATGTTTGTTTTATGAATAAAATATGAAAAATTTTTCTTCTTTATGAAAAAAATATGCAAGTTCCACCTTTATTTTTTAAATATTAATAAAAAATCTTTGTAATTTTTCCATAGACGTTACAATAAAACTTTCTGAAAACGCCTGGATGCACCCTGGAAAAGCTCGGATATACTCGGAAGCCTGGATACACTCGGAAAAGTCCGGATACACCTTGGAAAAGTCTGGATGAATTATAGAATAGTCCGAATTTACCCTGAAAAACTCGGATACACCCTAGAAAAGTCCGGATATAACCTAAAAGTCTGGATACACCATGGAAAAGTTTGGAAATACCCTAGAAAATTCTGGATACACCCTGGAATAGCCTGTATGCAGCCTAGAAAGCTCTGGATACACCCACGAAAGCTCTAGAGACACTGGAAGTCTAGATATACACCGGAAAAGTCTGCATACATATCAGAATACACCCTGTAAGTCTGGATGAACTCTGAAACATCCTGGATACACCCCGGAAAAGTCTGAATACAACCAAGAAAGTCTTAATACATCCTGGAAATGCCTGGATACACCCTGGAAAAGTCCGAATATATCCGAATATGGAAGCCTGCATACACCCCAGAAAAGTATGGATATAACCTGGAAGTCTGGATACACTCCGGAAGCCAGATATCTTTTGGTAGACAATTAAAACAAATTTTTGGATTTAATTTTATACATATTCCAAAAAGTTTTGGGTTTTGATAGATAACAGTCAGAAATTTAAAATGAAAACCTGTAAGTAAATACATAATATATTTAAGGGCCTATGTGTATACAGATAGTGGTTTTTTTATTTATATTTTTGATCAATTGAAGTGTTACTTTAACATATATATTAATTATTAGAAGGGTTTATTGCACCAAATGTACAATAAAAAAGTAAATAAATATAAGGTATTTAAGTTTCAGTAAAAAACATGAACATTTTATGATGTAACTAAAAAATTTGAAAAAATTAAAGTCTCGAACTTCCATTGCCTTTAATTTTTAATTTTTCACAACGGTTCGAATGTTTATGTATTTGCAATCGTCATCAGGTGAATACTAACTTTGTAAACTAAAGTAGATATGAAAAAAAACTTCAAATAAATGTTTTTCCGCCGTTTCCGTTCTTTCCAATAAGGTATATAGGTATGGGTTTTTGCCCACCCAACACCCAACACCGCCGTTTGACTGGTGCCAATAAGCAAAAGCATGTATATGTATATGAGCAGAGAAGTAGTATTCAACTTCGACGGGGTAATTTCCGTGACCATAATATATTTTTAAAACATAAATATAGCAGATTCACAATATTTTAACTACCTCCATCTTTCGTTCTCCCCCTCGCCCCTCTCCTCCATACCCACCACACCCTTACCTATGGTAAAAAAAAATAATAAGCAGTAGGTACAGGGTGTTTGTTTATAACTGGAATACTCAGTAACTTTTTTATTAATGAAAAAAAACGGTAGGTTTGAATTTAAAAATTTCTTGGCAAATTGCAACGAACTTAAACGCTATAACAACTTCTTTTTGTTCCCCTTGGTATACAGGGTGTGGCATTAAAGCTAATTTTTTTAAATAGAATACCCAGTATATTTTTACCTTTTTTGAATTTTTCAAAAAATTAGCTTTACAAAAATGCCAAACACTATTGAACTATTTTTTGTAGTTTCTGAGATATTTGCGTTTAAAATTTCAATAACATTGCCTTCAATCGTTTTTTTTTCAATGCCACTCACTAGATTTTTGGCCACTTCCAATATATTTTCATTTTGACAATTATTAAAACTTAAACGCAATATCTCAGGAACTACAAAAGATATTGAAATAGTGTTTGATATTTTTGTAAAGCTAATTTTTAAAAAAATTAAAAAATGCAAAAATATACAGGATGTTCTATTTAAAAAAATTATTGTCACACACTGTATACCAAGGGCAACAAAAAAAAGTTGTCATAGCGGTTAAGTTCGCTGCAATTTGCCAAGACATTTTTAAATTTAGACCTACCCTTTATTTTCAATAATAAAAAAGATACTGAGTGTTCCAGTTACAAACAAACACCCTGTACCTAACGGGAACCAATGAAGATGATCAATAACAAAAAGTTTTTGCTGAATAGTTTGACATAATAGACAGGATAAGTGCAATGCTAATATCTCATAAACTAAAAACATTTTTAAAAAATATTTAAAAAAAAAGTGAAAACAAAAAAAATATATCCAAATATTGCTTCAGACTAATAATAGGTCCCGACCAACTCTAAAATTCTTATATTTGAAGTTATAAAAACAGCCAATAAAATTAATGTTGTCTTGGCGTTGTGAAAAATTAAAAAATAAAGACAGTACAGATATAAAGCAAAAAAAAGTGATGTAGTGGAAAAAAAACTTGTAAAAAAGTGGATACCTTTTGTTGGTTTAGCGTCTTTCTTGGTGGGTGTTCTGTTACCAGTCTGACTTCTTAAGCTTGAGGCCCTAGATGACCCAGTGTCAATATTTTTCGCTCTAGTTTTACGGCGTTGCGCCCGTAAAGAGTCCTTGCTAACTTCCCATGTAACTTTTGAGGTTTCAGCCTCATTTCCTTTGGTAGAGCCAGGCGATGACGTTCCCTTGTTTCTTTTCTGAAGCCAGCCTACGGCTCTCCTTATTGGTGTGCTAATAGCAGGAATCGGGGATTTTCTACACCCTAGAAATAAAAACACCCTTTGACATGGAGCAATAAAACTTTCAAGTAATTGCAGCAAGTTATTGCAAAGTCAAAAGAATGCTTCAATGAATCTTGCACATCATTGGAAATAATTTTTATTAGTTGTCTTTTTAATTTTAATAAATGAATAATACTCACTAAAAATTACAAGATCAAACGAACTTCTCTGAAGTGAAGTTCGATCTTAATTTTACGAAGAAGCGTATTTTCCTTCATAGATCGCATAGAAACGTAGTCCTTCTTGGACACTTTAGTAAAAGCACCTTTTTTGAAGCAACCAAAACTTTTTCTCTGATTGTGTCAGTGTAACCCTTGTCACACTAATACTGTGGGTAAAATGTTATTTCTTCAGAGTATATAAAAATTTTTGAACAAAACCTCTGGGAAGGGAGAGGCGGGAAAGCTGATCTATGAAGGAAAATACGCTTCTTCGTAAAATTAAGATCGAACTTCACTTCAGAGAAGTTCGTTTGATCTTGTAATTTTACTTCAGCGTATTTTCCTTCATAGATCGCATAGAAACGTAGATGTTTAGAGGAACTATTGTTTTGTTAGAAAATATTTTTACAGTTTTTGTTTTATTACTGATTTATTTTAACTAAAAAAACCATCACCAAGTTAAAAACTAAAACATGATCTCAAAGAAAACCTTAAAACTTTTAGTTCATGTTAAAACCACAGATTTAGACATATAAAAAAAAAAACCCTGATATGGTATACATACAGCCATATTCCTAACTTAATACAGTCTTTGAAAATGCCTCCTTAACTATAGGCTTATTGTAATATAATGAAAATACATTGGAAGTCTCAGACCAGCCCGCTGTCTTTTTAATAACATCCAAAGAAATGCCCTTTCTAAAAGCTGCCGAAGTTGCAGCATGTCTTGTGCTATGTGCAGTGTAATTTTCATCTATGCCACTACTCCGTAAAACTTTTTTAATCCATTGGCTTAATGTTTGACGAGAAGCTACATGATATGGTTTTTTAGAAGTAATAAATAAATTCTGTATATCTCCTCTAATGTTTCTTGTTTTATCTATATAGCATTCTACTGCTAAAAAAGGGCATCTCTTTGGATTTTCGTGTTTGTATATATTTAAGATCGGTTGCATCCTATTTGGCCCTGAAGTTTTTATTCTATCTGGAATTTTAATGTCATACCCTTCATCCACTGGTTCAATGTTTTCCATTTTAATTAAAAATAAAGTTTGAACTCTTTGAGCTGTACTAATAGCCAGCAAAGTAACTACTTTTAAAGATAATTGTTTTAATGAAAGTTCTCCATTAGGATATAAGGTATCCAAATATTTTAAGACTATCTCTGTATCCCATGTTTTGTCGTATTTAGGTTTTAAAGGTCTTAAGTGTGAAACACCTTTAAAAAACCGTTTAATCCTATAGTCATTCATTATACTTGAGTCTAAAAACATGCCTAAAGCAGCTCTGAAATTATTTAAAGTGTAAAGAATACGCGTTTTCCATTAAAAATTAAAAGATATGTACCATTTTATTTTCATAAAATAATTCCAGTTCATTGCAAATTGTGAAAAATCGCGAAAGCCTCCAATAAAAAAAAATCACGATAAAATTTAAATCTATACTTTATTACGAAAAATAGTTCATGGGCTAAATTTATTTAAATAAATTTTAAAAAACAAAAACCGGAGCGCGAGATTTTAAAACTACAATAAAATAAAATGATAAAAGTAACTAAGTACTTACAACTCTGGCTACTCAACTTCACTTAATAACCAGCACTAATAAACCAAGATAAGTATAATCACGGGCATACTTTAAGCCACCACTATTGATGCACCGAACTGACGACCTGTTCATCTCGCGATTCGGAACTAAATAAACGCTCACAAAAATTATTCTGTACAAATGAGTCCCCACGTTAGAAACAATCTGCGTCATCTCGCATTCCAATGTCTTCAAATTAGGGCAAAAATTATATTTCCCTGAATTAAAACCAAAGCAGGTCATCAGCTCAAAGTAGGTCACGAGATTCTTGCCTTTTCTTATTAAAACGTCTGATACACAAAAATTCCTTCTATAGAAAGGGGCCCGTGTTCCAAATTGGGGACCGTTTGACCCAGAAAAACAAAACCCCGTGATTTAAAAGAAATTCCAAAATGCTTACGAAAAATCAAGCCTGACGTCACTAAAAATTTGATATAAAACAGCAAATTGGAACCAGAGAAAGGCAGTCTAAAAACAACCAGCAAATTAGTTAAAAGCTTCAGCCTAGTGTTTCAAAAGTAATTGTTACAAGAACTAAGTCGTGTTAATAGTGCCAAAATGACTCAAAATTTAAGTGTCTCCTTTTAAGGATAAAAATTGTACTTTTATTGAATAAGTTAGTTAGTAGCGAAAAATGTTGGTGGCTCTCGAACTAGTGAAATCCCAAACTGTCTAGCATGTAAGTGTTTAAAAAACTGAAACTCTTAGGAACTTTGATATACAGTTGAACAATGACAAGGTATTTTGTTTTTAAACGTATTATCCTAGAGAGATACTGAAAAATAGTTTCAAAGATCAGTTCGAAAGATCAGTCTTTAATGAATTTCTAAGCATCAGTTTGCAGCAGCAGTAAAAGTGTCCAGTTTAATTTAAAAAGTTCTCAAAATGACTTTGCCACGAAAATATTTTGAGCCAGATAAAAGACGACAGACCCAGAACGTAAGAATTAAATATTAATAATGTTAGAAAAATGTATGTAGTTTATTGATTAGGAAGTTAAAATATCGGCTTATTTCTGGAGATGAATGTAGACGTTTGTATTATGGCTATTCTTTAACCGATACAGACACATCTATGAGTGAAGGAATTAAAATTAACGGAAGATTTTGTAGAATTATGTATGGATGGAACTTATATTTTAAATAAAATATTTATTATGTTTTTATCAAAAAATAAATCGAGTTGTCTATTTATAACTCCCAAAATTCAAGATTACTATGCACACTAAAACGCTCATGCCCAACATTGTAAAAAAATTGTGACGTCTCTTAAGGAGTTAAAAGTTATCCGCTCGAACTTTAGAAATAACCCTCAAGGGCCGATCTTCACAAAAGTTCCATAACTCTTTCCTAGATTAAAATGAAAAACAAAAACCTCTAATAGAAATGAAATTGAACCTGAAGTTACTGAAGCTTTTTTCTGATTACAAAAATCCCACCAAGCTTTAAATGCTGAATTGTATTGACGCCATGTCGACTCAGTAACAGAGGATCTTATTATTTCCATGGCCTCATTTGGGACACCATTTATTGCAAGGGCTTCGTTGACAATATCCCAACTGCTAAAGACAGCTTTTTCCAAAGCGGGTGAGGATCTCTGTGAACAGAAAGTAAAAGATTTTCAGATGGAGGAATAATTAATAGACCCGAAACCAATAATCTTTTAAATTCTGGAAAAAAGGCTTGGCTGGGCCAATAAGGTACGACCACTATTCCTTCACACTTATCAGTTCTAATTTTTTGCAAAACTCTCGGAATTAGACTAAATGGAGGGAACGCATAAAAGAAATTATTCTTCCAAGAGACTGTAAAGGCGTCTACTAAAAAAGCCTCAGGATCTTTGAACCATGAAATAAATTTTTTACATTTATAGGTGTTTCGACTAGCAAAAAGATCTATATTTGGACTCCCAAACTTCGAAACAATTTCTTGAAACACATTATCTGACAATTCCCATTCTGTGTCTATTTCTCCATGTCTTGATTGAAAGTCTGCTTCATAATTATCAGAAGAGCTAATATAAGAAGCATAAATATATATATGTCTCTTTTCACACCACTGCCAAATCTGCCTTGTAATATTATTTAAGTGAGGAATCTGAATACCTCCCATCCTATTTATATATGATATGGCAGTGGTGTTATCAATTCTTAACAAAATTTCGCAATTTGTCTTGTCTGATGCAAAGCATTTTAATCCAATAAAAGCCGCTAAAAGTTCAAGATAATTAATGCTTCCTATATTTTGCTCCTCAACATTCCAAAACCCTCTAGATCTTTGATTATTACAAAATACTCCCCAACCTAATAAACTAGCATCAGTAAATATTTCAGTAATGAAATTATAAGTTCTGATCTTACAAAATGCATTGCTTATATTTTTTGACCACCATAAAAAATCATCTTTTAAATGCTGATGAATATTCATCATTGCATCATAGTTGTCTCTATGTTTCCTTAGGGCCAAGAATTTTGCTCTTTCAAATCTTTTAGTATATACCCAGCTGTAAGGAACAGCAGGACAGACCGAAACAATTGTTCCACAAAATTTGGCAAAATCACGAATAACACAATGTTTTCTTTGACTTAATTTTTGAACCAAAGACGATACTTTTATAATTTTATCTGTGGGTAGTCCTACTCCAAATTTATTGGAATCTAAATTGAAACCTAAAAATTTACAAATATTACTTGGTTCCAACATGCTTTTCTTGTAATTTATAATAAAGCCTAGACTCTCTAAAGTGTTACATGTAAATACAATATTTTGTTTGCATTCATTAAATGACTCTCCAAATAAGCAAAAATCATCTAAGTAATTAACTGACAAAAATCCCCGACTTCTTAAATGTGTTAAAATTGGACGCATTATTTTTGTAAAGACCCAAGGAGCAGAACTCAAACCGAAAGGTAAGCAAGAAAACTCATAAATTTTTGAATTAAAACTAAACCTTAAATATTTCCTATGATGTTTATGAACTGGTATCATAAAATAGGCTTCTTTTAAATCTATCGTAGCCATAAAACAGTCTCTTGACATCAACTGACATGCTAGCTTTCGGTCCTCAAGCTTAAAGTGGTATGTTTTAACAAACTTATTAAGTTCTTTTAAATTTAAAATTAGTCTATCTGTCCCATCAGATTTAGGTTTTAGAAAAATGTTAGAAATAAATTGGTCCTGCTTGGGTTGACAATGAGATATTGCTCCAATTTCTTGAAGGTGATTAATAGCTAAGGAAACTCTTTCTTTTTCTGAAGCTGACCACTGATGTTGAACAGGTAATTTATTTTGAACAACCTTCTGTGTAAACTGAATTTTGTATCCATCTATCCATGATAAAATGAGTTTGTCAGAACATATCAATTTCCAAAATTCTTTAAATTGACCTATTCTGCCAGCAAATTTACTTACATCCCCTAATATTTCCTCTGTCTCCTGCGTTGGAAATCTCTTGGAGGATCCTCTTTCCTCCTGACATTTTGTGATTGGAGATATGTAGGTTTGTGTTTCCTTTTCTGAGGTTGAACGCCCCTCCTTACAGTGGTATTGAATTGAAGTTGAGGGTTTCTCTGTTGTACAAAGGAGGGGCTCTTCATGTTTAATTGTTTCTTTTGTGGTACAAAAGATTCCACTAAAATCTGACTGTTCCGTTGCAGGGTCTTTGTTTGATCCAATGTGTCATTAAGATTTTTCCCAAATAAAAATTCATCTACCTGAGAGTCCATTAAAATATCTTTAAAATTCTCTTTTAACTTCTTTTTAAACCCCATATTGACCAACAAAGCCTTTCGGTTTATGGACTCTCCAAAGTGTGACTCGGCTAGTAATCGACCCCCATCTCCTAGCCATTCCACTAACTCAATTCTTTCGCTTTGAGAAATGGGTCTAGGATTCAATAATCTAGAGATTGTCTTTCCTATGCATGTTAATGACACACCCATCTGATTTTGCATTTGGCTTTTTCTGTCATCTCGCTTGACGGCCATGTCATTTACATTGATTTTTATCTCCGGATTTACTTTTGGAGCTAAGACAGCTTTGCAGTTGCCAGGTGTTGGATATTTTGCCATTAACCCGTCTTTAATATCCTTGTCTAACCCCATTGTTAAAATTTTCTGCCAAGGATTCGCTATCCTAATATGGATATTGTCTGATGAGGGGCTTATAATATTTTCTTCTCCCAATGCCTTTAAAATCCGGGGGTCCAAAGATTCTTCTGCTGTATCTGCAACTTGACTTCCAGAATCTAAAATAATTACACATAAAATATGTAATGAATTGTTTTTAGTACCACCAAATGGTAGAAAAAACAATCAACATGATTAAATATTGACTTTTAGTATTGCAAACGTTTAAATCAAGCCTGCCAGATGGCGCTAACTATTTATGTTATTAACTTATGCATATATACATATACAAAAAACGCCAGATGGCGCACTTTATATTGATTTCTCCATCTCATAGTTATATGGATTTCTCTAAAATTTTGAGCAAAGGTTTCGATGGCATTACGCCAGATGGCGCTAAAATTTAAAGTGTCATCTAAACTAAGCAAAAACCCACCAGGTGGCGGCACATTTTTGGGGTCATTTAAACTTGATAAAGAACTCGCCGGGTGGCACCACAATCACCGGACAACGCCCTTTTTTAACGAATTAAAACAAATAATTATTACCTTCTTCTTCCATTGGGACCTCCTCATCTTCCTCAAACCAATCATTTGCTGGAAAAACCGATTTGACTTCGTGTAAATTAACAACGCTTGTGGAGGTTGCATCCCGATTACCAAATGGTAAAGGGGATCCGCAATCACCAGGTGGTGAAGGCGGAGGAGGTGGAGGAGGCAGCAGCAGCAAGTTTGTCGGCAAAACAATGTCTTTGTTAGAAACTTTTTTCACTTTTTTCAACATTTTTAACTTCGATTTCAGTCTTTTCATGGATTCTTTTAAAGACTCTTCATCTTCAGAAGAAGAATCCGAATCCTTTTCCATCACTTGATCACACAATTTACGTTTAACTTTCCCTTTCTCCATAATTAACAACAAAAACGACTACTTTCACTAAAGCACCAAAGAAGAATGACATTTTACCCACAGTATTAGTGTGACAAGGGTTACACTGACACAATCAGAGAAAAAGTTTTGGTTGCTTCAAAAAAGGTGCTTTTACTAAAGTGTCCAAGAAGGACTACGTTTCTATGCGATCTATGAAGGAAAATACGCTGAAGTAAAATTATATATTTTTGTAAACAAGTAATAACAAATGGCCGTGAAAACTCCATATCTTTGTGTCAAATCTTATAGTGTGACCACTGGGAAAAATCATTTTTTTTTCAAAAACTCTTTTCATTTTCCGAAATTTAGGAATAAATTAATCAATCATCTCTACTTTGATGGTCTACCAATTCATGAGCGTGATAGCTCATACAATTTAAATCATTTTCAGGATGAAATTACCTTTTTTATACATTTATCAAAAACCCGATTTTACTGCAAATAACAAAACAAAAACAAAATAGATTTTTCACCTTCGATGATCGATTGATTTACTATACAGACCGCTTCAAGCTACTGCGAATATAGGGCGGAAGAAGTCTAATTTGCCAGTGTACGTACATGCAGAGACACCGCACGCCTATCAGTGAAGCAACCAACACTCAGGCTTCCGATCGCCATTCGCTGCCATTCGCCGCCTTTCGCCTTGTATTTAGTACGCCTCTAACCACGGTGCTGTGTGGAGCGTAGTCAATGAAACCGGAATTTGGTCAATAAATACGCAAATTTTTATAACGTAATTTTCTTATTTTTTGTCACTGATAAATAAGAGCGTTTTATTGTCAACTGCTCAGATTTATCAGTGACGACGTGTTACAATGAAAATAATAAGGAGAAACAAAATAAAAGCAAGTTCTCAAAATAAAATAATACATTCTAAAAACCAAAAAGATTCTCCCAGTCAAAAAACAAATAGAGCAAATGTTCGAAAAGTCCTCCTTGCTCGGCTAGACAATATCGGACCCTACTATAAAAACCCCTTCTAACGTTTCCAAGCATGTTAGGGGTGATAATTTGAAAAGCTTCTTCAAAAACAGATAGAAGTCATTAGGAGCAAGATCGGGAGATCGAGCTGGCCATAAAATAGTTCCCCGTGTACTTATAACCCGATTAGGAAATACATTATCAAGATATTCCCTAACAAGGCCAACATTGTGAGCGGAACAACCATCTTGTTGAAACCATGTTTCACCAAATCTTACACCTAACAACTGCCTAGCAGTTGGAATAATGTGCTGCTGCAGTAGATCCAAGTATCTAGGACCATTCAAATTGCAATTGCCGTTAATAAAAAATGGCCCAATTACGTGTTCCCCTACAATACCCCCCCCCAAACATTTAGTTTTTGGGGATACTGTGTTCTTACGTCAAAATACAAATGCAAATTTTCCCTCGACCAATATCGAACGTGTGTTGGGTTATGACGATTTGACCATTTGACCATCTGCACTTTTTCGGCAACTTCGTAGACATCCATTTTTAGTTTTAAAAATGTATTATTTCAATTAAGAACTTACCCATCTGTTTCTCGAGCAAGGCAGAAATAAAACAAAATAATAAAAACAAAATGAATTTCCAAAAGATAACACTGCATCGAATCCACCTCGGTCGTACGGCACGGAGAGTAAATTGGACTTGATTCCCCCTATGTTCGTAGTAGCTTGAAGCGGTCTGTATACAGCAAGGCAAAGGTTCAGGGATTTCATGACACTACATCTGATTGCTGATTATATCCCTTGCTGTATTCTTCCACTTAAAAGAGGTTCGATGCCTTCGCTAGGTTCAACACCCTCTTTACAAGTGACCTCTGAGAGCCTCCCTCCTGAGAAGATGCCTCTTCTAGAAGGTGCCAGTTTTCCAGTAGTTAAGTGACGGGCACTCAAAGATGATGTGATTCGTTGTTGTCATCACACAACCTACAAATAGGCTCTTCCTCAGTGCGCAGTGACCTATTCTAATCTGACCTCTCGAGAGCTTAAATATCTCCTCGTCCGTGATGCCGATGGACATTTCACCATTGTTTTGCTATGTTGTTGTCCTGGAGTCTTTCCAATGGTCTTCGTGATCGTTTCTGGTCCACCGCTCTAGAAGGAGGTTTTTGGTATACATAACGAACACAGGTTCAGGTATTATGAACTGTTTTTCAGATCCTCTCCTAGCTAGGATATCTGCATTTTCCACCACCGCAAGTGTTGCCTTAGTGTGGTTGGCTAGGGTTAAGAGGCGCTGTAGTTACTCTTGTTTATAAGTCACTTGCCGCGCTAGTTCTTCAACCACGCTGCACAATTTTTCCCAAAAGCAACATAGGTATAGTCCAATTTTTTGATGAGCGTCATTTTTGCCTATGAAAACGTATTTTCTGTTAGACACTTAAAGTAAATATTTCGACGCATCAGTATCCGTATACCTAACGCGTTCGAAAGGGTGCGATGACAGAACTGCTGATTGAAATCGTTGCGTACGTTCGTGGGTCCGTAACGATACGTACATCCTTCCGTACGAAACGAGATTCTGTCATCACACGTTACGTATACCGATACCGATACCGATGCGTTGAAATATTTACTTTACTTTAATGGTGAGATTTACTAAAAAGGTTTAGTCTATTTTAGAACGGTCCTAGGCTTAAGAGAAATTTTTGGTTTTAAGCATTTTAAACCAAACCTCCTTGAGTTTTGGACATAGTTTGATTAATAAAAAGAATTTTAATAAATTTGTTTATTGAATAATCATCTTAACACAATCTTTTGTTAGATTTAAGAAGAAAGTTTCAATTTAGATGAAAAGAAAATTAAAAAATTTAAACCAACGCGGGGTTTACATAGTAAACACTCTGTAGAACAAATTAAAATTGAGGTTATATGTCACTCTAATTAAAACTTACCCTTGATAATTAATTTTTCCAATTAATACTTGACGCCACACAACGATTTAGATGGGTAATACTAAAATAAAGGTGTTTTTATTTATGAAATGTATTAAAAAACTTAAATGCAAGTTTTCTTACATTTCTGTCACTATCGAAATGTCAGTTTAAAAATATTAGCGCTGCGTTCAATCACAAACAGCGAGTTCGGATCTTTTACCTCTGCTTGCACCTTGGCTTGTACCAACCTCTACTGATGAAAGAAAGCTTTAAAATGAGTGGGCTTTAAGTAAGGAAAGTTTTTTTGACTGAGGTTTTAAATAAACTCAATGTTTTACTTTCAGTTTGTAAATAAATTAATATAGTAGTTTTGGGTTGTTTTCTTTGGTATATTTTTCGTGCATAACCTTCACTTATGTTTGGTTTGCCTCGTAGTGCTCTCATAAATATATTTTTTGTGCTGAAAACGGGTTCAAAATATGGCGTTTTTCTGGACAAAATAGGAGGTGTTTTATTGGGTAATGAACAACGTGGGATATTAAATAAGGTAAGTTAATCCTTGTAAAATGGCTACTTACGGAAATAATAAACAAAATTACCAAATGCCACAAAACAATCCTTTTTGCGGGCTATAAATTTAAACCACCCCCCTGAGGTGGTCTAAAAAATCACCAACTTTATAACCTCAAGCACAAATAATGGCATTTTGAAACCTGTCAAAAAAAATTAGTTTTAGGGCATTTTCATAGATTAGTAGCTCCTTAACCTATGGGCATTTTCTGCTAAAATATGGTGTATTTTGAGAAAAAAAAGCAGTCTTTCAGTGGTATTTTGCAATAACAATACAAAATAATCAATAACTTTGTGTTTTTTCTGTATGAGTAAGTGTTTTTTGAAAATTGGTTTTAAAATTTAGTACCCCCCCTCAGGGGTAAATATTTACACCTGTGGGGGGTACTATTTTAGATCTTAGTAAATTTGTTATTGTCAGTTTCAAGTAACAGTTGAAACAATCAACGGCATCACTTTTGTTTACATATTTATTGTCGCTGTCTAAAACAATGTATCAAGTATGCAAAAAAAATGTCGTCAGCCCTCTCATCAAAAAATTGGACCTATACGCTAAAATTATAAAATTAAAGACAAATAATGGCGGATCCACAGTTTCCCTTTTTTCCGCTAGCTTTTAGTTACTTTTTATTAAACCAAATTTAACGATAGAAAATGAGTGTAATTATTATTCAGCGTCTTCACAAAAAACGCAAAGAAATTGGGCAAAAACCTACCTCTTGGCAGCAAAAGCAAAACGTATTTCGGACTGTGTTTCGAACTTCCATTGTCTATATTTTATTTATACACGACGTTTCGATCAGTACAATCTCTGATCGTCTTCAGGATGACGGTCTGCCAATGGGTTCATCGCTTTCGCCAGTGGTGGCCAATATTTACATGGAGTGGTTCATCACACGCGGTTGATACCGCAACATATAAACCTAAGCTCTGGCTGAGATATGTTGATGATACTTTTATTGTCTGGACCGGGAATGCCCAACAACTTTCAAAATTTCTTCACCACTTAAATAACATAAGACCCACCATTAAATTCACAATGGAGTTGGAGCATAATTGTCAAATTCCTTTTCTTAATGTACTTGTCAAACGAGTAGAAAGCGACATCAGAACAACACTCTATTGTAAACCCACTCACACAGGACAGTATTTAAATCAAGGTTCAAATCATTCTGGAACAACCAAACGAGGCATAATAAGAACTTTGTTATAACAGACACTATTTCTAAATTTCAGCAAACAGGACAGATATTACAAGACCAAAACATTCCTTACAATTCCATACATTCAAGGAGTATCAGAGAAAATTCGAAGAGTAGCGAACAACTTTAATATTAAAACAGCTTTTAAATCTAATAACACAATTCGAAGCGTTCTTAGTAAAACAAAACCAGAGAACAAACAAAATAAGGAATGCATTTACAAAGTTCCTTGTGAGTGTGGTGAATCATACATAGGCGAAACAGAAAGACCACTGTCTGCTAGGCTTAAGGAACATCAATACCCAAAGAGGTGAAACAACGAAATCAGGAATCGCCGAACATGCATGGTAAAAAAACACCGAATGAAGTGAACAGAAGAAAAGGTTTTGCACAAGGAGTCACACTGAAAGAAACGAAAATTCCTTGAAGCTGCCTTTATTGGGCAGAATCAGGGTATTTTCAGTAAATCGAGTGTTGAAATTCCAAATATTTGGAAGCGGAGCCAACTTCTTAAACTTGACGGTTGATTGATTTCCCATGGTATAAAAGTACGTAGCCATAGGAATAGATTGTAGTATGCACCTGAAGACGACCAGAGATTGCACTGATCGCAAAGTCGTGTATAAATAAAATATAGACAATGGAAGTCCGAAACACAGTTAATTTTAAACACATCATTGTCTCAAACTTTAAAACAAACGCATTTTTCTTTCTCTCTTTATTTGATAAAAAGTAGAGTTCTTTTTTTCTGTTAGTGACCTTAGCTCAGGAAATGTCGATGACGTTCAAAAAGAGTCATGTGATATTCATGTCATATTTTTTGGAGTCAAATAAACATCAGAATTGGCTGGAATCAGGGAAAATATAACATATAGGGAATGGATATCACCCTACTTTTTTGTCCACTTTTTCTTTTGTGTTGTTTACTTTTTAAAGTTGAAATTGCATGTCCTTTTTTGTCTAGTCTTTTCTCTAAAATATCTAATAAATTGCTCCTTCAAATTCTAGAGTTGTTTGCTTCGCGGATTGTATAAAAAGTCCACAAAAGGTAAGTATTTTCCGAGGTATTTTCTGCAAAGAATAGATGAGGTATGCTAAAACGCTTTATTGTTCTCTAGTTCGTTCGTTGTTGGAGTATGCCTCGGTCATATGGTCTCCGTACTATGCATGTCACATAAATAAATTGAAATCTGTTCAAAAAAGGTTTCTGAGAACTTTGGCATTTAGAGCTAATATCAATATTGTAAACAACTTCGAAATAGACTATACTATAATCACCAATATTTTTAATATTGATAGCTTGGAGAACAGAAGGATTTGTGCTGATGCCTTAACCTTTTTTGCCCTTCTGTTCTTCAGTCAATTGAATTTAATACCATTCAAAGAAGAAATAATTCCCCAATGTTCGCATCCCTTTCCATCGTAGCAATTATGGTTATTTTTCCCCCCTAACACGCACTTTAAGAATCTATAATAATCATGAGCTTGACTCATTCTCTGGCAATCCTCGTACTAAAATTAGGAAGATACTACAAGACTGATTTAATTTTTGTGATAAAAATTTCGTGATTTGTTTTTTTTGTGCATTATTTCGTTGTTAATTATCGGTACTACTTCTATTAATTTGTTATTTTAGTTACCTAGTAATACTTTAATGTTTGCATCTTGTTAATTTTTAATTTAAAATTCTATTGTAAAATATTTTGTAAAGTGGCTCTGCCGTTGAAATATATAAAATAAAAAGGTGTGTCAGAATAAACGAATTGTAATATATTGTCTTTATTTTTAATTCTTTACTCACTAACTAGAGTAAATCACTCAATATTTTAAAAAAATGTAAGAAAATTATTGCCATGAAAACAACAATAAAATACGCCATTTTGAAAAGCCGTTGTCAACCCCTTGTGTCAAAGCATAGAAAAAGTGACGTTTCCCCAACCGTTATGCCTATTTAGCTATGAAACTGTCAATCGCATCGTTACCCCTAATTTTTTAGATTGGTCGGTTGGGATATCCATTCCCTATATGTTCTTCCCTGGCTGGAATCAGAGACATGGAGCACTGTTTTGATTTTTTGCCGAATAAGCTAAAATTTCTTTCTAAGGCCACCGATTTAAATATTTGAATAAACTTTTTGTGATTTTGTGCAGTTTCAAGGTTAAAACTTTAGGGAGATTTTGCTCAGGTTTATTTTCAGTCTGTTACCTTTGATTTGATTTGTCTCAACAGCAAGTTTAGGTCTTGAAATCCCTGACACTACAGCTTCTTAGACTTCTGACGACCTCGCGAGGAGCAGCAGCACCTTTATTAGGTTTCTCTGGCAGTTAGCTTCTCTGGAGGGGTCGTCCTCTATAGATTCCCATCCTATCCAGGTGTTCTCTCAGTGCGCAGTAACCGGTTATTAGCCCCGTCACTTATCTGTTGAAGGGGATGCCACCATTCTTTTGCTGTGGTTTTGCTCCGATATTGAATGCCAGTGGTTTCTATGTTCTTCGTGCACCCATCGCTTGATTTAGCCACGTATCGAGGTTTTTGGAATTCCACGCAAGGATGACTCTATTGTGTTTCGCTAGGGTTAGGAGGGTTTGAAGGCAGTTACCCTTACCTTTATTCTGGGCAGGCGCAGTAGCGCTCTGTCAGGCTGTTACCTTTATTAAAGGTAACCACTGGCGCTAATTAGCGTCGAATAGCGACTACCTTTACCGTTAAAAGACAACCAACCAAACTTGATGTAATTCTGTGGTAGAAGATTTTTAGGTTATAAAAATTTGTTTTGTTTTACAAAAATTTTGTGTATTTGGATTTTATTTTTTGTTAACCGTGTTTATAGTAGTAGTGGGGTGCCTCTTTTACGTTTTTTTTTTTTGGTAAACAGGTGAGTAAGTATAAATAAGTTTGCAGAGGCTCGATTTCTTCTATTACTCCATCAAAGATATCTTGCAAAATCATTTGCCTGACTAAATTTATGTTGTGGTGTCCGTCTCCCAGTCCTATTACTAAATTAATATTTTCCTCCATGATATGGTTAGAAAAGCAAATAAAAGACTTGAGAAAAAAACAATAAAAGTCAATAAAAAAAGTAAGGTTATGTTTACCGCCAAACGAGTGACTACGTTCAAAAGCTCTATTTTTAACCCCTTGAAGATACGAAATTTGCCATTAAACTGCCTGACCAGAATCTTCCTATTGACGACAAAATTAATCTAATCTAATTATAATTAATTAAGATAATAATCATTTTAAAAAAATTATTAATAATACCTATAGGTAACGCTTCATCCCAGTCATTCCTTATCGAGTCATTTTTCGGTTCTTTGCCACCATTTTTTAATGCAGACGGAAAGACGTCATCGTTTCCAAAATTTTTTGACGTTGAAGGAACTAAAACTTCGCTATCGTCAAGAGATTTCAAGGAATTGATTGAATCCGTTGTTCTTACCCGAATTCTGGGTACTCTTGTTTTTTCTATCTCATTTGTTGTTGACAGGTCGATATTTACTGGTAACAAAAATATATGGAATAAGATAATGATTTAAGAGCCAGGACCCCCAGGACAAATCGTATTCTGGAAATCCTGGCCAAACAAAAAGTGCTAGAGTGCTGAAATTTTGACCACATACTAATTATGTGATTCCGAATTGTGCTTAATTTTGGATTTTTTTTAAATAAAGTTTTTTGTTTAAAAAAGCTCTCTGTAGTGCATTTGGAACTGAAATTTTAGGCTTGTATGCAAAATTTCATTTCTCTAGTATTCTTCATTTGGCTATGATTTCCATAAAACAAAAATTGCTATTTTGCACAATATGGCAACCATTGTTTAAGGTATCTGAAACACTGAATTTTGATTTTATTTTCTACATGTAAAAATTCAATTTTTAAGCGAATTTCTTATTCCAAATTCACTTGGTTTGTCTACACTTTTATTTCAACCATAAAAAGAAAAAGAAAACCCAGATTATCAGTTTACTTAACATGATAGTGGCTGGAAACTTTGTGAATAAAGTATCCTTATTTCTGAAGGTGCCACCAATGATGGACCGGAATCGAAATATTACCCCAAAACGCATTTATTCGTCTTTAAAAAAGAGCGTAAGGCTCCGGTGCAAGAGAGCAAGGTAATTTCTAAATAACAGCTAAAAAAATATGTAGAATAATTATACACATAACCTTTTCTAAGGAGCACTTTTTTTAAAAATATTATTTCTGTATTTTTATTATTTTTTACAGTCAGAGAGTTTTGGGCCAGGTGTGTGGAAAAACTGATGTCATTTTTTGTGTGCCATTTACTGCCTGAACTCGTTGACCCACTACATCCAAAAGGCTATAAGGAAAAACTGTGGAAATAAAAGCGAATTATAAGCGTTGCTATAATTTTAATTTTTTAAAATTTTGATTGGAAAAGTTAATTAAACCAATTAGAGATCGTGTATTGATTTGATAACAACAATATCTTTTCAAATCCCTAAAAAAAATTAGAGAGGTCCAAAGACGGTCCTGGTTACCTTAACAGAACATGGCTATAAATAAAATAACCTAAATCAACGAGGATATAAGCTTGTTGTTGCCTAAATGTTCATTTTTAAAACAAACGTTGCCATATTGTGGTTGTGCTATATAGTGGGGTTCCCTTCTCTTAAATCATACTTAGGTCAGTCAAATTGAGATATTTTCAGGAATTAACTCCCAGCGAGCTGGACATTATTTTAATACCTTTATTCGGTCCTAAATGCGTGTAATCTGAGTTTGCACCATCCCAGGTGGTGAGCTTAACTTTTGGTAACCAAAAAACCGCCAAATTTTTGCACTTTTTTTAGTTTTTTGCTTGTAGCTGGGAAACGGTGCGTCGGACGAAAAATGCCTGAGGACTAAATTCTGCGAATGATATTCAAAAAGTCTAATTCGGTTGAGTGGTATAGCCGAAATCGAATGTTGAAAACAGGGAAACTTTTTAACTTCGGTGCTAAATTACATTTTGCGACATCAGTTAACCTAGGAGACCATCATAAAGGTCCCAAATATTTTCAATGCTTCATTTTGTAGCTATTTTGTTACGGTGAAATTAATTTTGTAGCTGCAGGCGAGAAAACGCGTCCCCCCTAGCTTAACCGTTAAGCTAACGGGCCACCCTATAACTAGTTCTGTGAAAGCTAGGAAGATCAAATAAACACTACATATAGTAGCTAGTCTTGTTTGACGGAATCACATATAAAAAGTTTTCAAAATGATTCTAGATTTCTTTTATTAATTAATATTGCCGCCGTTTTCCGGAAAACGGCTGCAGCTGCAATATTAATTTAACAGTAACAAAGTAGCTACAAAAACGCTACAAAATGTAGCATTGAACATATTTATGCCCCTCATGATGGTCCGCCCAGGTCAGTCGACATCATTTTGCGGCTTTCTAAGACCGCATCTTTTTAAAACAGACACTCATATGAAAAAATTCGGAAAACGGCTGCAACTGTAATATTAATTAATAAAAAAAATCTAAAACTATTTTTAAAACTTTTTACATGTGATTCCCTCAAACAAGCCTAGATGGAACATGTAGTGTTTACTTTATCTTCCTAGCCTTGACAGAACTAAACACGGTTAAGCTAGGGGACTCGCGTTTTCTCGAAAACGGATGGAGCTACAAAACTAATTTAACCGTAACAAAGTAGCTACAAAAAGGCTACAAAATGTAGCGTTGAAAATATTTGTAATGTAATTTTTAACCGAAATGAAAACTTATCGCTGTTTTCAACATTCGATTTCGGCTATACCACTAAACCGAACTTGACGTTTTCGATGTCATTCGACGCAGAATTTGGTACTCTGCATTATTGAATAGTATGGTATTTTCCGTCCGACGCGACGCGCCGTTTTCCAGCTACAAGAAAAAAACTAAAAGTGCAAAAATTTTGCGGTTTTTGGGCTACCAAAAGTTAAGCTCACCACCTGGGAAGGTGCAGGAATTAACTGCCAGCGAGCTGGACATTATTTTAATACCTTTATTCGGTCCTAAATGCGTGTAATCTGAGTTTGCCATCCCAGGTGGTGAGCTTAACTTTTGGTAACCAAAAAACCGCCAAATTTTTGCACTTTTTTTAGTTTTTTGCTTGTAGCTGGGAAACGGTGCGTCGGACGAAAAATGCCATTCTATTTAGTAATACAGAGGACTAAATTCTGCGTTGAATGACATCCAAAACGTCAAATTCGGTTGAGTGGTATAGCCGAAATCGAATGTTGAAAACAGGGAAACTTTTTAATTTCGGTGCTAAATTACATTTTGCGACATCAGTTAACCTGGGAGACCATCATAAAGGACCAAATATTTTCAATGCTTCATTTTGTAGCTATTTTGTTACGGTGAAATTAATTTTGTAGCTGCAGGCGAGAAAACGCGTCCCCCCTAGCTTAACCGTTAAGCTAACGGGCCACCCTATAACTAGTTCTGTGAAAGCTAGGAAGATCAAATAAACACTACATATTGTAGCTAGGCTTGTTTGACGGAATCACATATAAAAAGTTTTCAAAATTATTCTAGATTTCTTTTATTAATTAATATTGCCGTCGTTTTCCGGAAAACGGCTACAGCTGCAATATTAATTTAACAGTAACAAAGTAGCTACAAAAAGGCTACAAAATGTAGCATTGAACATATTTATGCCCCTCATGATGGTCCGCCCAGGTCAGTCGACATCATTTTGCGGCTTTCTAAGACCGCATCTTTTTAAAACAGACACTCGTATGAAAAAATTCGGAAAACGGCTGCAACTGTAATATTAATTAATAAAAAAAATCTAAAACTATTTTTAAAACTTTTTACATGTGATTCCCTCAAACAAGCCTAGATGGAACATGTAGTGTTTACTTTATCTTCCTAGCCTTGACAGAACTAAACACGGTTAAGCTAGGGGACTCCCGTTTTCTCGAAAACGGCTGCAGCTACAAAACTAATTTAACCGTAACAAAGTAGCTACAAAAAGGCTACAAAATGTAGCGTTGAAAATATTTGTAATGTAATTTTTAACCGAAATGAAAAATTATCCCTTTTCAACATTCGATTTCGGCTATACCACTAAACCAAACTTGACGTTTTCGATGTCATTCGACGCAGAATTTGGTCTCTGCATTATTGAATATTGACGCGCCGTTTTCCAGCTACAAGAAAAAAACTAAAAGTGCAAAAATTTTGCGGTTTTTGGGCTACCAAAAGTTAAGCTCACCACCTGGGGAGGAGCAAACTTAGATTACACCCATTTAGGAAAAAATAGAGGTATTAAAACGATTTCCATCTCGCTGGGAATTAATTCCTCAAAACGATTTTTTTCGACTTAATTTGACTGGCCTAGAGGGTCGTATATAGATCATATCAATTTTTGAGGGACAGAGCAGTGTATTTTGGATACTGTTTCTAAAAAAACTATTCTAACGCATTTTCGATCAATTTAAAAAAACCGCGATTCTATTTTTTAAATTTTTATCGATTGAAATAGAAAATAAATAATTTTAAGAGAAATGAAAAATGCCGAATCGTATAAATAAGGTCACTTACTTTTTTCACTACCAGGAGATTTTTTATTAGTCGGCAAAATCCAAGTTGGCAGCGCCTTCGTCGTTTTTTTCGCCATATATGTAGTTTTTTGGGATTTCTGATAGGTGTGCAAATTTTCATTCTCTTCTCTTAAGGGATTTAAGTCTATCGCTGTGAAAAAACTGTTCTTGTCTTGCTCACTACCTGTACACAAACAAAAAATTTATAAACAGCTTGAGTACAATAATTCTAGATTCAGCAGATTCAAAGACACACACACTAATTACCTACTTACTATCCTACTTGAGAATTAACTATTTAAAACAAAATATTTATCTAAGAGTCATGGAAAAGTTATGTGATTTGACTTTATGCATTTCCCTCGTTCCCTCCAACTTTTTTGTTCATGACCTATTAGATTTTTAGTCTATCTTGGGAAAAAGGTAGGAAAAAAACAGAAACCTAACCAAAAAATATGCAATAATAGGTGTGTATATTTTTTGCTTAGAACAAAATACGGTTACTTACTTTTTCGATGATCGGGCAACACCTTCGTTGGTTTTTTCGCCATATAAGTAGTTTTTTGACTTTTCTGGTTGGTGTCGTTCTCTTCTTGTGAATCATTTAATGCCGTACAAAAACTGTCACTGTCTTGCTCACTACCAAGACCTGTATAAACAACTTGAGTACAGTAGTTCTAGATTCAACACATTTAGAGAGATACATGACAACACAAACATCTTTTTAGACATGCAAATATAAAAAGATTCCCAATGAAAACAAAACAAATGTTCTGGTTTTTAGCACTAACATCGAGTAAAGACGCCATCGCCATGCGTTATGTAAACATACAGGGCGATATTTACTAAGGACTATATTGTTTAAGGAAAGTTTGGTTTGAAGGCTGATATATATATATATATATATATATATATATATATATGGGTACCTAAGAATTGACTTTAAGCCGAACCATATCGCAATTGAAAAGATATTATTACTTTGATGGACAGAAAATTATCGTATATTGTAGACCACCGCCAACAATCACGATTTTGTTGAGTGTTTTTTCTAAATGTAAATTTTAAAGTATTTTATTTGGAAAAAAATCAAATCCCAGGCTTTTTTCTGCTTTAATTGATCTTTAAGTCAATGTCTTAAATTAAGAAAAAAGCTTTTAACATAAATTTATAATTAATTTTAAGTAATTAAAAGAAGAATAATTCGACGTAAATTGTTTGAGCTGTGTATGCTAACGCGGTAAAAAATCTCGCATGTCATTATAGCGCAAAACGTGACCGTCTCTATTTTTATCTGAAAAAGGATAAAGAAAGTAATAAAATAATTAATACTTCAAAATATATGTTACCTAATTTAAGGACGCGGAGGGGAGGATTCGAAAATGTTACAAAAAAGAATGGGTCGAAGTTAAAATTTGGCACAATTGGTGTTGCACTTGTTACTGAGGTGTAACAGGCTTTTTTTATTTAAGAAGGTAGTGTTTTCGTCCAAACGTCAGCGAGCGAAACGTCAGTTAAGTTTGTTTTAACAGTTTTTGATTATTCTTTTCGTTTCTCATCAGTGTGCTTGTATGGATATTTTTTCTCATATGAACCTCTGCAAATTTAGGAATAAAAAGTTATACACAAATCTGAGTAAGTCATCGAATTAACAGAGCATTTTTAATTGAAAGGTCTAATATACAGGGACGAATCCACCGCCAATTTCATTTTTTCGCCAATTTTTTCTCGAAATAATGGGGAAACCTGCGTTTTTCTCTTGCGAAATCACTTAAATAATAATAGTTAGTCCAAAATTCCAACAGTTTCACTCAAGTTTAAAGGAAAACTCGCATAAACCTTAGTCCAACTTAGTAAATACCGCCCACAGTTTTAAGGGTTATACATAGACTAGTTTTAAAATGAAACCAACACACAGAGTTTATGGCAAGAAAAAACTTTTGTTACTACCAAACTGCCCAGTTCTAAAGAAGATTTAGTGCAGAATAGAAAAATGTTTTGCAGTCACCGGCGATCCAAAAACATTTGATTGGGGGGGCGGATAAAGCCCATTTTCCCAACTAATATTAAAAGCGATTCCATTTGCCACCCATCAGAATAAGTGTATGTTACTTAAATTTCCCAACTGAACCTTCATATTTCCCAACTGAAAGCAACATTAAAGGGGGGGGGAGGCTCGCCCCCTCAAAGGATCGCCGGTGTTTGCAGTCGCATACCTCCAATTGAGTTGCCTCTATAGGCATTCAAGCCGAAATTGTGTGTCACATGATTTAAAGCTTTGAACAGGATAGTACATCGATGCTTTGAACCCACCCCATACTCCTTGGTGGCGGATGGGGGGGTCCCATCGGTGAGGGGGGAGGAAGAACGGTGAGATGATCGGGAGGTTGTTGTTGTTTGGCGACAAAAATAAAAACGAGTTGCGGAAAGGTAGGCACTTAAGAAAAAAGATCGTTATAATAACCACCTATGCTTTAGTTAAACATTTCCATTCAAGAACACACACATTTAACTAGAAATCTAGAAGTTATCCAAACTAACGTTAACAGAAAACATAGAAGAAGTAAAGTTAGAGAATGTTTAAAGGTAAATAACTAAAGGAAAAACACTACTGTTAAAAACCTTATTGTCCCAGTAATTTTTTAGTCTACTTTAAACCGTCATTTAATTTATTGTTTTTTTAATTTTTTTAATGGGACTTTCAATTCATAACAGGATTAATTCCCAGTGTAGAAATTTTTTTTGCAAACTTAAGGACAAACACAAAAACATCCATGCACCTAGCCGAAATGAAGAAGAAATAAGGAAGTATCTATTCTAATCTATTCCGATAAAATATACCTGTAAAGTATCGCCTTTGGGACTCTACGAAATTCGTAAATTTCACACTATACATGTCGTTTTCGAGTTGCTCATGAATACATTCACCTTCGATTCCTGTGCACATGCCATCGCAGTTCCCTATAGGTACATTATCGAGATATACCATTGTCCTTGCTTTTGCAAAAACGTCATTACGTCCCTGAAGCTAGCAGACCAACGTGAGCAGAATAATTTTTTTATAGTGCTTAATTAAGTTCTAATTAAATGCTAATTAAGTGCCCCATTTAAAAAATTAGTTCTCCTTTTTTTAAAAAAAAAATATATCATGATCTGCTAGCTTCAGATGAACTCAGCAGAGCAATACATAAAAATTTAGTGCTCCCTTTTTTTTCAATACAGCATATGCTGCTAGCTTCAGATGAACACAGCAGAGCAATGTATTAAAAACCGTCGGAATAAAAAATGTCGTGGTGCATAATAAAAAGCTAATTAAGTACTTCATTTAAAAATTCAGTGTTCCTTTTTTAAAAAAAAATATAGCATGTTCTGCTGGCTTCAAATCAACAGCAGCAATGCAATAAAAATAGTTGAAAAAAAAAACTATTATAATCGATAATAAAGTGTGTATTGAGTGCTAATTAAATGCCCCTTTTAAAAATTTTGCCCTCCTTTTTGTAAAAAGTAGAGCATGTTCTGCTAGCTTCAGACCAACTTAGCAGAGCAATGCATTAAAACCCGTTGAAACAAGAATTATTAGAGTGTGTAATAACACTTAAAGTAGATATTTCAACGCATAGGTATATCTAACACGTTCAAAAAAAATTCAAAAGACACTACATTTTTGACTTATTTATGCGATGTTTCATATTTTTTTTAAAAAAAGAGGCATTAAATTTTTAAATTGGGCACTTAATTAGCACTATGATATTTTTGATTTCGATATTTTTTAATGCATTGCTCTGCTGAGTTCATCTGAAGCTAGCAGAACATGCTGTATTTTTTTTAAAAAAAAGGCACTAAATTTTTTAATGGGCCACTTAATTAGCACTTTATTATGCACTATGATATTTTTGATTCCGCTGATTTTTAATGTATTGCTCTGCAGATTCCATCTGAAGCTAGCAGAACATGCTCTATTTAAAAAAAAATAGTTTTAAATTTTTAAATGAGGGACATAATTAGTATTTAATTAGCACTTTATTATGCGCTATAATAATTTTGATCCCAATCTGAAGCTAACAGAACATGCTGTATTTAAAAAAAAAATAGTTTTAAATTTTTAAATGAGCACTTTATTGTGCTCTTTAGTGTATTGGTATGCTGAGTTCATCTGAAGCTAGCAGAACATGCTGTATTTTTTTAAAAAAAAGGGTTTAAATTTCTCAATGGAGCACTTAAGTAGCACTTAATTATGCACTATAAAAAAATATGTTCTGCTCACCTTGGTCTGCTAGCTTCAGGGACCTAACTTCATTCCCATTTTAATCTCTATTACAATAAATTAATTGATTCCATAAATCAAAAATGAAGAAAAATTTTAACACCCTGCATAAATTTAGAGAAAACTGTTTTATAAAAAAATTCTCGACCGGGATTTGAACCCAGGATCTCTACCATACCAGGCTAGCGATCTACCAATGGCGCTATCGAGGCCATAGGTACAAAAGTTATGTTTTTTAAATATTTAGCTTATCGACTGAAGGTTTTCCAAAAAAGATCCACTCTAATTGATGAACATAAATCAACAGGGGACAGAAATATAAGTAGCTGAAGTTAGGAAAAACAGAGATATAAAAAAAAAGTTATTAGTCTGAGTTACATCCTAATAGGGAAAGCAGGACGGTGACATATCTCCATAATCAAAGGTCTGGTAAACTTTGTCGTCAATTCGAAAATTGCGATTTATTAGAGACTTTTTGGTAAGCATACAAAAAAAACAACTTTTGTGGCTATGGTTATTTGACAAACCGCAAGAATAAAGCTATTACGGTTTATTTTCATATTAACTGTTTTTACGCTTACCCATAAAGCAAAATATTCTGCATCTTCCATAATGAAAAACTAACAATTCTAAACATTCGTTTTGAAAAAATTTTCCAAAAATACAAAGATTTACAAAGTTCATTTTCGGGTTTATCGGCATTCATATCATTATCTCGATCGAGTCGATCTATCGAGCAGGTGTACTTTCAAACTAATGGCGAATGCGTGACAGCTCCAGGGACGGTGCACCTGCTTGATTGGTCGACTCGATAGAGATAAGGAAACGAATGCTGATAAAACTGAAAATTAACTACTTTAAGTGTCTAATAAGCGCGTTGTTTCCTTAACTACAATTTTTACGCTTATTTCCATATTCTTCTGTCAATCAATTTCAAAGTCTTTGTATTTTTGCCAATGTATTCCTGATGGCTTGTTAAATAACGATAGTCACAAAAGTTGTTATTTTCGTAAACTGCCCAAAAAGTCCCTAATACTTCTTTGGTTGGCAAGATATGATTTTTTTTGCTGAATATGTTAAAAAAAATTTGACTGAAATATGCAGAAAAGCCCATCACATTCACATTACCAAGTGAAGCCGGACAGGAAACATGGTGGCCAAGAAAATGACATTGGGCCAACAAGAACATTTTTTTAGCTTTCCAGCAACCTTTCAAACGTTAAAATACAACTTGAAATTAAAAAGAAAGCCAAAAATACCTAGTCCGGTATAGTTGGGACAGCCCTGTATATTGTGCCCCAAAAACAAAATTCGTCAATCCCTGACAAAAGATCTGGACATTAAACTCAGAGAGAGAGAGAGAGAGAGAGAGAGATAGAGAGAGAGAGAGAGATACCATAGACGGAGATATTCCCAAAGGTTTTATCTATTAGTGGATTTTGTCGGCATTCGTACTAAAGGCCAATCGTTTAATCGTTTTATCGAGCCTTCCCACCATTTTTACAGCGAAATTGACAGAAATATTGTTAGTTTTGCTGTCAAAATCACGGCAACTTGTCAATAAAAGGAGAGTAGGACTTGATCTGCCTTTAGTAGGGCCGGTTTTGATCAGTCACAAGTTTTTAACACAAGTTCTCTGAAACTAGGCTTGCGTAACTGTCAAAAATAGACCCAGATCTTTATATCCCGATAATACCTATGAAATCAATAAAAAAAAAGGGTTTCGCAGACCGTCTCCCCGATTTCAATAATTTTTCGTACATTTATTCTAACCATAAAGGGGATTAAAAATCCCAAATTTGAAATTTTTTTGACACCATTAGTTTTTTTTTAATTAATTCTTGAACATCACAAAAACTACCAATTTTGCTCAAACATGTACTGCAAAGTAAAAGACAAACACAAAATATCCATGCACCTAGCCGGGATTCGAACCCGGAACCTTCCGTGCGGCAGACAGATACGCTGCCCACTGCGCTACGGCGGCCGGCGAATTTGAAATTTAAAAAAAAACTTAAATTTTTGAAAAACAGCATTTTTTATTATTTTTATTTATTTTATTTATTTATTAAAATTGCCTTTAAAATACCTTTAAAACAAGCTATCACTTGCTTTTGTAGTATGTATAGTTCTCAAAATATTCATATTTTGATAAATGTCTGTAAAGACA
The DNA here is from genome assembly GCA_963921995.1 of Oxystoma pomonae. Classification (NCBI taxonomy): domain Eukaryota; kingdom Metazoa; phylum Arthropoda; class Insecta; order Coleoptera; family Brentidae; genus Oxystoma; species Oxystoma pomonae. The sequence goes on along the minus strand of OY998166.1, from coordinate 115,696,911 downwards.
GTCAATTTTAACCAAATGTGCAGGTACACAAAAAGAGTAATATCTTGAGAACTGTATACCGTACAAAAGCAAGTAATACCTTTTTTTAAAGGTATTTTAAAGCCCATTTTGATAAAGTATCACATAACCTAATTTTTTTTAAATTGTTTTCAAAATTTTTAAAATAATTTCTCGATATATCCAGAAACAAAATATATTTTTTTTTTATTGCTGTTTGTCAAAAATTAAAAAGTTTTTTTTTAATTTCAAATTTTTTTAAAACAAAAAGTACCATGTGATACATCATTCGAAAGGTATTTAAAATACCTTTTAATACGAGCTATAAACCACTGTCCTAGTTCAAGTAGTTATCGAGATATTTTCATTTCTTTAGGTACACTTGATTTCAAAAAAACACTCAAACATGCATTTTTTCCTATGCCACAAAATTCAGCTTTCCATTAGTGTATACTATTATAAGGCACCACCAGCTTAGTATGCCTGACAGCTTAAAATTCAGTGTGACAAATTATCACTCGAGTTAGCTGGTCTATAAGAAGAGCGGCCACCCATTTTGGAGTTGATAAAATGACGATAATGCGATGGAAAAAGCGCTGGATTGAAAATAATTCTACGGATAGGAAAGATGGATCAGGACGACCAAAAGTAAGTTCTGAAGTGCAAGATGAGAGATTTATTGACCATCTCAGACAAAATCCTTTTTCAACGACGGTTGAAGCAACTAATGTAACATTATTTCCGGGTTCTTTAGCAACAGTAAATAGAAGAATAACGAAATTAGAAGCCTCTTGTCGAGTTTCTGCAAAGAAGCCTTTTCTAACAGAAGAACAAAAACAGGCCAGTGATTTTTGCACTGAACAACGTTCTTCGTGATAATGACTTCTGGGTTCTAAATTAAAAAATCTGGACATTTTTCTGTAAACATGTGGGGCTGGTTTAGTGCTAGAGGTTTGGGTTTTTTTTGGAGAATCGATAGTGACCGATATATTGAAATCCTTGAAAACGTTATGCTGCCATCTGTACAGGCTTTACATGAAAATAATGACTTCGTTTATCCGCAGGACAACTGTCCAGTACACACGGCTAATGCTGTTCGCCAATGCTTTCAGAATAATAATATAGAAACACTTCCTTGGCCAGCCAACAGCCCTGACCTTAACCCAATGGAAAATATATGGGGTCGAATCGTTAAAATAATATACCAAAAGAATTGGAGACCACGAAATGCTGAAGAGTTAAGCGATGCTATTTATCGCGCATAGGGAAATTTAACCTTTTCAATGTCCACACGTTGCCAGCTTGTAATAGAGAAAAATGGTGATCCTATTAAATACTAAATTATTTTATATTAGTTCTTTTTTAACTTAAAATAATTAGTATTAAGTTTACCATCGTTTTTGTCCTAATCCAAGTTTCCTATTCGTCGAATTGTTTTCAATCCAGCGCTCTTTCCATCGTATTATTGTTATTTTATCAACTCCAAAATGGTTTACCGCCCTCTTTATAGAACAGCCTTCGTCCGTTACTCGAGTGATAATTTGATATTGTTCAATAAAGACTTTACTGCAACATTATTTTTGCTGATTTTTTAGTATTATGCAAAATTTAATATAAAAATAAGGTTGCAGAAATATTTTCAGTTTTAGAGACCTTTTTTAAACAATATCACAAATTGTCATACTTTTGAAGTTTTTAGGCATTTTAGCTAGTAGTCCGTATATATTATACACTTTTAGAAAGGTCAATTTTGTGACTGCATGTATGCGTTTTTTTTTTTTAAATCAAGTGTACATGTTTAATCAAAATGGTAGTTTGTTTTTATTTTCAAAATTTAATTAAAAAAAAAGTAATGGTCAAAAAAAATTTAAATTTGGGATTTTTTCATTCCCTTTATACTGGTTGATTTAATTTGAAAAGTAAAACAATATCAAAAATTTACCTCTCACTTCCGCAACTACATCTTCTGGTGTGCTACTTTTATTGTCAATTTGTTTTGCTGCATGTTGATTTTGCTTACTTGTACTTGGCACATCATCAATAGACACATTTGAATTGTCACTTTCTTCTGTCATGTAGTCAGTTTGATTACTTGTACTTGACATGTCATTGTTATGTACATTCAAATTTATATGGTCTCTTTTTGCACTGTATTCATTTTGCTTACTTGTACTTGGCGGTACACCATTGTTACACACATTTACATTCGTATGATCTATAGATTCTAAATTTTCATCTTTAGCCTTTGTTACTCCAGAACCATCAACTCTGGTTTCTGTTATATTAGCGCTGACTACATCTGTTGTTTTAATATACACAACACCATCTTCATTTAAATTGTCATTTATTTCTGTTGTGTATTCGTTTTGTTTGCTTGTACTCGGAACATCATTTTTACACACATTTATAGTCATATGATCTCTAGATTCCAAACTTTTATCTTTATCGTTTGTTATTTTACTACTATCAGTAACTGTATTTTCTATTAATATATTAGCGCTAACTATATCTGCTGTTTTTATATCCCTAACCGCATCGCCGTCTTCACTACATTCTGTTAAATCTATTAAACTATTTTCTCCAAAGGTGGTTGGCTCATGTTTCAAAAACAAAGGGTTATGATCAATAAGGTTTTTAACGACAGCAAATGGATTTAAAACCTTTTTGCTATTAGTTTTAGTTGGTTTGAGTTCCTTAGATAGTTTTTTCCTTTTTGAAGGAATTGTTGTTTTAGAATCATAACCTTTATGATCCTCTACTATGAGGTCCAAATCGTCCAAAATCTCCTGAATATCTTTTACACTTTTACTTGGAAGTTTCGAAATTTTATTAGTTGTATTTGGTTCCAAAATTTCCTGTAAATCTTTTGTAATTTCACCTGGATCTTTGGAAGTTTTATTAGTTACGTTTGGTTGATTTTCGACAGGTTCAAGAATTTCTTCAAAAAACATGGGTGGTGTAGTTGAATCTGGAGAAGTTTGCACTATCGAAACTTTATCAAGTTTTTTACTTGAAAGGGGGAACTTTTTATGTTTATGATTTTCTTCCGCAGTATTTTTTTTCATTTCCTGAAATTCAGATGATTCACTGGAAACAAAAGTTTTATGATGCTGGTTACTTTTACTTTCTAAAGATCTTTGCACTGTCAGAACTTTAACAAGTTCTTGACTTGAAAGGGGCGCAGTATTTTTTTTGGCTTCCTCTAAAACAGATGATTGACTGGACAAATGAGGCTGGCTACTGTTGGGTTCAGGGGGATTTTCAATTTCTAAAATTAAAAAAAAAACATATGTTTTTTTACCATTCAAACCCATATAGCACAGAAATAACTAATAAAGAAACTCAGATTTTGAATTAACTAAAATTGTGACTTTATCTAGCTTTCTTATTATTTATTCAGTAGGTTTTCACTCTATATTTTTAAAGGTAGAATAAAAAATCCACACAAAAGATGTGTAAGCATAAACATGTATCTATTAGGAAGAAATGCAACAAAACTGACAACAAAAAATTTGAAACTTGTTCTGACAAAGGCAGCTAGGAATAGAACACCTACAATGTTTTGGGGAAGCAATTTTTTTTTATTCATTTTGTCTCTATAAATTTAAATTAACAAATACCTGAATCCATTTTAAAGAGAGGATTACAGTACATCTCCGTAGAACCATAGATGACAGCCCAAAAAATTTCTTTGACTTTTATACACCTTAGTCCTTCCGTTTCTATACATTTTTGCACGGTCATCAGTTGAGGCAGACTTTTCGACGAACGCGAATACACAACCAGATAGTTCGGATTGCATTTGACTGTCACTTGGCTTTTTAGGTCTATTTTGAGTTTGGCCCATTCAATTACTGAGCCAGCTAAAAAAATATATATAGAGAAGTCGTTTTTATTCTATCACTTCAAATTTACACAACAATTTACTAAGGGCTAAAAAATACGATACACTATGGACTACCAAATTTCAAGTCTCTCGCTTATCAGGAAGTAGTTGAAAAAGGGGTAGCAAGATTTGAAGCAAACAAACAAAGTCAGAAATATAGCAGTCAGGCTAAATAAAACCTTTTTAAAACGATCTTTTCTTTTATCGAGGGATCTCAAAAATCAGTTTATTCAGTAAAATCTTTGAACAAATAGTAATAAATAAAATAACACCTCATCTGAGTTTGGAGCAGCATGGCTTCTTGAGTGATAGATCCACTGTAAGTAAGCTTATTTACAGAGTATATATCAAAGGGTTTGGAGGATTGTTTTCATGATGTAGATTATTCAAAGTTGCCAGAATTGATCACATTCCAAGTTCCACAAAGACAAATTCAGAAAAAGTTTATGAGAACTTTAGCATTTAGAGCCAATATCAATATTGTAAATACATAACTTTTAAGTAAACTATAGTGTACTAACTAATATTTTTAATAATTTCTATAAAGTCCTTAATGGGGTATACTTTTGCCCTTCTATCCCTCTGTCAATTGATTTTAATACAATTCCCCAATGTTTCGTATCCCTTTCCATCATAAAAATTATGGTTATTTTTCCTCTCTTATACGCATTTTGAGATTCTATAATAATCAGGAGCCTGAACCATTCTCCTACAATCTTCATACTAAAATTAGATGGACACTAAAAGGCTGATTTAATTGTTTAATTTTTTTTTGTGATTCATTAGATAGGGGTTTATTATCGGCAATACTTCTACTATTTTGTTAGTTTAGTTAACCAGCAATAATTTAATTCTTTCATCTTGTTAAATTTCTAAATCCTCAAATTTTTAAAACATTTTATTTCAAATTATTTTTTAGTGGCTCTGCCATTGAAATATATAAAATAAAATAATTTTTCTTTGGTGTATGTTAATTACATATATTAACTAGAATCCCAACTTCTTTAAATAAATTAGATATAGATATTTTTAATGTTTCACTAAAGCAATTTAATACATTATGTCAAACAGTTTCCTCAATAAATTAAGGCGATAGCTAATAACTAGGTAATATTATTCTTTTTCACTGCTTAGGATTTTTTAGACAAACTATTCCATACAACTTTTTTTTGTAGCTAGGGTTGATTTGTATTTGTTTGAAGTGCAATTAAATATTGTTTCTTTTATGTCTTTTTTCTGACTGATACAAAATCTTGTTAATCTGTTAATCCACTAAAATCAATTTCGTAGATACCTACTCTGTTTTTTTTCCTGTTAATTTTTTTTTCCTTTTTTACTTTTTGTTGTTATAGGATGTAATTATATCTTTAGAAGCAATAAAGAATCTGATCTATTTGTAGTAATAAGAAAATAAATTTTATGCCTATTCTAAATTAATATTGTAAATGGTACGACCATTGAAATAAATAAACAAACCAATGAACGAACGAACAAACGAATGAACAAACCAACAAACTAAGTTCTACTTACCACAGGCTTCAATAAGGTCACAAACTTTGTTTTTCGATTCTTCATCAAAAAATACAAAATATTTCTTTTTAAACAAACAACTCCTATTCAGAGTCCATGACAAATCTATATTTTTCTCTGTTAATTCTGGACCTAACGTCGGAATGTATTCTTGCACCTTTGGACAAAGATCCATGTTTTGTATACTTTCAGATAAATCGTACCTAAAATTTAAATATGTCAAAAATGCATACACATGCTCTAGGATATCTCTAATCAAAGGATATCCTCTAAATATTTTAAGGATGATTTAAAAGAACAACAAAAAAAAAATCCAAAAAATTTATTTTTTCTTAATTTTTTTGGCAAAAATCCTGTAATTTTTAATTTTATTTTGTTCTGTTTTGTCATAAGCTGGAGAAATGTGATTCTTACCAAAATTTAGGTCTAACAAATTGTGTTTTATGAACCAGTGCCAAAAGATTTTCCTGAGTCATGACAAACTTTTCTGCTGTAACATGACTGCATTCTTTCGAATAGCCCATAGAGTATGCAACGTCACATTTTTTAAGTGTTGTTTCTAAATCGCCCAGCAATCCTTCTTGATAATTTGAAATAAAGGTTGACCATGACTGGCATAAAAATCTAAAAAAAAATCATTAAAAACTAGAAAAATAAATGATTTCTTTTCTAAATTAAAAATTAGGTACCTACTGATATTCTCTATCTGCAAGTCCAAACTTTAGTTTGTCCAAATGTTTAAGTTTGGTTTTCTCTTCAATTTTGGTTTCATTTAAAAATATTCCTCTTTTACTATTTAGGTCCTTAAGATATGCTTGGCCATTCTAAAAAGATATTTTAAAAATTATGGCAAATTTTTCTTAATTTTGAGACCTCTGTAGGTTGCTTTTGCTAAAGAATATTTCTTGAATACCATTTCAAAGTTATTGGGAAGCTAAGCGCTCTCCTTCTGTCAGAAAAAAACTGGAAATAATTTGACTCCCTCAGCTGATTTTCTGTACATTAGGGATTCTGCGGTTTTGAGGACTAAAACTGAAATACTAAAATATATTGATACCTAATTAATAGAAAAACTGATTTGAAAATACTTCTGCGTTGGTTTAATGAACTGTTCTTGTTCTAAGAATGTTTCAGTGCCATTACAAGGTATGCATCTGTGTGCGAAAATGACCATTTGTAATTAGGGTTTCTCCTTCTGCTGGATCAGCAAATGCCACTTAGCGATTTGGAATTGTTTTTTTTCCAATTTTGCCTTTGATTTTGTTTGATAATTATTGTATTTGTACGACTGACTGTTTTTGTGCAGTTACCACTGTAGTTTTGGGGAAACTTCAATATGTTGTAAGCATTGACTTTATGTGCCATTACAACTTTAAGTTTTGAAAAACTAGTAAATGGAGAACTTAAGTTTAGTGCTTAATTTTATATCTCTTTCCAACATATTATGGTAGTTTTAAGAATTTTTCAGCGCACACTTGCCCTATTTTTTTACAAATTTCAATCAATTCTGGGATCACAAGTAACCATGTGATAATTGTTTTGCACATGCTGCACAGGGGTGACAGTTCATTGTTTTTGCACCAAATTTTGTAAACTGCTGATTAAACATAGTTTTTTGTGCAATTTTTGTCCTCAATATAAAAAACACAGCTGAGGGAGTGGAAATGGTTCGGCAAATCACCATTGAATCGCATTTTTTGAATTCCCAATTACAGTAAATTGATGCAAACATTCCCGAACAAGTCAAGGTTTTCCCTAACAAATGTTTTCATAATAATAATAATAATACATTTATTTGCATTAAATTTTTAGGGGTACAGTACAAATGTTATACACAATAAAGAAAAAAAGTAACTCTATATGGGATGTTTATTTATCCACCCTTTGTTTTGAGTTCAGTTTCGACTAATGTTCAATTTTTAGGTATCTAATTAAATTTATTTTATAGCTATTAGAATTCAAAAACTACTTACTTTTATTGTTATTTTAGAGTGGTACTTGCTCACAGTTCTTTCAAGTATAATAATATCATTGTCTGATTTTCGGCCAATTCTATAGCACTCATTGTCGGAAAGGCATACTGTATTTCCACTTTCCAAGTTTTTGAGGAAGAACAACATAATGCATGGGACCTCTGGAGGTATCTTTTTTTTAATTTCCACCTATATAAATGGATTAGTAGTAGCATAAATAATAAATAAAATGGTGAAAGAGTACTTTTTTACATTATATTTATAGTAATGACACTTTTGTGGAAGCCAGCCAGTAAAGCTAGTGGTTTAGGGTAAAGAGAAGTCAGGCAAAATAAGCATTCCCTTCCCACAGTTTCAAGAATACAGGGCCTGGAACTGAAAATAATGTTTCTGCATGTTGGGTGCTTTAAAATCTTTGCCTTGTTTTACTATAGATTAAACAAAATGGTCCAAGCGTACATAGAGAATACCTCTATGCTCTATCTATGATCCAAGTACCTCCTATTGCACCAGAAACCATTTTTTAAATCACATAACAACGTGTGCTTTAAATTAAACCTGTCTTAACGCTTCTGGCATGTTCGGAATATGGCTCATTCATATAATGAGGAGATGGAGTATGAAGTATGAGATTAACTTACTTTGAGTTTTTTTTCTAACTTCAAAAACAAATTTTCAGGGTTATTTGCTTTCCAAAACAACTTTGAATTTAGCCACAGAAGGGGAGAGTGTCTTTGAAGTTAGCCCATCGAAAGTTTTTTTTGTTGGCCGTTACGCTTCATTTACTAATAACCTCACATTTCCAGCTGATTTGTTTTTAATTTAAGATGATTTTTCTTATTTTTTAATTCAAAAAGATAATATAAATGTTACTGAGAAACATTGATAACAAAATGTAACGTTCTCCTCCTATACTTTTTATTTTGTAGTTTTTATGTTTTTACAAATAGTTTTATAAAATGGAACAAAAGGTAAATAATTTTTTTTATTTTTTTAAAATCGACCAAAAAACCTATGAGCACACTTTCTGTATCTCTGTAGCTAGTTATAAAAAAAATTGATTTAACTTTTATTTTCTAGAATGTATCAAAAGAAAGCAATAAAGATCCATCTACTTCTAAGGAAACAAATAAAACTTTAGAAAGAGTAGTTAGGAACCATAGTGACGAGTTTACAAAAATATACAAGGTGTTTAAGCAAGAATATGTAGTTTTAGCTGAGTAGTAAGTAAATGATAACATTTTGGAAAAAATATAGACTCCTGGTGCTTTTTATTGAAGAAACCTTATGCTATAGAAAATAAATTATTGAGTCAATCAACCCTGTAAAAAGGCAATCTAATTTTGTATTATTTTTAGCAAAATGGTACAAGCAGAAAACATACCTGGTGTCTATGTTATTCCGTCCAGAGAAACCCCATTAGTTTGGTTTGGTGTGATATTTGTTAGAAATGGTCCTTATGAAGATGGAATTTTTAGATTTACTATGTATATCGATGAATTTTTTCCAGATTGCACCTACCCAGTGGGTACCAATTAAGATTACTAATAACTTTGTTATAGTTGTCTGAACCACTTTATTTTTTTTAGAAACAATTTTTTTTAGATTTACTTTTTCTCTGATTTTTTAGAGAATAGTTTTTCATACTAGCACCCTTCACCCTGTGATACATCCTGAAACAAACGCGTTGGACTTAAGCAAGGCTTTTCCCACCTGGAGCAATAAAGAAAATCACTTGTGGCAAGTTTTAAAGTATATTTATTGGGCATTCAATAATCCTGAAGCTAGCCTCAGTCATGGTGTTAATACTGAATCATGTGAGCTGTAAGTAAGCTTCTCTTATTTAATTCCTACCAACATTTTTTGTTACCTCTCTAATTATAACCAATATTTTTTTCTAGATTCACAAAAGATAAACCTGATTTTTTTGCCAAAGTCAAAGAAATCGTACAAAATAGTCACAGTAGTCTTTATAATGACCCACCCACAGAAGATAAGCACTACATTGCATTTGCACCTTTTAACCCTGAAGTACATGACAAAAAGAAGTTGTCTTCAACTTTAAAACTCAAAGAAGTCACCAGAAAGGGTTATTCTTGGGTTTTACCAAAAAAATTTAGGCCATTAGAGAGGCCTGAATCAAGTGATACACCACAATAAATTTAAGACCTTCGTTTTGCCCAGGCCTTTGAATACTGTTTTTTTCCTGGATAATATTATGCCCTAATGAACAATGCGCCTGTTTTCCTAAAGTTGTGCAATTTTAGAACAGTAATTCTTAATATTTTTAAGTAAGTGTTATTACTTATTTACCTTATGATGATTTTAAATAGTTGACATACAGCTTTAATTGTCCACAATAAATTATTTTTTTTTAACTAATTTGATATTATTTCACTCTTATTCTCTTATTTTTTAGACCAGTCAGAATGAGAGGGCAAATAAGTTGTTTTTTTCAGTTTTACAGTAAAAAGTCACTTCAGTTCAGAGTAAAAAACATGCTTTATTGTAAAGTGACCAACTCCTAAAGGGGCAAAACCGGGACACTCCCACCGTTCAATGTATTGTATATCATGTATTTTTTTCGTATATGCAAATTTATAGATGGCAGAGAACATCCGCTTTTTTACAGTGATTTTAAAGTTACAAAATACAGTGGTATCAAAACCGGGGCTGTCCCGGCCAAACCGGGACGGTTGGTCACCTTATTTATTGTCTCTACTAATTTTTTTGGAGTTTGGCTTCAATATATTTAACTTTTAAATTTATGCCTTTTGATAATAAAATGGATAGGGACAAGAAAGAATATATAAAACCTAATTTTTATTTTCACCCTTTCTAACAGCCTCATCATACCACCCAAAATCCAACTCATAGGTCTTCCCTTCAAAATTGAAATGAGTAGGAGGTAAAGCCTCACCATTTTTAAAAGTGAATTTACTACTAAATTCTATGGAAAGTTTTGAATGGATTAAACCAATTGAACCGGTTTTTTCTGGTGCAGGATGGTACACTCTACCAGTTGATGGCACCATATAAATCTTTTGGGGTTCAAATTTGACTGTTAACAGATCAGCACCGTGATTGTAAGACAACAACTTTTCTCCATCTTTTTCTAATACATGTGTGAAAACTATTGGATAGTCATCACAGCGGATAAAATTTCTTTCCCTGCCGCAGATCGACAGATAGGGAAATTCTCGGTAACGACCGGTATTGTTCATTTTCAGTTGTTTGAAAAAGAAACGTAAAAAGGCTTTCTCTTTGAAGCATGATGTAAAGTTTTTTATTCGAGCATCATCCAAAAATAACTAAAAAAAAAAACTGGAAATCAATCATTGGTATCAATAAAAACTTTTTACTTTAGGTATTTTCAAAATGCATGGGAAAAGCTTAAATTTTATACAAAGACTTACCATTCCTTGGTGATTTATGTAGTAAAAATATTCCCGAACTTTTGGTTCAGGCTCCTGCCCTTGAACATAAAAAACCTCTTTGTTTCTTAAAACAGGTAAATTGGAAATATTCCTCAATAGTGCTCGATTTATTAATTTACACCCCATTCCTATTTCTTGAATTTTACACTCTTAATTTAAAAACAAATATGACCTTGGACTTATGACCATATCATAACCTCTCATTTGAATAAAAGAATAATGTTATTTTAAGCTATTTGCATAGGACAGCTCATGAAAAAACATTTTTTTGTCGTTTTATACACATTTCTTTTACTTCTAGGTAAAAAAATCAATTTTCCATAGCAATGACTCCAAGCACAAGTAAATAAAATTCTAACAAAAACTAAAAAGAAAAGAATATGAAACTACTTTTAGTGTAAACTACCAGTTCTGCCCATTTTAACCTTGATCGGCGGCTTTTAGACCAAAGACAGTTTTATAGTAATTAAAACTTTTCTTTAGGAAAGATGAAATTAAAAATTCTTGCTCTATAATTAAAATAAAACTTATATTCCATACCTTAAATACTATTATTCTACATGTAATTTATTAATGGTCAATTATAATTAGTTCATCAATGCCCCAATCCTCATATGAATGATCAGGAAGATACCTTCTAATAATAATGGGAATTTTTCTTTGTTTTAGTTCTTTCATGGCAATTTGTAGAGGATCTGTTTCTCCATCTAATTCTACCATAACTGGAGCACACATTGCAATCTGTAGGGCCCTGGTGCCCAGAACTCGAGCACGCTCATATTTGGTCATATATTTAGTGGTTATTCGCTTGTCTTTAGGAACTCCACCACCTGCTTGTCCTAAAAAAAGAATAAAGCCAATAACTGCAAAGTTGAAAACCTGCGCATCTTGTCCTACATTGCCACCATGAATTGACCTTAAACCCGGCTTAATTTTAAAGACGAACCTGGCTGCAAAATATCAATATGATCCCCGTCCTCATCAGGCTGCTCTAACTCCTCAATGTTGTCATCCTCTACTTCATCATCGAAATCGTCACCGCCGCCCACATCATTGTCATCGTATTCTTCATCAGCCATTATTTTTTGTTACTTTATAAAAGAAAAATATAAAAATTTTGAACAAAACAAGCGTGAAATTTAACCTCAAATTTTTGTTGTATACAAAAAAAATGTTGGGATTTTTTTATGGCGTGTTCAGAAATTTTCCACGGAGGGGTCAAAAAGTACATCGATTGTCAAAATAGAGCAATGAATCCTGATCAGGTGAATTCGAATGGGAGCGAAATAACCCGCCGTGCACATGGGCTGCATTTACAGCCAATTGACACAGTTTATGCAAAAAATTTTCCGGTTTGTCCACTACCATTTGACTGGATCACTGGAATGAAAAAGTCGCCTAGAATGTCCACGTGACTTTTGTTTCTAATAGCGCCAAGTTCCGAGCTACGTTCAAAAAAAGTACCGTTACAAAAAAGAAAAGAGTGGAGGGAAGAGCGTAGGTTGCAGTTTAATTCATTTTCGAGTCGGCGACGGCGATTTTTTGGAAGGGCCGCAAAAGACGCTGTTTTTTTTTTACAAATTTTTCAAAAATTTCCACGTTTTTTCGCAAATTTTTGGTAAGTAAACAATTTCATTTTATTTCGGGTTTTCAAGCGCACATTTTAAAGTGCGAATCTGGCATTTTTATGCTCCAATTTGTTGTTTAATTGGCAATTATTATATTTTATTGTATACAAAGGAGAAAGTTCAGCTACCTCATTATAAAACAACATGTCAGCCGCCGGAAAACGTAAGAGAGTGCCCACAAAAAAAGCCGCCGCAGCCAAAAAACGGAAGGAAGAATCAGAAGAATCTGACCTAAGTGAGGGCAGTGAAGACCAGGAACCCCAAGATGAAGTTCTTATAACTGGTAAGGCATTTATTGACTTATTTACCATTTGGGGTTAAGCATGCTCTTGCTATTTAGATTTTCTTTGATTTCTGCAAGATAAAGTTTTACTTTTATTTCCTCTCAAAAAATTAATTCTTAGTGCTATCCATAACTTTACTGTTTAATTTCCATTTATTGCCAGACATTTAATTTTTTAAAAATGACTTAGGGTCTATTTATTTAAAACTAAATTCTATACCATTTTGACATAAATATTTTGTTACATTTTGGAAAGCAAAGATGTCTGAATCTTCATGCTTTTCAAAACTGAAAACAAAGTACAGAATTGGTAAAATTCAAGCAAACACTGCTGGTACAACAAAAAAATCAAACATTTCCACAGACAAATGTTGTGAAGTTCTTCCCCAGTGATTCCATGGTATCTGATTGGAGGGGGGATACAGGCCATATGCCCAAATTGATCATCTTATTAAAAAACTTTCAATGTATTCAATGTTCTCTGTAATCTATGCAACTTAATGTGGCTAAATGTTTTAAAAATGTACTTTTATGCTCATGGTCAGTCTATTTTGAGTTATTATTTGGTTTGCTGGGGGGTGAATAGGTGAGTTACTGGTTTTACAAAAAAGAATAATAAGAGTTATGTTGGGACTAGGCTACTGAGACTCCTGCGTTCGAAAAATATTCAATAAAATTAAATTATAAATATCCAATTAAGAAAAAGCAAAATAAAAATAAAGTAATAATAATCAACACAAAAAAGAATGTGGAGCCTCTACTTTAAAGTGTTAAAATGTAGGTATTACTATTCAAATATAATGGTAGGTTAAGCTGACCTTCCTTAATTCTATTTAATAGGTATTGTTACTATTTTAATTATTTTTTGTAACTTTCTTTGCTTTTTTTTGTAAGTCTTACAGAAATAAAGATCTAAACTAAACCTAGTTATTTATAAGGTAGTAGTAAAAAGTGTATTTATTTTTTATTGCATAAAGGAAAACAGTTCTCTGTATACCTAAGTCACTTTTTAAGTTGATAAATTTTTTTTATTGAACTCTCAATTGAATAAGGAATAATAGGTTTTAAGTGTATATATTTTTCAGCTACTGTATTAATAATTTTGGCTGCCAAGTACATAAATATACTTTGAACAATTGGATTGGCAGTCTATGCAAAGGGGAAATGAATCTTCATATTAGAGTTATATTTATAATATTTATGGTTTTGTGGAGTTTTCTTGTGTGTATATTTTTTTTTAAGTTACAAAATATATTACTACACCACTTAATTTTTTTTGTTTTTTTTTTTAACTTTCTGTTTTTTGAAAAGATTAGTTATACTTATGTGGTGGGTACTCTGTAAAGGGTCAGTCCATATCAAGTCAACCAGGGTATTTTACCACACCATCTCCGATGTTGATGATTTTTAGTATACATGTTTTTCCTACCAAAAAACTGGAAAATCCAAAATTTCAGACTTTTTTGACCAGTTGTTTATTTTGAATTAATTTTTGAAAATCGAAAAAGTCACTTATTTGTCCTTAACATGTGCGCACAAAATTAGGAATATCCAAAGAACCACTTATAATAGAAAAGTAGGTGAAGGTTCATTTTAAAGCTCTTATAAAGACCTTTCATATGAGAATATTGCATAACATATATTGAAAAAAAAAAATAAAAAAAAAAATTTTTGATTTTTTTTTTTGAAAAATTTCAAAAAGGCCATTTTTAATTTTTTTCAAAAAATTATATTATTTTCTTTAAAGTGTTATTAAACTATTCACAAAATTTTGAGATGGACAAATCATGGGTTCAATGTGAAAAAATTTATTAAAAATGTCACATGCATGAAAAATCGCCTATAAAATGTACTTAATATTTTTGATATTTTTTTTGACATTGAACCCATCATTTCTCCATCATAAAATTTTGTGGATAATTAAGTAACACTTTGACCAAAATTATATATTTTTTTCAAAAAAATTAAAAATGGCCTTTTTGAATTTTTCAATTTTTTTTTTTCAATTTTTTATTTTCAATTTTTTTTTTTTTAAATTATGTTGTGATATTTCATAAAAAAGAGCTTCAAAATGACTTTAAAATGAGCCATTTATTACTTTCCTAGTGTAAGTGGTTCTCGAGATATTGCTAGTTTTGTACATTCTTGTTAAGGTCAAAATGCTGACTTTTTTATTTTGAAAAATTAAAAAAAAAAACTACGAATCAAAAAAATCTAAAAATTTGCATTTTCAACTTTTATGGTAAGAAGAAAATATATACCAAAAATCATCAAAATTGGAATTGGTCGCGTAAAATTTTTGTGATTTTTTGGTTGATTTGATATGGAAGACCCTAGGGTCAGTCCATATCAAGTCAAACAGGGTATTTTACCACACCATCTCCGATGTTGATGATTTTTAGTATACATGTTTTTCCTACCAAAAAACTGGAAAATCCAAAATTTCAGACTTTTTTGACCAGTTGTTTATTTTGAATTAATTTTTGAAAATCGAAAAAGTCACTTATTTGTCCTTAACATGTGCGCACAAAATTAGGAATATCCAAAGAACCACTTATAATAGAAAAGTAGGTGAAGGTTCATTTTAAATCTCTTATAAAGACCTTTCATATGAGAATATTGCATAACATATATTGAAAAAAAAAATAAAAAAAAAAATTTTTGATTTTTTTTTTGAAAAATTTCAAAAAGGCCATTTTTAATTTTTTTCAAAAAATTATATTATTTTCTTTAAAGTGTTATTAAACCATTCACAAAATTTTGAGATGGACAAATCATGGGTTCAATGTGAAAAAATTTATTAAAAATGTCACATGCATGAAAAATCGCCTATAAAATGTACTTAATATTTTTTTTGACATTGAACCCATCATTTCTCCATCATAAAATTTTGTGGATAATTAAGTAACACTTTGACCAAAATTATATATTTTTTTCAAAAAAATTAAAAATGGCCTTTTTGAATTTTTCAATTTTTTTTTTTCAATTTTTTATTTCCAATTTTTTTTTTTGTTAAAATTATGTTGTGATATTTCATAAAAAAGAGCTTCAAAATGACTTTAAAATGAGCCATTTATTACTTTCCTAGTGTAAGTGGTTCTCGAGATATTGCTAGTTTTGTACATTCTTGTTAAGGTCAAAATGCTGACTTTTTTATTTTGAAAAATTAAAAAAAAAAACTACGAATCAAAAAAATCTAAAAATTTGCATTTTCAACTTTTATGGTAAGAAGAAAATATATACCAAAAATCATCAAAATTGGAATTGGTCGCGTAAAATTTTTGTGATTTTTTGGTTGATTTGATATGGAAGACCCTAGGGTCAGTCCATATCAAGTCAACCAGGGTATTTTACCACACCATCTCCGATGTTGATGATTTTTTGTATACATGTTTTTCCTACCAAAAAACTGGAAAATCCAAAATTTCAGACTTTTTTGACCAGTTGTTTATTTTGAATTAATTTTTGAAAATCGAAAAAGTCACTTATTTGTCCTTAACATGTGCGCACAAAATTAGGAATATCCAAAGAACCACTTATAATAGAAAAGTAGGTGAAGGTTCATTTTAAAGCTCTTATAAAGACCTTTCATATGAGAATATTGCATAACATATATTGAAAAAAAAAATAAAAAAAAAAATTTTTGATTTTTTTTTTGAAAAATTTCAAAAAGGCCATTTTTAATTTTTTTCAAAAAATTATATTATTTTCTTTAAAGTGTTATTAAACTATTCACAAAATTTTGAGATGGACAAATCATGGGTTCAATGTGAAAAAATTTATTAAAAATGTCACATGCATGAAAAATCGCCTATAAAATGTACTTAATATTTTTTTTGACATTGAACCCATCATTTCTCCATCATAAAATTTTGTGGATAATTAAGTAACACTTTGACCAAAATTATATATTTTTTTCAAAAAAATTAAAAATGGCCTTTTTGAATTTTTCAATTTTTTTTTTTCAATTTTTTATTTCCAATTTTTTTTTTTGTTAAAATTATGTTGTGATATTTCATAAAAAAGAGCTTCAAAATGACTTTAAAATGAGCCATTTATTACTTTCCTAGTGTAAGTGGTTCTCGAGATATTGCTAGTTTTGTACATTCTTGTTAAGGTCAAAATGCTGACTTTTTTATTTTGAAAAATTAAAAAAAAAAACTACGAATCAAAAAAATCTAAAAATTTGCATTTTCAACTTTTATGGTAAGAAGAAAATATATACCAAAAATCATCAAAATTGGAATTGGTCGCGTAAAATTTTTGTGATTTTTTGGTTGATTTGATATGGAAGACCCTAGGGTCAGTCCATATCAAGTCAACCAGGGTATTTTACCACACCATCTCCGATGTTGATGATTTTTTGTATACATGTTTTTCCTACCAAAAAACTGGAAAATCCAAAATTTCAGACTTTTTTGACCAGTTGTTTATTTTGAATTAATTTTTGAAAATCGAAAAAGTCACTTATTTGTCCTTAACATGTGCGCACAAAATTAGGAATATCCAAAGAACCACTTATAATAGAAAAGTAGGTGAAGGTTCATTTTAAAGCTCTTATAAAGACCTTTCATATGAGAATATTGCATAACATATATTGAAAAAAAAAATAAAAAAAAAAATTTTTGATTTTTTTTTTGAAAAATTTCAAAAAGGCCATTTTTAATTTTTTTCAAAAAATTATATTATTTTCTTTAAAGTGTTATTAAACTATTCACAAAATTTTGAGATGGACAAATCATGGGTTCAATGTGAAAAAATTTATTAAAAATGTCACATGCATGAAAAATCGCCTATAAAATGTACTTAATATTTTTTTTGACATTGAACCCATCATTTCTCCATCATAAAATTTTGTGGATAATTAAGTAACACTTTGACCAAAATTATATATTTTTTTCAAAAAAATTAAAAATGGCCTTTTTGAATTTTTCAATTTTTTTTTTTCAATTTTTTATTTCCAATTTTTTTTTTTGTTAAAATTATGTTGTGATATTTCATAAAAAAGAGCTTCAAAATGACTTTAAAATGAGCCATTTATTACTTTCCTAGTGTAAGTGGTTCTCGAGATATTGCTAGTTTTGTACATTCTTGTTAAGGTCAAAATGCTGACTTTTTTATTTTGAAAAATTAAAAAAAAAAAAACTACAAATCAAAAAAATCTAAAAATTTGCATTTTCAACTTTTATGGTAAGAAGAAAATATATACCAAAAATCATCAAAATTGGAATTGGTCGCGTAAAATTTTTGTGATTTTTTGGTTGATTTGATATGGAAGACCCTAGGGTCAGTCCATATCAAGTCAAACAGGGTATTTTACCACACCATCTCCGA
This sequence comes from Oxystoma pomonae, assembly GCA_963921995.1. NCBI lineage: Eukaryota > Metazoa > Arthropoda > Insecta > Coleoptera > Brentidae > Oxystoma > Oxystoma pomonae. Next base: position 115,678,843 of record OY998166.1, on the reverse strand, counting down.
TGTTGATGATTTTTAGTATACATGTTTTTCCTACCAAAAAACTGGAAAATCCAAAATTTCAGACTTTTTTGACCAGTTGTTTATTTTGAATTAATTTTTGAAAATCGAAAAAGTCACTTATTTGTCCTTAACATGTGCGCACAAAATTAGGAATATCCAAAGAACCACTTATAATAGAAAAGTAGGTGAAGGTTCATTTTAAAGCTCTTATAAAGACCTTTCATATGAGAATATTGCATAACATATATTGAAAAAAAAAATAAAAAAAAAAATTTTTGATTTTTTTTTTGAAAAATTTCAAAAAGGCCATTTTTAATTTTTTTCAAAAAATTATATTATTTTCTTTAAAGTGTTATTAAACTATTCACAAAATTTTGAGATGGACAAATCATGGGTTCAATGTGAAAAAATTTATTAAAAATGTCACATGCATGAAAAATCGCCTATAAAATGTACTTAATATTTTTTTTGACATTGAACCCATCATTTCTCCATCATAAAATTTTGTGGATAATTAAGTAACACTTTGACCAAAATTATATATTTTTTTCAAAAAAATTAAAAATGGCCTTTTTGAATTTTTCAATTTTTTTTTTTCAATTTTTTATTTCCAATTTTTTTTTTTGTTAAAATTATGTTGTGATATTTCATAAAAAAGAGCTTCAAAATGACTTTAAAATGAGCCATTTATTACTTTCCTAGTGTAAGTGGTTCTCGAGATATTGCTAGTTTTGTACATTCTTGTTAAGGTCAAAATGCTGACTTTTTTATTTTGAAAAATTAAAAAAAAAAAAACTACGAATCAAAAAAATCTAAAAATTTGCATTTTCAACTTTTATGGTAAGAAGAAAATATATACCAAAAATCATCAAAATTGGAATTGGTCGCGTAAAATTTTTGTGATTTTTTGGTTGATTTGATATGGAATGACCCTAAATATAAATAATATTTAATATTTTTGTAGTTTTATTTTTCTGTTTATTGTAACATGTTATTGTAAAATTCATATTTGAATTTCTATTAACATATTAGAATGAATTCATTACCGATATTTAAAAAATTGTTGCAGGTCATGGAGACATCCTTGATGAACTCAGTCAACTTCCAAAAGAGTTGCTCGACACTCTTATCAATCCAGTGGGTCAATTGATTTTCTTTGGAAGTGTCAACTGGGATGCTTGCGGAAAAAGAGATTTCAAAGGCATCAAAATGTACCCAAACTTGTACTATCCAACCAGATTTGGTGACTGGAAAGTAAGATTTGTATTAAGGCCATATAGTTTCTCCAGATATTAAAGACAAAAATGGCGCCAGCAGGCACGTATAGCCATCCATAAAATCTAAAAGAAAATTTTTTGGTTGAAAATGCAATTATCTATCTTGGTGTGAAAACCGCGTGTTGCTAGCTGCTACGGTTTATGAGTTACAATTTATTTAAGTTTAACCCTCCCTCCTACCCTCTTGCCAGCAACTAGCGACACGCGATTTTCACATTAAGATAGATAATTACATTTTTAACCAAAAAAAAACTATATTTTTTTTTTCAAAACCTTTTTTCCATTTTTTTTTTTGGTTGAAAATGCAATTATCTATACTTATGTGAAAACCGCGTGTCGCTAGCTGCTACGATTCGTGAGTTACAATTTTAAGTTTAATCCCCTCACCTATCCACTTGCCAACCCCCCACCCCCACCAAAAACTAATCAGCTCGGCGTAGAGTGACAAAGAATTTTTGTGCCAAATTTGATAAGATTCAGTTTAGCGGTTTTTGAGTAATCGTGTTACCAACAGACAGACAGACACCACAATAAAATTTTGTATTTAGGTCCTTTTTGACCCAAATAAGTTATTTTTAGTGGAATTAAAAAAACTTTTTGACGATTCCAATAGCCTCCATACTATGTAGGGATGGCTAAAAAACTAGAACTGGCAACGCCTTTCTTCTTATTTTTTTAACTCTGCATGTTTGTCCTTTTCAAATTCCTAATAAAAATATGTGTCCATGTTATAGATAAATCAAATATTATCTTTCAAGGTCCGTCTGGCAGTGAGCGGCTCCAACTCGGGCCACAACGTCCTAGTCGATGGCGAAGGCAAGACATACACTTTTGGCCGTAACCCTCATGGGCAGCTTGGTTTGGGTAACACAGATTCGACAGGGAAGCCCACTCTCGTTCCCGCTTTAGAAAAAATGAACGTGATTAGTGCTGCCACCGGAAGGCATCATACTTTGTTTTTAACTGACACAGGTACGGGTCGCACACCCTTAGATTGATTAATACCTAAAACTAAATGATAAAGAGGTTGCAGCTGAAGTTTTTTGTGATCATGTATAAGTCATGATTTTCTTTTAAAGAGAAATTGTTTAACTCTTTTTGACCCATGTAAAATAAATAATGGTATTCCCCAGGGTTCTGTGTTGGGCCCTATTTTGATTTTTTAATATTAATGATTCAAATGCAATTTCGACAATTTCGCGAATTTTTGCCATTCTTATTTGTTGTGATAAATTGCTCTTTGCTCCCTTGGTCTTTAAATAACTATTAAAACTGTTATTTGTTACTAGGTACTGTATATGCCTGTGGTATGAACAATTCAGGGCAATGCGGTGTTGGAAATTCCCAGCCTCAAATTTTAACTCCTACAAGGATAAATTACAGAGGTCCTCCGATCATAAAGGTATGTTTCCTACTTTCAAGAATAAAAATGAAATTATTAAGATTTTTTACATTTATCCACTTGCATCTGAGCATCAGCTACAATGCTGCTTAAGCTACAGCTTTGATTATACAGGGTTTGACATTTCTCGTCTATGGTGCCAAAATAGAGTGTTTTGAAAAAGAAGCGCAATGGCTAGTAAATGAGAGCGAAAGAGATAATAAACTTGAGAAACACATCATTGTTTCAAACTTTCAAAAAAGGAACTTTGCTCTTAATAAGCTCTTGATATGAGCATTCTAAAAAAGTAGAAGTTCCTTGTTTGAAAGTTTGAGACAATGATGTGTTTGAAATTAACTCTGTATTTCAGACTTCCATTGTATTTATACACGACGTTTCGATCAGTACAATCTGCGCATATCTGCGCAATCTCTACGTACTTATATTCTATGGGAAATCACTCAACCGTGAAGTTTGGAAGTTGACTCTGTACAAGGAGGAACTTCCAAATATTTTAAATTTCAACACTGTATAAGCTGATTCTGCCCAATAAAGGCAGCTTCAAGGAATTTTCGTTTCTTCCAGTGTGACTCCTTGTGCAAACCTTTGCGTCTGTCCGCTTGATTTGGTGTTGTTTTGACCATGCATGTTCGGCAATTTCTGATTTTGTTACCTCTTTGGGTGTTCGTCTGATATTCCTTAAGCCTAACATAAAGTGGTCTTTTTGTTTCGCCTATGTATGATTCATCACACTCACAAGGAACTTGGTAAATGCATTCCTTATTTGGTTTGTTCTCCGGTTTTGTTTTACCAAGGAGGCTTCGAATTGTATTATTAGATTTAAAAGCTGTTTTAGTATTTAGGTTGTTCACTACTCTTCAAATTTTCTCTGATACTCCTTTAATGTATAGAATTGTAAGAAATGCATTTGCCTGATTTTGGTCTTGTAATGTCTGCCTATTTGCTGAAATAGTATCTGTTATAAGTTTAGGGCTGTAACCATTCTGCGGCAGATCCTTCTTAATATTACTTATTTCGATTTCTAAGTCATGAGAATTGTTACAAATATGAACGACTCTGTTATACAAAGTTCTTATTATGCCTCGTTTGGTTGTAGCAAAATGATTTGAACCTTGATTTAAACCTTAAATATTTGGAAGTTCCTCCTTGTGCGGAGCCAACTTCTTAAACTACGGTTGAGTAATGTTCCATAGTTCAAGCTCAAATATGCTTTATTATCAAAAAAATTCAAGGATTTTTATACACAAAACCCTTAATTACTAGTAAATGAAACAAATACAACAATAAAAATCAATAAACAGTATCAAAAAACACAAAAATTAAAGTTTAAAATAACAATAATAAGGTAAGGTAAAATCATGTATAAATAAATAAAATCAGATTATGTTTTAAAACTAGATTAGATCAAAAATCAATAAAACAGTTAACAGTTTAATCTGAAGATATTATATGTATAAGGTATTTTATTGTGAAAGTTAATTTATACATAACTACATAGTAAAACTGCACATTACACAAACCTTACTAAAATCTATCACCAAAAAATTCATCAATTGTATAGTATGCTCTGTCAACCAGCAAGGCTGGAACTGATTTTCTGAATAGTTTGTAACTTTCAAGATTTTTTACATTGGGTAGGAAGTTTATTGTACACTTTGATACTGTCATATATTAAAGATTGTTTGGTAAGTGACGAACATGGAATGGGGAGTGGAATATTATTTCGATTTCGAGTGTTATAGGAATGATTGCAAGTTATATTTTTTGAATATCAAGCACACAGTTTCCAAAATAAAAAGACCTACAGCTGTTAAAATTTTGTGTTTTTGAAATAAGGCTTACAATGTTCCCTGAGATTAGCACTACAAAGATATCTCACAGCTCGCTTCTGCAAGGTAAAAACAGAATTAAAAATAAATTTGCTGGTGATGCCCCAGAAAGCTATACCATATCTAAGCATGGATTCTATTAAGGCAAAATAGGTGGTCTTGGCGATCTTTTGACCTAATTCGGAAAAGGTTTTACATACTGCATAACACCCTGATGCAATTTTTTTATTTAGGTTTGATATGTGGTTTTTGAAGTTCAGTTTGTTGTCAATAGTAATCCCCAAGAACTTTGTATTTTTGCTAGACTCTATGACCCTATCACATAGATATCATCAATATCATCTATGGAAAACTTAAAACTTTTGTCTTTTGAACATTTAAAGCATAGAAAATTTGAGTCACACCACTTTTTTATTTTTTGTATATCTTCAGAAATAATGTATAGTATATAAGTATGTAGCCTTAGGAATAGATTGTAGTTTGTACCTGAAGACGATCAGAGATTGTACCGATCGAAACGTCGCAATGTTCTTGAAAATTTTAAGTGCTATCAAGGGTGAAAAATTTTTTTGGTCTGGACATCCAGAATTTCTGTATTATTTAGGGTTTATTTCAAATTAAGGAGAAAGGAATTACTTGATAATCAGTAAAAAAGATTTTGAAGACAGGTGTGTAGGACTAGTATGTTTTTGGGTAAAGCTGTCATGTCATCAGCATATTGTTTTAGTGTTTACATCTATAACAACTGGAGGTTAATTTTTTTTGCAGATCGGTTGCGGAGCGGAATTCTCGGTCATTCTGGACATCAAAGGTGGTCTCCACACTTTCGGTCTTCCAGAATACGGCCAGCTGGGCCACAACACCGACGGAAAATACTTCATTACCTCGAGCAAAATGTCATTCAATTTCGTAACCAGTCCAAAACGGGTATGCATCTGTTTATTAAAAATTAATGAGTTACTTTGATTTTTCTTCCATATTCTATTAATCCCCGACGAGAATTCAAAGAGAGGGGTGTAAGTTTGACTCTTAGTATCATTAGTAGTATTATTAATACCTAGTTATTTATTCCTATTTCACATACCTGAAGGTACCTGACTATAATAGGTATTTACGTCACTAGACCGGAAAGTTGGTCTTGGCGAATCCTGTAAACCTACAAAGACCTGTAAAGACACTTTCCGGTCGTGTATCGTACGTACGTTTTTTTTCGAACGATCAGAAAAAACTAATAAGAAAATGTTCGCTTTCTGCTTCTTATTCGCTAGAAAGCCGTTGCCGCTAAGGCCAGTAGTTTTTAAGATCAAAACTAAAGAAAGACAAGTAAACTTTTGTGGACCATGGCCAACTTATCAAGCAGAATAGTGATAAAACAACTCATGAAAGGCAGATTTCTTGATGACTTTAATGTTGTCGAAAAATCGTACGGAAAGTGGTTATTTTCCGGTCGGTATTATATACTATTTTGACACCTTACTGAATATGACTAACTACTTTTTATTTCTTTTTAACTTATCTGGTTTAAGTCGTTTTTTGTTAGTTTTTTAAGTAAGTGACTTGGACAATAAAGCATGTTTAAACCAGTGAACCGATCTTTGGAAAGCTTATAAAAAATGCTATACGACGGTCATAAGTTTTTAGGTAAAATTGAAAAACTATCCTTAAATTAAAACTCTTTAAAAATCAATTTTACATTAAAACGATAACCTGCGGAATTTTTAACACCAAAAACGTTTAGCGCGTTTTATAAGCTTTCCAAAGAGGTTCCACAAGTGGAGTATTTCCATTTAAAACTTAGAAGTTAGTGGGGGTGGCACATAAGGGGTAGTAAGAAAATAGAAATCTTTATTGAACCAAAAAAAAATTACATTTCTACAGGAGCTTCTTACTCTAATTATACATACATTTTTGTCAGGTACATTAAGAAATTAAATTAATTTAGTTAAAGGTTACCTATAATTTAGAATAAAAAAATAATACATAAAAGGACAATAATTATTATCACATAAAATTATATCCATGGTAAGGTTTCAGTGACTCACCATATTATGACGTGTAGTCAGGTATTAATTCTTCGCCACTTCAGTGACGGAGCAAATAGGAGTAGTTTTTACGAAAATTTTTACGGTGGTTGGGGGTTTTAAAAATTTTTTAATTTTACTTGTTTTCAGGTAGTTTTATACATTGAAAAAAGCAAAGACGGTCACGTGGCGCCGGTCGAGGTGACCGAAATCGTTGATTTCAGTTGCGGCAGCAATCACACCGTGGCGATCGACAGCAAGAAACGTGCCTTTTCGTGGGGATTCGGCGGACTGGGGCGGTTGGGCCATGCCGAACAAAAGGACGAAATGGTAAGTAGCAAGCATTTTTTTTTTTTGTTATATTTTCTTTTTAATTTTTTTTTTTGTTATTTTTTTATTATTTTTTTTATTTTTGTTGATAGTTTTTTTTTTTCAAAGGGCGGTATTTACTAAGATAGACTAAGGTTGAGGAGTACGGGACGCATGTCAAGTGATTTTGCAAGGAAAAAACACAGATTTCCCCAGTATTTCAAGAAAAAAATGTTAAGGAAAAAGGTTGGCAGTGGGTTTGTCCCTGTATAGTAGGATGGTTATTTTCCAACAAAATTATTCAAACTATATTACTCTAGCTAGGCTTTCACATTTTAAAATTTAATTTTCTCAAAACAATGTTGCATGGACATTTCGCCTTTCTCCCGTGGACTCTTCAATTGCGATATGGTTCAGCTCAAAATCAATTTTTAGATACCCATGTATATGTCACTCAAGACATTGTACATGTCTTGAGTGACCCTGGGGAGGCGGGTGGATTTTGCGAAACGTTGGCGTTTCGGGGGAGGGACGTTTCATTGACAAGATCCCTCAACCCACAAACCTGGACCTTCAAAAAAAAAGTAATTTTAACTGTATCTTAGTTTGAGTTTTGTTTTTTTTTTATTTTTTTTTGTTTTTTATTAATTTTATCAGTGTTTTAGTTTAAAAATATCGTGTATTTGTTTTACTTTTTTTTAAATTTTTTTTAAATTGTAAAATAATTAAACCAAAAATTTATTTATTTATTTATTACACAAGTATCAACAGCACTGAATGCCAATTACAGATACGTCTTAAAGCTACCCTGAAATAAAAAATAAAAAGAAAGTTATGCAAGTACACTATTTTAGTAAACAAAAATAAAAATTAATTATTAAATTTATATGTGTCATTAATAATTTTGTAAATTAGTTATACACAGGTACACAACTAGGACCCTTATTCAGATAATTTACATACATCCATTCAATTAAAAATTGGTAAAAAGTCTAAGTATATATATGTTTTACAACATCTAATAAAAACGCAGGTAGGTACCAAAACAACAGGATTATAAGACACCACCCAACTAGTAAAATAAAATATTTAAACAAAAAAGAAAAACACAAGTTAAAATACAATAAATTGAGAAAACAGTCAAATAAAAGAGAGAACATACTAAAATAGATACATACTTATTTAAGAATATTTAAGTTAGTTTACCTATTGGTTTTCAGTTTATTTTCGACTAGTTGTTTAAACTTACTGAGACTAGTTGTATCTACATCAATATTTTTATTTATTTATCCATTCATTCATTTGCAAAGTATCTACAGCCATATGCCAATTACAGACATCTAACCTATCAAAAAGTTTGTTTAAAAATAAATGCTTTAGATTAATATTAATATTATAAATTACTGCAAATTCCGCAATTTGTTATGAATAATTTTTTTAAAATGCTTAAGATTAACATTGTCAATATCGATTTCGGAAGCATACAAATTAAAAAAATTACACAATTGATAAATTGGTGAGCTCTTGTATAGATTTGTTCTGGGAAAAGCTAGATAAAATGTTTGTTTGTTTCTAGTATTAACACGACTCACCGCAAATGGTAGATGATTTAAAATATCAGGACAGTCAATTTTACCTTTTAAAATTTTAAACATGGTACACAAGAATGTTTTAATCCTTCTACTACATAAAGACAACCTATTAAATATACCTAGTAGATAGTTGTTATCACATCCTCTCAGCGGATAAGTTCCAAACTTTTTAAAAAACATATACTTTAAGAATTTTCTTTGTACACCCTCAATGAGATTCACCCAAATGTTGTATTGTGGAGACCAAATTATATTTCCATATTCTAATATTGGTAGGACTAATGAGTCAAACAAATATAGACTTACATCCACATTTAAGTTTCTGGTGTTCCGTGTAATTAATCCTGCTACTTTTTGAGCACTTTTAATTTTCTCACTAATGTGGTTGGAATATGACAAATTTGTGTCAAAAATTACCCCCAAATCTTTTTGATTTTCCACTCGTTTGAGTACTGCATTATTAACTTTGTAGTCAAAGTTAATAACATTCCGATTAAGGGTATATGACATACATGCACACTTATCCGGGTGTAAAAAAAAAAACCATTTTCTTGACACCAATCAGAAGCACTAGTAAAATCATTCTGCAGAGATCTACAGTCTTCACACGAGATAATTTCCAAAAACAATTTAAAGTCATCTGCAAATAATAATCCTGAAGCGCCTCTGACTTGCCTCAATAAATTGTTTATCGCTATAATAAAAAGAAGAGGTCCTAAATTTGAGCCCTGAGGCACCCCCGACGTACTTACATACTTTGATGATTTACAGCCTTTCAACTCAACATATTGATATCTCTTATCTAAATATGACTTAACTAGTTTTGACAAATAAACTGAAACATCCATTTCCATTAAAGCTTTTAAAATAACTGTGTAAAATTGTTTTACTTAAGGCCACAAAAACGGCATAGATTTGACAACACTGCTTTGCTATTTTTTTGAAAATTCAATAATAGGTGGCATCACTAATGGCATTTCGAGTGAGATTGTGTAGTGTTCAGAACACGGTGCGAACACCATATGTGAGGCTAGCCTTCTATTAGCAGATTTTCCGCGCGGATTTTAAGTTATGGTGAAGGTTCCAATAGTTTTGTCACTGTTTCACTCACTGACAGACAAAAAAAGCTTATGGAAGTCCAGCCTTGGACAAGTGGCCGGTGGCTATGCGGAACCTGAATTCCAATACTCCAATCAAACTCACTCAGTTTCCCTGGGCCTACCAAATTACGTGACCTAGGCGTTTCAGAATTCCGGCAGAATCTCGCTTGTAGAGAAAAAAACAATAACTTTTTTGTTATTGGATAATAGGATTTATAAAAATCTACAACCGTATCCATCCAAAGGATTTTTCAAAATATGGTGTATTGTTTTCAAAAAATTAAAAAATCCAAAAATTGTTGTTACAGATTTCTGTGTTATCAACGAAGCTAAAGAAAAAGCCAGGTAAGATTTTTTTACTATTGTTAGCCGTGTTTATTTTATTTCGGGAATGAGAGAGTCCAGTAAAAAACTGTCTGGATACGGTTGTGAGGAATTCAAAAATAAATATTCCTGCCAAATTTCAACAGATTCCGTTTTGTAGTTTCCGATATTCTGCCCGGTAAAGATTGGCCCAAAAACAGCAAAGCAGTGTTGTCAAATCTATGCCGTTTCTGTGGCCTTAACAGATGTTATAATTAGATATAGGTACATCATACAAAATCGGCTGACATTGTTAATTTATACTTAAGTGATAATTTTTTGATGACTGTAAATTAGTCTTGACTAAAATAAAGGATTTATATATAAAAACCAAATAAATAAATAAACTATGGTCCTTAGTAAATATCGCCCTTAATGTCTGTTTTATAATTAGTATGTTTTCAGATCATACTCAATACATATTGAAAAGAGTGGCTTCTCTTTCTTTCATAGAGCATTTTCTCTGTTCCGAAAAAGAGTGTGATATATGAAAGAAAAAGATGCTTGATTTACTATATGTTTTGAATACGATGTGAAAACATACTAAATGACTTGTTTTTACCTAATACAACTAGAAGACTGATAATAATATCGCCACCTTATTAAACAAGCTATAAAAGGTAATTTATTTGTTTTGTTTCAGGTTCCAAGACTAATAAAATACTTTGACTCCCAATCGAGGGGCATCCGTTTGGTTTGTTGCGGGTCCACCTACAGCTTAGCATTAACCGAACACAACGGTATATTTTTGTTTGGGCAGACTAAGCGCACTGGCGAGGTAAGTAATCCACCAGCTTTTTTGTATTTTTCATGTGTTAATTATTTTTGTGTCGACGTATTTTTATAAAATGTGCGTAAACCCCATAAAAGATAACGGCGAAGTCGATAATTTAAAGAAAAAAAAAGGTTGAAAGAATGGGCGCAAATTCGTAAAAAACGTGGATCAACTTTCTGTACTATTTCAGGCGAACATGTATCCCAAACCGATCCAAGATTTGGCAGGTTGGAACATACATCATATCGCCGCCGGTTTTACCTCCATCGTGGTGGCGGCGGACGAGTCGGTGATCGGTTGGGGAGGGGCGCCGACCTATGGTGAACTCGGATTCGGCGATCTACAGAAGACCAGTACGCATCCGAAAGAGGTAAGCTTGGATGGGTGGATTTAAATTGTTTTTTTTTTGGACAGGCTCCCTAGAAAATGATAGATCTCTTAATTTATGCTTAGGCTCCATTCGCATTCGTAAACTAAATGTCATGATGGACAGATGGCTACATCTTCCAGGCGGAACTCTTCGCCATTGAAATGAGCGCACAATGGATGATAGATCGTAAGTGGCGCAACAGATCAATAAAGATACTCTCCGACAGTCAAGCGGCCCTTAAGTCTCTTGAATCCCATAGGTGCTCGTCAAGAACTAGTAGGAGCTGCCAGGACACACTGAATACCCTTGGGTGAATAAACACTGTGTCGCTGGTATAGAATCCGGGACATTCTGGGCATCGGGAAAATGATCGTGCCGACCAGCTGGCGCGCAAAGTGGCCTCCGACGTTTTCGTTGGCCCCGAACCAGCCCTTGGTATGGCATACAATACAATCAACACTGCTCTCTCAAACTAAATGAAGAATAAGTTCCACCAATACTGGAGAGAATTGCCAGGACTGGCGCATTCCAAAGAGTTCATTACAGGACAATGGTTGATTGATGGTTGTCCAGTGAGGACACCGAAGTAGTAATAGTAGTAGTAAGGGGCGGCCCACAGGCCTAGCAGTTAGGCCTCTTCATGGGCCCTTATCCTCTCACTCCCTCTACTCATCCTGCCTCTCTTTCTCCGGGCCTTCCTTACGAAGGTCAGCACGTCAGCCCATCTTAGAGAGTGTAGCTCCTCCTCTTCTATGGTGGTGGCACCCAACACTCAGCATTCCTACTAACAGTCCAATGTCCTTGTGAGTTTTTCCCAGGAGCCATTTAGTTCTGGATGCGTCTGGTCCACTCACGAACAGTATGGAGTGTCTGCACTCTCGCTCTTCCCTCCAGGACGACTTCAGTTGATCGCTCGCCCATTTATTGAGCTCGCTCTGCACCTGTTTTCTTGTGATTCCCAGGAGCGGTTCCGGTCCAATATATTGGGTTTCGACCCCAACTCTGGCAAGTTCGTCTGCCTTCTCGTTCCCTGGTATTCTCTTGTGGCCTGGGACCAGTATACCAGGAAACGAGTATCATCCTCTTGTCTGTAGCGCGTTAACGCACTCTGCGCCTGTTTTTTGACTGGCTAACAGATAGGTTTAGTATGGAGGAGGACGAGACAGCCAGACATGTGCTGTGTGTCTGAAAGATGCTTCACCAAAGCAAGTTGCGAGCCTTTTTTAGCAACAAATAATCTCTAAAGTGAGCCACAATAGACCCGCTAGTTACTGGCACACTCACAAATTACATATATATTGAAAGCTTATTGTTTGGACTTCCTAGAACTCGTAGTAAAAAAACTTTCCCACAGGTTTTTAATGAGTGACCCTGTACTATTGGTGATATCAGATAGATCCATGCTCTAATTTTGCATTTTTTTTCTCCTTCAGATAAACAAACTGCAAGGTGTCAAAGTCAATGGCCTGTCGATGGGTTACTGGCACACCATGATCATAGCGGCCGAGGACACGCCCGAACAAAAAGCGAAACTCGAAAGTTTCAAGACATACGAACCCCAATAAGTGCAGTTTTTTTTTCCAACGAAGGTTGAGTGGGAAAGGTACAGTTAAAATTGCCGCAATGCCGAAAAGGGAAATATCACGACCTCCTCCAATTGAAGGAGGCAGTGTAAATGTCATTTATAGTAGTTTCAATTGGAAAAACTGGTGCGCAACCAGTGCACAACTGTTATAAGGGCTTAAAACTTTTTCCAGCCTTTTTATCTCAAATCAAAACACACTACCCAACCATAAAACAGTTTTTCACTGGTCTTAAGTTACTTTTATATACATTGTGTCAGTACACTACGAGTGGCGCACCAAGAATTTCTAATTTTGACCGGTTGTAGTATAAATAATATTGTTGCATTTACGGCAAATTTTAAGGTGTACTTTCCCGTCAATTTGGCCAAGGCGCACTGCACCCCTACTTTCTTAAAATACGATGACTTTAAAGCCTTATTCTGTGATGGTATAAAAAGAAATCGTTGATGGCCTAAAAGTTGCTAAATTTTTAAAACATGACAAGATTTTTCCATACTTAGGGCCGGTTTATCAGTAGCGGGTGAACTCCGAGTTAAGGTAACCCTCGGGTAAAACAGGGTACCAGAATGCTGTATTTTCGTCTCTTGTTGTTTTGATTTTGGTCTTTCTTTGTGCATTGATATAGTCAACTACCGTATTTTGGGACTTGCTTAACCAAGGGGTTATCTTAACTCGTGAATCATGCTAAACCGGCCCTTAAAATGATGTTAAAGTGCATGTAATGAACGATTTTTGACAGACAATAATGTGCGCAGGTGTCAACACAGAAATCACTACCTTTTTCATTATTTTGTATGAGATTTGCGACATTTTCAGTTTCCAAATCACATTTGTTTTCAGGTTCTTTATATTTTTTACCAGTGTAAAATACTATTTGACTTTTAAGTACGATTTAATATTTATAGCGTTTAAAAATGGCAAATTCGTCTTTTACCTAGCAAAACTGTCAAAAATCTCAATGCAATTACATGAACTTTATACTTAAAGCCAAGAGTTTTTAAACCCGGAAAGGGGATTGGTTTTTAGATCTGTTCAGCTGCTATCCTGGTTTAAGAATTTTTGATTTAAAGCAACCTAAAGGCTGGGTACTTATGTTTTTAATTAAGGTAATTTTAGCATTGTTTATCGTTAATCTAGAAGGATACGATTATTAGCTTAAATAAATCGCGTCTATTATTTTAGCTAATTATCCTATCCTGTACAAACTGTCTTTCGTTTAATTTAGGTTTAAGGTTTAAAATGTATTTTTCGTAAATTTTAATGTTTTTCAGTATTTTTACAATTTTTTCCGGTTTTGTGGTTTTATTTATTTTAAGCGCCAATTGTTTACACAAAGCCCACAATTTTGTCTACATTTATTTTTATAGTTTTTAAAATAACCTTGTTCAATAAATTTGTATACAAAAAGAAAATCGGATTTTGTTTAACTCGATTTTATTTCTTGCAGAAAAATATCACAGATTTAAAAACATTGTCCACCTAGTCATCAAATTCAAAAGTCATGATGGTAGTACCAGATTAATATTCAAGTAAAAACCGAAAAAGAAAGTCTTGAGAAACTTTAGATTAAAAAGAGACAAGATACCTGACACTTACGGAGACTTTGGTTATATTATTATATGGAACAATGTTTACCTTTATGTTGTTTACAGTAAACATACCAGTGGCGTACCTACTTAAATATAAATTTACAAATGGATTATATTATTAAAATTTTACTATAATATGAAATCTGAAAATAATTCTGCTAATTTAAGCTTTGGAAGGTTACTAACAATAAATGTTTGAAGTATAATTTTATACAAAAAAAAAATTATTACAAAGTTTGTATATGATTTGAAGCAATTTCAATTTTCAACACAATAAAATTATGCCAAACATTAAAACAAAGAAACACAGTTCATAACGCCTGGAATATAAAAAAAAATATTACCCACTAGCAAAAAATTATGTTATTGTGGTAATTTTGTTATTTTTTCTGTTCATTAGCAAAAATTTACTTATACTGACTTCTTCAGTATACAATAAAGTCAATAATGCTTAGGGTATATACAGACCGCTTCATCCTCTAACCACGGTGCTATGTGGAGCGTAGTTAATAAAACCGGAATTTGGTCGATAAATACGCTAATTTTTATAACGTAATTTTCTTGTTTTTTGTCACTGATAAATTAGAACGTTTTATATTCAACTGCTCAGATTTATCACTAACAACGTGTTACAATGAAAATAATAAGGAGAAACAAAATAAAAACAAGTTCTCAAAATAAAATAATAAATTCTAAAAACCAAAAAGATTCTACCAGTCAAAAAAAATTTAGAGCAAATGTTCGAAAAGTCCTCCTTGCTCGGCTAGACAATATCCGAGCCTATTATAAAAACCCCTTCTAACGTTTCCAAGCATGTTAGTAGTAGTAGATCCAAGTATCTAGGACCATTCAAATTGCCGTAAATAAAAAATGGCCCAATTACGTATTCTCGTACAATACCCCCCCCCCCCCCCAAACATTAAAAAAAAATACAAATGCAAATTTTCCCTCGACCAATATCGAACGTGGGTTATGACGATTCAATAATGGAAAAGTGCTTTCATTTGTGAAAAGAATAGATCTCAGAAAGTTTTCAGCACGATTAGCCCTTTCCATCATTGTTTCGCAAAATTCCATACGACGATAGTTGTCCTCGGGAAAAATTTGATGCGTTTTTGACGCTTTGTAAGAATGATAACCATTCTTTTTCGAGAACACGTAAGACAGTGGCTGAAGACGTATCAACTGCTTCGGCAGTTTGGTGGCTAGTTAACTTTCGATTTTCCTCCACTGCAGCGCAAACCATCACACCTCGTACTTCCTGCTCGTCATTCAAAACAGTGGGTTTTTTATGGTGTCTTGGCGCTACACACCCAAACTTTTCAAAATTCTGCACAAACCTATGAATCGTTGATAACTAGGTTCTGGGCGATTTACAAAATTCTCCAAAAAAAGTTCTTGAATAAGTCTCAACAGTCTGCCTTGATAGTACCATTTGACTATCTGTACTTATTCGGCAACTTCGTAGACATCCATTTTTAGTTTTAAAAATGTATTATTTCACTTAAACTTATCAATCTGTTTCTCGAGCAAGGCAAAAATAAAACAAAATAAATTTCCAAAAGATAATCGAATCCACCTCGGTCGTACGGCACGGAGAGTAAATTGGACTTGATTCCCCCTATGTTCGCAGTAGCCTGAAGCTCATTGTAGAGACATCTAGGATAGACAAAAAGATTTAAATATCAATTCGAAGGGCGAGCGCAGATGGCAACGGCGGCAGTATAAATCAACCTTAATCTTCTGATAAGAGGTAGGAATTCAATATTCTTACAAACCTGAACACATGTGAATTAACTTTTATTGTTATTTGCAAGTTGGTTTAAGGACTTTACCTACCTTTATTTTATAGTCTTTATAACAAAAAACCTTCAAAAATATCTTATTTGCGCATTAACTACTTCGTCAAAAGTATGCTTTATTTTATCGTCTCTATCTTTATATTAAATCCTCCAAAAAACGTTCGAAAATATCTCATTTGACCCATCGGGAATTAACTACTTCATAAAAAAAAGTGTTTGTTGATATTTTAATCTAAGCATCTACTAATTTAAGTATATTTCATAAACTTTTTTTTTATTTTCTGTGTACTTCACTTGCTTTCCCTTTGTTTTCAAAACATTGCACGATATATTCCAAAATATCACTTTAAATGCACTGAAATATTCTCCTACTGGTAAAAAACACACTGTAAACGTTTTTTTAACAAAATGTAGTTTTAAAACGACTTATAATCACTCAAATGTCAATAAAAATATCATCCGACTCTCTGCGCTCTGCCGACTTTCCCTACCCACAAGCCAATCACGACCCAAAGTGGTTGAGACAGAGTTCTCTGTCTCTATCGTTCTAACGTCGTTTAGAAAGATAGAAAAATAATCGATATTTCTCACCTTTGTTTTGTTGTGATTTTATTTGTAAATAAACTGGTTATTATTAGCCCAGGAGTTTTCGTTGGACCAGATGTCTTGTCTCTTTTTAATCTAAGTGAGAAACAGAAATTTCCTAAAGAGAGACACACAGAAACACTCTTTAACTTGAATAGAATTTAAATTTAAAAAAATGCGTTTATCTAAGAAACCGTCCATCTTGTAGTGAAAGTTTAAAATTTATCCTGTTTTTATTTGGTTTCTAAACCATTTTTTAGTGTCACAATATTGATTTTTTTTCATTATTGGTGGAACACCTACCGTACTGAAGTAAATTTTCTAACTAGACTGATTAACAAAATGTGGGAATTGCACCATACTTTCAATATATTTGGCCAAGGCCAGAAGCATCGGTTCGCTCAGGTTTCGGCTTATAAGTTGCAAACTTATGGGTAGACCGTCTTTAGATAGCTTAATTGGTATCGACACGGCAGGCACTCCTAAAATAAACAAAAAATTGTATAGGATTAACACAAAAAATAAAAAAAAATGGTGTAGCTACATAGAAAACCTCTTTAGCTATAATCGGTCCAAACATCCAGAGGAATTCTCAAGCTAGGTATAGATACAATACCGGAAGAAGTACAAAAACATTCAGCAAAAAAGTGTAGATAGTGATTACCGCTCAATTAGAGAGAATTTATTGATAATGCGAATCCCTCACAGGTGACACTCAGGGATTTCGTGGAGAGTTTGGGACAACAGAAGCCTTAGTTTAGTCTGTTTCATATATTATAAGAAAGCTTCTGATCTGAGTCCAACACAAAAAGCTCATAGAATCTCTAAAAAAAGTTAGTAGAGATGATCGAGATCTAAAGATAATTCCAACCTATTTTAATGTACTTACTATTTAAAAAAAAAAACGCATACATGCGTTTTTCCTAACCCGCAAAATTTACTTTTCTAATAGTGTATGTTTATATTTCAGTCAGCGCCACCTAGAGGAGAAATTTTTACATTACAAGAGAAAAAAAATTATCCTCTAGGTGGCGCTGTTTCAGTGTTAGAAATAGCGTTTTATTAGTACTTGGTTTTTGTTTGTTACAAGTTGAAAGTAGATTGATGTTGTCTTTTTGATAGATTCTGACAGTAAAAACGTTAAAAACAGATTACAGCTTTTTAATATCGTTTTATGGAGACTACCAGCGCAAGGAAAAAGATGGAAGCCCTCAAGGAGAAGACTGATGGAGCATCTATCCCCTCAGCTGCAAGCATCAACCGAAGTTACGCCAGAGGTGGTTCGGGGGAGCAAAACCACGCAGGAGGTGGTTTAAATAATATAAATAACAGCAGATCAATGAGAACATTCCAATTTTTGTCTAACTTAGACAGCTTTAGGGGTTTTCAACAACAAAGTAATACAGATAAAACAACAAATCATAGTTTTAGATCAAATAACGATAAGATAGATAGCAGTAGCACAAAGAATAGTTCAAAATCTAATAAAAATAATTTAGAGTCAGATAAAAATGATAAATATTACAAAAATGGCATGAGTAGAAAAGCATTCTCAAACTTCTGATGTGGGTAGGCCTTCTACTCCTCGGCTTCGACGCTCTCTAAACATTCTATAATGCGAAGCTTTACAACAGGTCTTCTATATATTCTATTTGGTCTTTTCCTGGAGACACTTTGATCACCCTACCCAAGGGCCAATTATTACGCAGTAATTGGTTATCCATAATTATAACCGTATCACCAATATTTAGATTCCTTTTTTGCTGCATCCATTTACTTCGAAGTGTCAGTGTTGGTTGCCAAAACCTTTCTGAAAACTGTTGTGCACATTTCCATTGTCTTCTGATGTCTATTTTTTGTGATGTCAAAAATATACCGGGTGGTGGATATTTCACTCATCTTCGACCAGCAGGATAATTTTAGAGTATCTTCCACCATATTCTAGGTTTGATCCAAAATACACCAACCAAATTAAGAAAGCTGGACATTTTTCAGTGAATATGTGGGGTTGCTTTAGTAGTAGAGGTTTGGGTGTGTTTTGGCAAATCGAAGGAAGATTCAACAGTCAAAGATATGTTGAGATTCTTGAGGATGCTATGTTGCCATATGTGCAGATGTTTTTTGAAAACAACGATTTCGTTTACCAGCAGGACAATTGTCCCGTGCACACAGCTAAGGTTGTTCGCCAGTGGTTTGAAAACAATAAAATTGAAACTGGCCATCCAACAGCCTTGATCTCAACCCAATCGAAAATATATGGGACCGACTTGTCAAAATTATTTATCAGCCAAACTGGAGACCACAAAAGTGTGAAGAGTTAAGCGATGCAATTCATCGTATTTTCAAAATTTAAGTTTTTCAATGCCCAGGCGTTTGCAGAGTATTATTGAAAAGAATGGTGCACCCACTAAATACTAATTTTTGTTGTTGTTTTAAGTAATATTTAATATTTAGTTGTTTCCAATCCGTTGTGTTATTTTGAATTGTCATTTTATCAACCCCAAAATGAGTGGCCGCTCTCCTTATAGACCAACCGTCTTCTGTAACTCGAGGGATAATTACTCTTTTGTAATAAAGATTGTTTTTAAATATATTTATTTGCTGTTTAAATTTTTGGTATCATTAATTAATTATATCCGAGATTAAAACATTGATTTTAGAAACAATTTAATGCTCTGTCAGCTGGTGGTTCGTTTGAGTGTACACTAATAAAAATTCAACGTTTGAGATATTACCAGCCATGTTTGCAGGTTGCGTACAATAGTCTTGCAAAGCGCACTGGTCTCTGTTTGTCTTTGTGACAAAATCACGATATTTTGGCGCCGTTGTCAACGTGGTGGGTGTCAATAAAATCTGAACGTCGTCCCAAACTCTGTCGAAATCGTTCGAGATCAGTCTTCTAGTTTTCAGCGCCTTTGTAAAGTATTTATCATAATTCCTAAAAAACAAAAATGAAACTGCGTTATGAGACATCAAATCAATGATAAATCTATGTAGATATAAGGTGGTCCCAAATAAAAACGAAGAAGGATGTAGAGAGTAAATTACTTCCATTGTCTTTATTTTCTTACTTTTTCACAACGTTGTCATGTGAATACTGATGACGATACGTTCGGAACTCGAGTTTAATCTCAAGTTCAACATTATCTACCACCTTCAAACTCTCTTACCTTCCAAGAAGAAAGTAGTTTCCAGTCAGTATCCTATTCCGTACGACCTCGTTGAAACCTATTTTTCGACTCGAGGCGTAGAGTTGTTCCGTAGACATATTTTCGTCCGCCCTAAAGCCGTATTCGATCCCGTCGTATCTGGCCATATTGCTTGCCACTTCGCACTGGTTAAGGATTGAATAACATACTATGCTATATTCGGTGTGGGGCATAGAGACCTGGAAAACATAGGAATGATCAACCTATGACTAGAAATTTTTGTCGTAAAAACAATTCCAAGTTAAGAAGCGTAATTCGTTACCCATGCTTTAATAGAATATCAAAATCTAATAGAACCATTCCTCATCAAAATATTATATTTATACCATTTGACGCCCTCTATACATTTGACAGTTGTTGTTTTACCAGAGGTGGGCAACTCATATTGCCCTCTCTTTCTAGGTTTTTTCATATTTGCATGTAAAACGGATTTTATTGACAAAAAAAAAAACAAAAACAAACAGTGAAAAAACACGGTAGATATTAAAAATGTAAATAATAGGTAAAATATAAAGACTCCTATTTATTAACGAAGTACATGCTAAATGCGTATGTTTGTAACTACTGCCCGTAGTTCACTTACCTCGCAAATTCGGCTATTTTTATTCATTTTTCAGCTTGGTAAATGCATGTTTTCTTTTTACTTTTCCTGAGTTTCTCCGTTGGAGAACGGAACAATAGAAATTCGTCGACGCACGTATTTTTACAGTTTTTATACAGCAAAATTCCATTTTTAAACCTGGCGTTTCTTAATCAAAAATATGACAGTTATTTATTGTCAGGGGTTACCAACTATCATTGCCAACACACAATTTCAAACATTTCCCTAACAACTGTCAAATCCAGTTGCTCACCTCTGATATAAAACCATAACTGTCAAAAATCGTATACAGGGCCTCTAATGATACTATAACAACCCAAGTGTCGCAAAAAAACGAAAATAACTTTGAAAAACAAAGAAGAAAATTGAAAATCGCGGTTGGCTTAGGCGAAAAATCTATTGCGCAGCACTAACAAAGCCATGCCAGTGTAGTGACCTTACGATAATTTAATGACAATTTATTTATTTGTTATATTATGGATAAAACATCCCCAACCGCAATTTTAACCTTACTCGAGGGTTTCAATCTACAAGGTAAACCCGTTAGCCGAGGACACGGCGCCCAAGTACCAAACCCTGAGAAAACTCGGCATCGTCGAAAAGTTTACATTTTTGACGAGGTTTTGCCATTTTGTTTGTTATTGTGGTGTTTTCGTGTTTTAAAATTCTTGCATGTTAGACCTCCCCTCCTAAAATAAACTATGCATTAAAATAGTCACCAATTAAGCCTCAACGTTCCTGCTTTTTGTTTTCTAATCTTGTTTTGTCCATGTTTAAATCTAGAGGAATCCAATTTTCTATTGATATGAAATTAATTACGGGAAACAGTGGACAACACTTTAATTTTTTTACGGTACACCGTCCACTCTTTTTAATAAATTTTCGCATGGTTGTCAGTTACTTTCTCTACTGACGCAATCGACGCGCCTGCCCATTACACTCCTTCTCTGGGGTTTTTTCCACGCCAACTTGATTGGAAAAGTTATTATCGGTACGCATTTTTCTCGGGAAAAGCAAGGGAAGGACCGTTATATTAGATACCTAAGTAAATATTTCAACGCATCGGTATCGGTAACCTTAACGCGTTCGAAACATAGTCAAAATACACTACATTTTTAAATTGTACATGCCATGTTTCGAACAATGCCTGCTTCTTTGACGGGTCTGATGACAGAATCTCGTTACGGACCCACGAACATACGCAACGATTTCAATCAGCAGTTCTGTCATCGCACCCTTCCAAAAAGCGGGCGTCGTTCGAAACATCGCATAAACAAGTAAGAAATATGTGTGTATTTTGGCTTTATTTCGAACGCGTTAGGTATAGCGATACCGATGCGATGAAATATTTACTTTAAGTGTATATTATCTCATATAGTTATATGGTATACGATTTTTGACAATTATTGTTTTACCAGAGTAACACCGTTCTCAACTAAAAAGCCAGTTAACTCCTTCCGACTCAGTGCCCTTTAGCCTACTATGGCTGCCATTTTTATAACCAAATTGACAAGTAAAACATGGTGTCAATATGGCATCGAACATAGGCCAAAGGATACTAAAACAAAAATGAGTTAACTGGCTTTTTTTCTTGAGAACGGTGTTGACCAGAGGTGAGCAACTGGATTTGAGAGTTGCTAGGGAAATGTTGAAAAACAAATTGTGTGTGGCCAATGATAGTTGGTAACCCCTGACAATAAATAATTTTGTCACTGTCACATTTTTTATTAAGAAACGTATCAAAAACTGTAAAAACACGTGCCCCGACGAATTTGTATTGTTCCGTTGTCCAACGGAGAAAGAAACTCAAGAAAACATGCATTTACCAAGCTGGAAAATTAATAAAAATAGCCGAATTTGCGAGGTAAGTGAGCTATAAGCAGCAGGTACAAACATACGCATTTAGCATGTATTTTGTTAATAAATAACACATTATATTTCCGTGTTTTATTGTAAGAAAAAGAGTACCACAAAAAAATAGATCAATAGGAGTCTTTATGTTTTACCTATTATTTACATTTTTAATATCTCCGCGTGTATATTTACTGTTTGTTTTTGTCAAAATCTGACATATTTTACTAACCAAAAAAAAAATCAATCTTTCAGAAACTGTGGGGAAATTATAAAAAGAGACAACAAAACATCAGTCCATTTCATAAAATCGCTTTTACATGCAAATATGAAAAAAATTAGAAAGAGAGAGCAATATGAGTTGCCCACCTCTGGTAAAACAACAACGCATGTGACCATTCTAGATGTCTGCCCCAAGGAGGACACGTGGCTACTTTGACCCCGCCCACAGGGCATAGCAAAGGCGGCCTCAACTTAGAACCCTTGCCGTTTATTATCACGGTTAGGCTGGTGCGGCTAGATGCGGATTTTATTTATTTTAAACACGGTCTTACAAAGTTGATTGATTTGATGAATTACGGGTCTATGAGTCCTCTCATCAGATAGATGTTTTACCTTCTCTGCCAGAAAAAAAATCCACAGGAGCAAAGAAGAAAGAACAAAGTTATGATTGTTTTCCACAAACCAAAACTACACTTTTTTGCACTCGACGCGCGTTTCGCTAACAACGTTAGCATCATCAGGAGACGATAAACAATAAACTAAATTAACCTACACTCTATCTTATATACTATCTTTTAGTGGGCGGAGATAAGACTAATAATTTGTAATTGGTCACGCTTTATAATCCTATCTCCCCTGAACTAAAGAATAAACTGTAATTAAAAAATTTAACAATATTATTACTGACAATATTAAGTATAAGCTACAAGTAAGCAATCCTAGTATGCCGAAACTGTATTGTCTTCCGAAAATCCACAAGCCTGGAAAATCGGCTAAAAGGAAAAAGGGTTTTCTGTTCAAAATTCCCATGAATTTATCAACAAAGGTTCAAAATTTCCAACATAGTAAAGAAGAAAGAGAAATATCTCACGCCCACTATACCTGTTTAACAATTGCCCCTTGGTCCTCCAATAAACTGGCTATTTCGTTCCAAGTATCTAAGACTTCAGAGCTCAGCTGTTCACAGTGATATTCTACTGGAATACCTATCTTAAGG
Source organism: Oxystoma pomonae (assembly GCA_963921995.1). Lineage (NCBI taxonomy): Eukaryota > Metazoa > Arthropoda > Insecta > Coleoptera > Brentidae > Oxystoma > Oxystoma pomonae. The sequence goes on along the minus strand of OY998166.1, from coordinate 115,655,363 downwards.
TTTTGTATGCTCAGCTTGTTGGATGGAGGTAATCTAAAATAATTTATTAATAACAGTTGAATTGCAGTTCCGTTTGTTTTGTATATTAATTTCTAATATTTACAACAAATACTGCATATTTTTTTTAAATCAAAACAGGGTTATCTGAAGGATGTTTATTAATTTGCTTACTTACTTATAATACTTCCTTTAATAATAGTTATAAATAATTTGTAAAATATATTTTAGAAAATTTGCTAAAAATTATTGGATTTATTTAATATCTGTGTTACATTGGACAAGACAAGTGTCACCTTCACCTTACCTAATCTTTTTAAACGGCTTGGTTAAAGATGTAGAATCCTTTTCATCGTGCCCAGCAATTGCATTTAAAATACTAACACAATCGTCTACAGTTCTTGTTAAAATTCCTGGAACGTCCATCGAATTTACCAAAGGGATCAAGCCCCAACGAGACAGTAGGCCATAAGTTGGTTTCAAGCCTACAATTCCGCAGTAAGAAGCAGGGTTTCTCGTAGATCCGCCAGTGTCCGAGCCTAACGCCCTAAAATTATGAAAATTTGATGATCTTTTGAATTATCAAAGCAGCAGTTTGTGAGAAAGCTGGTATACTCATATAGAAACCAAATTAAGCTTGTAGGCCACTAAGGTCTAAACTAATGGACTACTTCTACTTTTTAGCTTCAATGAGTATTTTGTACACTCAGTTGCACAAAAATTCAGTCAGTTGACTTTGACATTTTTTAAATGAGACTTCAATTAATATTGACATAAATCACAAGACTCAAAATATCTCTTGGGTGCATTTTTTCTGCAATTTAGAGCAACATCGTTCTCAACTAAAAAGCCAGTTAACTCCTACCGACTCAGTGCCCTTTAGCCTAATGTGGCTGCCATTTTTATAACCAAATTGACAAGTAAAACATGGATTTTCTTTCAGTTTGGTGTCAATATGGCACCGATCATAGGCCAAAGGATACCAAAACCAAAATGAGTTAACTGGCTTGAGAACGGTGTTGCTTAGAGTACACTTGATTTAAAAAAAAACGCATACATGCAGTCACAAAATTGACCTTTCTAAAAGTGTATAATATATACGGACTACCAGCTAAAATGCCTAAAAACTTAAGTACGACAATTTGTCATATTGTTTAAAAAAGGTCTCTAAAACTGAAAATATTTTTTTACTTAAATTAAAGGCAACCTTATTTTTATATTAAATTTTGCATAATACTAAAAAATCAGCAAAAATAATGTTTTAGTAAAGTCTTTATTGAACAATATCAAATTATTACTCGAGTAACGGACGAAAGCTGTTCTGTAAAGAGGGCGCTAACCCATTTTGGAGTTGGAAAAATAACAATAATACGATGGAAACAGCGCTGGATTGAAAACCATTCGACGAATAGGAAACTTGGATTAGGACAAAAACGATGGTAAACCTAATACTAATTATTTTAACTTAAAAAAGAACTAAAATAAATAATTTAGTATTTAATAGGATCACCATTTTTCTCTATTATAAGCTGCAAACGTTTGGGCATTGAAAAGGTTAAATTTTGAAAATACTGATGGTCTTCTGAGAGCTGATCCAATGCGCGATGAATAGCATCGCTTAACTCTTCAGCATTTCGTGGTCTCCAATTCCTTTGGTATATTATTTTAACGATTCGACCCCATATATTTTCCATTGGGTTAAGGTCAGGGCTGTTGGCTGGCCAAGGAAGTGTTTCTATATTATTATTCCGAAACCATTAGCAAACAACATTAGCCGTGTGTACTGGACAGTTGTCCTGCTGATAAACGAAGTCATTATTTGCATGAAAAGTCTGTACAGATGACAGCATAACGTTTTCAAGGATTTCAATATATCCAAAAAAATTGTCCAAAAAAAATCCAAACCTCTAGGACTAAACCAGCCCCACATGTTTACATAAAAATGTCCAGATTTTTTAATTTGGTTTGTATATTCGGGTTCAAATCTAGAATTTGGTGGACGATAAACTAAAATTCTCCCGCTGCTTGAAGATGATTGAAACATTTTTTCGTCAGTGAAAAAAACCACCCTCTCCCAGAAGTCATTATCACGAAGAACGTTGTTCAGTGCAAAAATCACTCTGGTCTGTTTTTGTTCTTCTGTTAGAAAAGGCTTCTTTGCAGCATCTCGACAAGAGACTTCTGATTTCGTTACTCTTCTATATACTGTAGCTAAAGAACCCGGAAATCATGTTACATTAGCTGCTTCAACCGACGTTGAAAAAGGATTTTGTCTGAGATGGTCAATAAGTCTCTCATCTTGCACTTCAGAACTTACTTTTGGTCGTCCTGATCCATCTTTCCTATCCGTAGAATTATTTTCAATCCAGCGCTTTTTCCATCGCATTATCGGCATTTTATCAACTCCAAAATGGGTGGCCGCTCTTCTTATCGACCAGCCGTCTTCTATAACTCGAGTGATAATACTAAGCTGGTGCAACACCGTTCTAAACTAAAAAGCCTGTTAACTCCTACCACCTCAGTGCCCTTTTTTTTTCTGTCCGTTTGCTGTCAATATGGCACCGATCATAGGCCAAAGGATACTAAAACGAAAATGAGTTAACTGGCTTTTTAGTTGAGAACGGTGTTCCCTAAGGGATTAAATTTACTTTTAATCGCTTAGGGATTAAATTATTTTTAATCCCTTAGGGATTAAATTATTTTTAATCCCTTAGGAATTAAAAGTGCCACTTTAGTCCCTAAAAAGAGGGATTAAACGTAGCTATTTAATCCCTAAAGTGAATAAAACTTTTTATTGTCCAGAGGCGCAAAAAAAAATACCTTGATTATTAATTTTTAAAAACCAAATATCTTGGAAACAAAGAATTTAGACTGGTAAGTTATGTTCGTATTTTTTTACCCTTTTCCTTACCCAAAACAAGTTCCTGTAGTTACTGCAATGGCACTTCCCCCACTACTGCCACCAGATATGTAAAAATCAGCTTTATCTTTGTATTTCCACACATTTGGTGTAGCACCATAAATAGAATCAACAGTTCCCGAGCCCATTGCAAACTGATCTAAATTGGTTTTACCTAAATTTAAAAAAAAAACATGAGTGTACAGGGTAATTCACTATATTTTGAACCTCTGTGTAGAGTCTTTATTATTGATGATAGAAAAAAAGTTTAAATAAAAAAGTTTTATAGTTTTTTAAAATCCTTCTAACCCACATGACAGATGTTGTCAAATGTCATTCCATAAGTCAAAATTTGACATAAACTTTCTTATATTAAAAGCGAAATCGCGTCATATTTTAGCTGCGAAATCCTTGCAAAATTGCGTGAAATCTTTGCGAAATCCCGCAAAAGTCTTTGCGAAATCGAGCGAAATCATAGGAAAAATATGTTAAACGCGAAATCGCGTCACAAATTTCACACTAGTGAATACCCCCTCCATTAAAAGGAACAACCTGTATATTATTTCAAACTTTGATAGATATTTTCTTCCTGATTCCAAAAATATACCATATGTCACTTTTGTCTTGAATGTTTATTGAACAAATTTAGAAAAACGTTGCCATAAGGGCAATTTGTTAGCCAAGGAAACATAGTTTAGGTGGTTCTTTGTTTAACACACTGCTCTTATGGTAATGTTTTTCTAAAATTTTTCAATAACCAATAAGAATAAGAAAGTTGATATCAAATTTTGACATATAGAATCACATTTGACAACATCTGTCAGAAGGCTTTTAAAAAACTATATTACTTTTCTCTTTAAATATTTTTTCTATCATCAATAATAAAGGCGCTAACCACAGGTTCAAAATATAGTGAATCACCCTGTACCATTCACTTTTGGATGCCCTAAAGATCTTATAAAAAACCAAACCTTAAGATAAATAAGTAAATAAAGCAAATAATCTTACCCAAAATGATTGCTCCAGCATTGGCTAACCTTTCAACCACTGTAGCATTGTAAGTTGGTATGAAATTCTCCAACATCTTTGAGGCACAGGTGGTGGCAACGTTTTTGGTACAAAAATTATCCTTAACAGCGATGGGTACTCCGTCTAGCTCTGACAATGGAACTTTCTCTTGGTAACGTTTGTGTGAGTTTTCGGCTTGTATTTTGGCATTGTTTTTGTTCAAAGTAATAAAAGCGTTAAACTTTCTGAGGTCAGAAGCTCTTTTAAATGCAAGTTCTGTAAGGGTAGGGGCAGCGATTGTGTGGGAAGCAAGGAGTTTGAAAACCTAAAGGGTTAAGTAAAATTGAAAATTGCAGAAAACAGCAAAATATAAAGAGGTCTTAAAATGAAGTTTTCAAAATTTATTTTAAATTCTACTTGCCTGATCTATATTTGCTAATAACACTTTATCCATGTTTTACCCGGTTTGTTTTATTTTTTACCAAGATTTTTTTAAAATTTTTCTAACCTCAGAAAAACAGCTGATATGTAAAGACAGGCTTTCACTAAAGATTAATTGTATCTTTTCTGAAAGCCTTGTCAATCTACCGGCTGGCCTACTATTGACGGAACAAGGCCAAAAAAATAGATGCGAAAAACGTTACTGCTGCACTGCACTGTTAAATCTAGTTTCACTTTAATCGGCGTTTAGAATGTGCTTCCAAAATACCAAGGTGTCACATTCAAAACACCAATTAAATTTAAACTGGGTTTAACAGAAACGTGCAGCTGGTCCTTAGTCATTCCTAGCACAGAGCATAGAAATCCTATAGCACAGAGAAAGCATAAAAATAGACTTTTTTGTATCTCTGAGAGAAACTACCTACGAAGCTGTTCATACAACGGTACGAGTTTCTCTGTGCTTCTAGGAACTAATAGCAAATTTATGTGAGCTCACTATAGTTACTATATTGCTCTTTTTCTAAATGCATTCGTCTGTGATACGTCCAGCATACGCCTTAGATATGCGGGGTCGAAGGGTGTACAGGCGAGCATTTCCCTGGTATACTGTATTTCTTTCATTGCCAATTGAATCGCACTGTAAAACCTAGTTTAAAGTTCACTGGTGGTTATAATGTGCTTCCACAATGAACTCAAAATACTAAGGTGTCACATTCTAAACACCAATTCAATTTAAACTAGGTTTAACAGTACGATCTAATTGGACTTCAAACGAATACATTTATGGCCGCATTCATAGTCCTTCCTGCAAGGAACAAGGCATCCTTAAGGTCTCCTTGAGCCAAAACGGTAATCATAGTCGCGTAAGGTGGGCTTGAGGGAGTTTTAAGGCCACCTTCTGTCAAGGAAAACGAAATCCAAGGACGCCTTGAAGGCCGCGCCTTCGGCAATGACACCTCAAGGTATATGTAACTGTATAGCTTTTATAAACCAACCTTTTGGTTTTAATTAGAAAACCCCCAACAATAACTATGAAGTGATTTTTTTGACCTGATGGAACTGAAATAAACTGGTAATAATCTAGAGCTACACACCAATTTTCATCATAATGAGATGAATGGTACAAGTTACAACCAATTATATTTTTGTGTAGAACGCGTAGGTCCTGTATAATCTCATATTCATAGTCCTCTCTTGAAGGGCACCTTGAGGTTACCTTACCGAGGCGTCCTTTGATTTTGTTTTCCTTGGCACAAGGAGGCCTTAAGACTCCCTCAAGGCGCCCTTACGCGACTATGGAGATCTTAAGCCTGCTTTGTTCCTTGAAGGAAGGACTATGAATACGGCACTAAAAATATTCATAAAAAGAAACCTGTCAAACTTGTTAACACTCCTCCTTTTTTCCATTCGCGTCAGTTAACACTCCTTTTTTCCATTCGCGTCAGGAGTTAAAAAGAATGCAAAGGTTACAAAAAAAGACTCACAAATTTTTCCATTTTTTAATTAATTTCATCGTTTTATAGGTATACAGGGTGTTTCAAATTCGATGTTCACCATGGGGATCTCCTAAACGGTAGGAGATACAAAAAGTTGCGCAATTTGATGCTTTGCTCAAAACTAAAAAAAAAAGTTTACAAATTCCGGATAGTTCCGGAGATAGGCGGAAAAAACAGAAATCTTCATTTTTAGTTTTATTTTTATGTGCATTTATTCTTAAAGCTGTCAAAAAACGCTTAAAACTTTCTACAGGCACTTTTTTAGGAACTATCTAGTGAGAGGTCCGTTTTTGAGACTTGAAATTTCAGTGTGACAGGAGCACTGTCAAGTTAATTTTTTCTTATGAACACATCCTTTTTTTCTCCTACCGTTTGGTTCATAAAGGATGACAGATAACATTTTGCAAGCTTATTTTTACAAGTCACCTGACGTTTTGTGTTTATTGACCATCATCAGCCCAAATTTAATTTTTGCAGTACTTTCTTAACAATTTAAAGACTGTTTTTTGACATTTTGTTATAAAAAAATAACTTTACCCTAACATTTTAAAAATACGTTTTTTTCTTTGTTGTTTAATCTTTGAATTTGGGCTGATGATGGCCAATTAACTCAAAACTTCAGGTACTTGTTAAACTGTAAAATATTTGTCATCCTTTATGAACCAAATGGCAGGAGAAAAAAGCATATGTCCATTAGGTAGATCTTAAAAAGTGCCTGCAGAAAGTTTTAAGCGCTTTTCGACAGCTTTAAGAATAAGGCCGCAAGAAAAATAAAAGCTAAAAATAAAGATTTCGGTTTTTTTCGCCTATCTCCGAAACTACCCGGAATTTGTAACTTTCTTTTTGGTTTTGAGCAAAGCGTCAAATTGCGCAACTGCCCTAATTTAAACCTTTTCGTATCTCCTTCCGTTAAAAGGAGATCCCCATAGTGAATATTGAATTTGGAACACTCTGTATAAGAGTCCCGTTTTTCATGGTACCTAGATATACTTATTAAATATTAAAGATGGGGTTTCTGCATAGATATATAATTATATATACAAAAAATAATGACCATCAATAGTTTCTCATAAAAAATGAGACACCCGGCCTGTATACAATTTTTCGCTTCACCCATGTATACAACAAAAAACGCCTAACTTCTAAAAATAAAATAATTCAATCATCGCTCTCGTCATCGTCCCCACTCTTATCTCCCTCCTCTTCATCGTCGTCTTCAGCGTCACTGTCTTCGTCAGAGTCTTTGAGAGCCTTCTTTTTTGTCTTCTTCACCCTGCTGCGTTCAATGTCCGAACCCTCGTCGTCTGACGAATAAATTGCTCCACATAAAAATAAAAAGATTTTAAATAAAAAAAGATAAGAATCAGGCAGTGTTACAATTAATATATTATTAAATGGCGTAGCACGACTAGGAATTTAAAAACGAAAACCAACATAACACAAAAAACGTTTGCAAACAAACTGAGGTGGGATTCTAGAATCCGTATCGAGTCATGTTTTGAACGGAGATCTTCGGAGGATAGTGGGAAAGATTAATTAGAATTTTAAAGTCAATACTTCATGTTTACGTCACTGGACTGAAATAAAGGTCCGTCCTGGAACTACTCTTCTTTGATATCTTTATAGATGGCATGGGAAGAGGCCTTAGCTCAGCCAATATTGCATACGCTGACGATTTTAAAACTACAGAGTAATAAATGACATATTTGACCTAGCTTTCCAAAATGACCTAAACGCAATATAAAATGTGTTTACAAAACGGTCTACCCCTTAATAGTGCTACATGCAATATAATGATCTTTGACAGGCCGGAAACAATGTTCGGATTTGTTGTTCGTATCTTCAAAGAATTAAGTAACATCTCAATGCTTAAAAGTCCCTACTGTGCCTATATTGATATGGAATCTATATAACGTCAGAGAGTGCAAAGACGTTTTCCTAAAATTTTTAGCATTCAAAATGGATGGCACCTAACCTGCTCAGGGTATTTGGCTCTACATAAAATTATAAAGTCAAATAGACTGTTAAGATTTTCTGTCCTAACTAAACTTCACATCAAGGAACTAGACAAATAACCACTTTGTACCTGACAACTCCTAGGTTGAATATTCTGAAGTATAAAGTATTCTTCCCTATACATAATGTGAATTTGAAACAACACTCCTACTATTTTCATTTTTAACACTAAACTAAAACGATATAATACCTAGAAAAGTTTCTTTTACTATTTTTATTATTTTACTATTTTTATATTATTTTTATTATAATCCCATGTACTCATTCGTTGTTCCTGTCGTTATAATAGGGTTCTCGCGTTTTGATATGGTAAATAGGTAAATAAAGAAAGAAATAAAAGAATGTTAGGAAAAACTTCTTTGGATTATGAAGAGTTGACTTCAACTCTCTATGAATGTGAAACAGTAATGAACAAACGATCCTTGACTTACGCAACCGAAGGCCAAAATGAGCTAGAGCCGTTGTCCCCATCACTGTTTCTTCATGAATTACCAATAAATAAATTACCTGAAGTTGACGAGACAAAAACACAAAAAAATTAAAAGAAGGCTGAGATATAGGTGACAAATGGCATTGGAAAAAGATAAAAAAAACAACTAAAACTATACGACTTGGTGACATAGTTCTCAGTGACAATATCAAAAGAAAAGTAAGTAAAAGTATTGTTAGAAAGTAAGGAAGGGAAAATACAGGAAAGTAGCTGACGGAAAATAACATCAAAAGAGAATGGAATCAACACCAATGAGAAGAAAACAAGAAGTATGAGAAATTCTAAATGTTGGAGATACCATTGATAAAAGTTGTAGATTTGTCAATGTTAATAGTCAATAAAAGTCCACTTTAGAAACTATAAAGTAACGTAAAAGTCTATAGAATCTTTAAAGAAATAATTAATACCTTTATTGGAAGCTTTTTCTTTATGAGCACTTTTAATAGCACTAATGGAAATGGCTCCCTCGTCGTCACTGCCGTCCTCATGATGGTAGCTGTCTCTAGCACCGTGCCCTCTCGCACCTTCACTTTTCTTCCTCGGCGTCTTGGCTCTGGGGGCTTGACGAAGTTTTTCTTCTTCTTTCTGTAATTGAACAGAAATATAAATCAATCCAAATTACAAATAAGGATACTACTACAATTCATTAGTTGGGAATTATTTTTTGACTAAAAAAAATTATTCTGGTCTTTTCAACAACCACTGATAACAAAGAAACGACCGCTGCAACGACGCTGGTACGAGTTACGACGTGATCTGTTTTAAATTTTGCGTCTCTAAATCTAATGAAAATGGTACTAAACTTTGAACCTTCCCTGTAACAACCAACCCTGCCGACGGGACCGTTTAAAATTACTTGAACAAATATGGGAACGTCAGGCAGGCATATTATTTAAATGAAGGCGTTGTATGGTAGTAATATATGTGCCGAGAGAAAAGTCGTAATAGTTTTTAAATTTATATAAAAAATCAATTATTTTTAAAGTGATATTTTCTAAATCTTAATTTAAACTTGACTGCAAGCAGAAACTGAGTAACACAAAGGGAAATACCCAGAACTACATTTTATGGCAAAACTGTTTCCCGCCATTAAAAATTCCAATTGCGAACAGCGAAAATGGCAAGTGTGAGAGATTTTTGTACATTTTTTTCGCTGCTGAGTAGTAGCAGCGATGAAGACGACGAAGAATAATTTTGTGCCATACATTATCGCACAGAAACCCTAAAAATAAAAACATCGATATGGTTTATAGGTACTTCAATGGTTATGAAGTTGAAAACACCCTGTTTGACAAACAGATGTGTTTTCACAGGGCCAGTGTCAGTGCGAAACTGGAAACAGGCGAGTGCGGAACTGGATTTTACAATGGAATATGCTATAAAAAAGGTAACTCTAATAGTGTATTCCATTGAAACAGTCAGTGCAGAACTCGGATATTTCCTTCCTTTGCGGCTTCAGGGATAATCAAGCGACAGAGATAGCTTCCATGCTTGGTTTGAAGAGATATCTTGGTGTTGCACTGTGTTAATGGAAGCAGACACCGAAAAAGTAAAGAAGAAGGAACATTCCAGCGCACTGATCATGCCTTAGATTAAAAAGAGACATGATATCTGGTCCAACGAAAACTCCTTGGCAAATAATAACCAGTGTTTATTTACAAATAAAATCACAACAAAACAAAGGTGAGAAATATCGATTATTTTTCTATCCTTTTGAACGACGTTAGAACGATAGGGACAGAGAATTCTGTCTGAACCAGTTTAGGTCGTGATTGGCTTGTGGGTGGGGAAAGTCGACAGATCGCAGACGGTCGGATGATATTTTTATTGACATAAGCATTTTCGTGTTATTTATTTTAAAATTTCTAAGCAGTTTATAAGTCGTTTTAAAACTACATTTTGTCAAAAAACGTTTATAGTGTGTTTTTTTACCAGTAGGAGAATATTTCAGTGAATTTAAAGTGATATTTTGGAACAAATCGTCCAATGTTTTGAAAACAAAGGGAGAGCAAGTGAACTCAGTCAGTGGCAAATTAGTAGATCCTTAGATTAAAATATAAAAAAACACGTTTTTTTTTTGATGAAGTAGTTAATTCCCAATGCATCAAATGAGACATTTTCGAACGTTTTTAAAAGGTTTCCTTCGAGGTTTTTTTATAAAGACGATAAAGTAAAGCATACTTTTGATGAAGTAGTTAATGCCCAAATAAGATATTTTGAATCAGAATATTAAGGTTGATTTATACTGCCGCCGTTGCCATCTGCGCTCGCCCTTCGAATTGATATTTAAATCTTTTTGTCTGTCCTAGATGTCTCTATATACCCTACGCATTATTGACTATATTGTGTACTGAAGAAGTCAGTATAAGTAAGTTTCTGCTAATGACCAGAAAAAATAACAAAATTAACAAACACAATAACATAATTTTTAGCTAGTAGGTAATATTTTTTTTTTCTTGATGTTCCAGGTGCTATCAACTGTGTTTCTTTGTTTTAGTGTTTGGCATAATTTTATTGTGTTGAAAATTGAAATTGCTATAAATCATATACAAACTTTCTATTAAATTTATTTTGTATAAAATTATACAACAAAGATGAAATTGGCAGAATCATTTTTTGTATGTTTTTTAAATTATTTTGCAGATTTCATATTATATTAAAATTTTAATAATATAATTCATGTGTAAATTTATATTTAAGTAGGTACGACACTGGTGTGTTAACTATAAACAACAGAAGGGTAAACATTGTTCCATATAATAATATAACCAAAGTCTCTGTAACTGTCAGGTATCTTGTCTCTTTTTAATCTAAGGATCATGCATTAATATAAGCAAAACGTTGTCTTACCTTCAGTCTTTCTTGTTTGTCGTAGTCGGGATCCACGCCCACTTGCGACAAGATCTTAATACCGGAAGTCTTCTGCGATCTGTCGGCCAACGACAGCGTCATCTTCCTATGGGTGAAACTCTCGGTCGAATGCGGCCTAAATGTCAATTTTGTGCGGAAAACGGCCTGTCCCTGCAGACCTGTACCTTGACGGATGAACAAGTGGTTATGGTCGCCCTAAAAATACACAAGTAAGCTTCTATGAGGGTTTTTTTCTTAATTTTATGCAATACCTCTCTTTTACCAAAAAAACTAACAATGAATAAATACCAAAGGGTCAAATTCTCTCTCGTACTCTCTGGTTAGGACTAAGAAATTCTAATAAACTTTGTTTTTTACCTGGAAAGGCTGTTTGTAAACGTCAAATATTTCAGACCCCAAATGTAAACTGAAGGAACCGTCGGACCATTTGACAATTCTTGCGTTCGATTCTTTTTTAACGTTTCCGTCGTCATCCAAAACCTGAAATCAAGCGTAAAGTGTATTTAACCGCACGGAATGAGCGATTTGTGGTTACTTAACTCATTTATTAGCGAATAACCAATTTTAACCAAAGCAGGGGAAACTTTGCTATCAATAATCAGCTTCAAACCAAAAATAACCCTGCTCCGGAGCTGAGTTACCTTTGGCTAACTTGACAGAGCAGTGTTGCTTGAGGTTAGATTTTTTAACCGACTGATGGTCTGTGTGAAACATAAAAACGTATGCAATATAATTATTAATTTTTCAATAAACATTGCTAGCGAAAACTCATTACTGCCGTGGTTGCATTTCTGACGTTGTGCGATATAATTTTCCATTTTTTTTTCCAAGTAGGTTTAATGACTTGTTTTAGAAATATCATAAACTGTTGATACTCATATTTTTAAGGCAGTTTATGGTAATTTGTGAGATTGAGTTTCGTTAAATTATATAAATTACATAACCATATTATGACATATGACAAACCAAGGATAACCCATAGGTCAAACCAAGATAATTTGGTTATCCGCTAATAAATGGCTTTATTGTCGGCATAAAATTTACCTGTCAACATCTCTTGTCGACCACTTACACAGACTGAATCATCGTTACACAGCAAAGGACTTAAATACGCCATTGCACCCAACACCATACCAGCAGTCAACATCATCACAGCCATTAAATCTACAGACATCGATAGAGTAAAAGCAGAAGAATTTAGATGGAAGATCAGAACAATTTTGGATAAAAAACCGAAATTGGAGAAAAACCACAAGAAGAACCATCCATCAAGGATCTTAAATCAGATCAGTCGATCAAAATTCTTCCTGCAGACAAAGGAAATGCAACTGTAGTAATGGACGCCACCACCTACCACCAGAAAATTGACGAGGAAATTACAGAGAAATAACTCGGGACCCAACCACCACCATAGAAAAAAAAATTAACTCTCTACCAACACAGAAGATACTTTAACGACATTGAAAAGAGCAAACTCACCCCGCCCTACAGCACCGCATATATATGGACTGCCGAAAATTCATAAGGAAAACATGCCTCTTCGACCGAGAACCAGTTTTTGCAATTCTCCAACTTTATTGCTAAATATCTTCTTCAAGGAAAGTCACCGTTCGTGAAAAATTCAAAGCACTTCGTGGACCTGACGGCCAGTTTGTTAGTTTTGACGTCGAAAGGTCGTACCAACAGAAGCTACTTAAGGACAATAACCTCTCTGATAGAACCAATCTACCACTCAATGTCATTATGGATTTGTTGAAATGCTGTCTTCAGAACTCTTACTTCCAGGAAAAGGACAGGTAATTTCGACAGGAAGATGGTCTACCCATGGGATCTCCACTTTCGCCGGTAGTGGTCAACATCTTTATGGAATCCTTTGAAGAAGAAGCTCTGCGAACATCATGGCAGTCAACCAAACTATGACTAAGATACATGGAAGACATATATATCATCTGAAAAACGAATAACATTACACTAGAACAATTCTGCGATCATGTCAACAGCATAAGAAACTGCAGCTCTGGAAAAATAAGAAAATTGTCAGCTCCCTTTTCTCGACTTTCCAGTCACCAAAAAGAATTCAACTATAACCACTTCAATATATCGCAAACCAACTCCTACCGGATAATATCTAAACTTTAAATCAAAGGAATTGCAAAATCTCTTATAGATCGAGCCACCTACATCTGCAGTACAGAAGAAGCTTTAAATAAAAATTGGAAAAAATTCCATCCGATCTGCAAAAGAACAGTTTCTCCAACTAGACGATCAATAAAACTCTTCAGACCACATCAACACAAAGGACAACATACGTAAATACTGAAAGGAAGGCGACACTTATAATTCCATACATCAAAGGAATCTCAGAAAAGACAAGAAGAATAGGAAACCAATACCACCCTTGAACTGTCTTCAAAACGACCACTACAATAAAAAATCAGTTAACAAAAACTAAACCATATCGCCACAACATCAAGAACTATGCAGTGTGAGGATATCTACATCGGAGAAACCAGCCGAACCATGGAAGTCCGCCTTAAAGAACACAAACGTAAAACTCGACAAGGGGACACAACTCATTTAAAAGGGATGTAAAAGATATAGAAGGGGCGAATGTTTTCAGTAAATTTTACAGATTTTTAACAAACAATTATTCGCATATTGAGAAAGAATCGCTGTAGAAAATTATCTGTTAAACCGAAAAAAAAAATTCAAAATTGCTCACCTCTCGCCACCTAAGGGTGTTCTCCACCTTCAGCTTTAACCTGGCTCGTCCTTCTTCGTCCAACATTTCTTCGTCGTCAATTTCGTCCTCGTAGGTCTCGGCGTCGAAAGGTCGGGTCTCGACCGACAAGAAATTCGGCAGTTTGACGAAGTGGATGTCGCGGCCGAGGTCGCACGTGATTTTCGGCACTTCGACGTCGATTCGGGTCTCGGGTATCGGTTCGGGTTCGTTTTCTTTGTCGTCATCCTTAAACAAAGGAACAAATAAAGGTAAAATTCCACGTAGAGACTTTGCGACAGCGACAGAGCGATTGTTTCGGTATTTTTTGAATTTGAGCTATCCACTGTTTTTTTTTTGTTTTATATTTACCCTTTTCTGTGATTGGGTTTATGTTTTATTTTTTTTTTGTTTTTTAATTTTTCATATAACTTGAATTTCGTTAATGTTTTTGTTTAATAACCTTTATTTTTCCAATTTTTATTGTTATTGTCGTTTTTTTTTTGTTAATTTTAACTTTTATTTTGAATTGTTAATTATTTTATAATTATTTACAGCAACAATTCTATAAATGGTTTACTTTTTAATTCTGTTAATTAACTGTTTCTACTGTAATTTGCAAGTTTTTTTTATACTTAAGATCTTATAGGATAAGACTTTATTGTATTTAACTGTTGACTTGTGTAAAGGCGAGAGCATCTTTAGCACCAATAAAGAAATCTGAATTTTCAAATTGAATCTGATAGATACCTCTATAATGTCAATTTTCTCTCTGTCGCTAATGCAAATTGAAGAAAGATAGATAGTGAAAGAATACAGAGAGTGCATCGGTCATGGTTTAGATTTATTTTCAGGATCTGGAAATAGGGCTGTCTAACAAATTGTCAAAGTCAGCTATTAATCAAGTGATGACCCTTTAAAAATAGATCGGCTTAAAGAGAGAGTTGCCCTATCTGATGACGTTATCTGTAATTACACGGGCTCGACAGAGATAGGTAGAGGGAAATGTCCACGTTTAATTGCGAATTTTGAGTTTGTTGTTAAAATTTCGGCAAAATGCTTGTTTTTCCCTGATTCAGCAATAATTACTCTATAAAAAAATCACTTTGCTTAATCTGCGTCTTTTTCCACTTTGCCAAACTTTTGATTTAAGTTAGCATTCCGTTTTATGGAAAATCGGTTTGTTAGACTGCCCTAGTTTTTCTTTCGCAAAGTAGTTAGCCGCTTTCTTTCTACAATAAAATAAAATTCTGCAAAACTAATAACTCACTGGGTACTTGAGTCAAAAATGACATAATGACCCCACTCCATATTTTTGTTTAGCTTTTTTTTAGTACTAAGGATATTTATAGTTTTAGTTGATTAACCTCTAGTGGACTGTAGCTGTAAGAAGTCAATGTAATTTTTCACTATGTGGTTCTCTGTAATAGGATTGACTATTGTCAACTCTTGTTGTAATAAATAAATAAAAGAGAAGAAACAAACGACTTACCTCTGCATCCCCCACTCTTTTGGCTCCTTCATCGCCCGACCTCCTCTCGTCCCCACTCCTGCTTCTACTCCTGCTGCGACTTCGACTTTTGCTGCGGCTTCTGCTCCTGCTGCGCCGGTCCTCGCCCCTGGGAGGGGATTTTTGCGTCGGTACCTCATCCTCGCTGTCCTCACTGATGTCGTCTGCGTCGCCGAAAATGTCTCCAGCGCTGACGGCTATTGAAAAAAAGCTGGTTTAGTTTAAATTACGTGCCCGAAAAAAGCTTCTAACACGCTTTTACTTGTCGTTGTTTACGCAGAGGGCGCTATTAGTGGAACTGGACAGCCCAATGAGCATTTTTGTCTATATAAAAGTTACAGCAAATAATATAAAACCTTCATAAAATAACCAAAAGTTATATTATTTAGTGTTGGTGATAATTTTATAACTCTAATATATCTCTTAAATGAGTAAAAAAGACTTGAAAAACAACTATTCAACAACAGCTTATAAAAATTTATGGTACATAGTAATGGATAGAAAAACACCATATAGACAACTTCAACACTACATAACAAATTAAAGGTTTTTATGGATTTAGAAATATAGATTTTGCATCTTTCTTCCCTTTGCTTGTTATGTATTATTCTTTTTCTTTTTACAATAAAAAAATTTATAAAATGGTGTTTAGCAATCTTCTAAAATAAATAAAAATGAAAGTGAGATAAGCTGAAGCAGGAATATGAATATTTATATACTATAGTCAAATAAAAGCTGTTTTTCAAGTCATCCTACTCTGAAAATCAGCTGCGGTCCCGTGTATACTGTATAGTTTTCGAATACACTCACGTAAATTTCATGGGCTCCAAAAATACTTGAGAAAACGGGAAAAAAAATATTCATTTAAATATCAGTTTTTTTTTCATACGCGTTTTTTTCTTTCTGGGACAAATATTGAATTTTGTATGTTGTTCTTAACCCTAACAAGCAATATTTCGATTGAAACACATGTTGAAACCCCATAAATAACGTTTTTATTTAGGCCAAAAACCTATTTTTGTAATCCAAAATGGCGAAAATTTCCGACAATTCTATAAAAAAAACAATACAACTATACCACTGTTTACCTCGACAAACACTATTTTATGACCCTTTTAATAAATGATGCTACTTGGAACAAAGGGCTGCAGATGGCGCAGTGTTGAACACTGATGGTCCGTTTCTGCGAGCTTAACATAGTTACCATTGTTCTCTTTTCCTAAATGCATTCCTCGAGAGATCCAGCATACTACACATACCAGGAAAAATACCCGACTCCACACACTTCAAGCCCGCATAACTGTCAGAGGTAACTATCTCAAGAATATAGTTAGATTGCGGGGTCGAAGGGTGTACAGGCGAGTATTTTCCGGGGTGTTCACATTTGCCGCCGACCAGCAGATCAGCGTATGCGCTCGACGTTTCACGGTGCGTTTTTGCGACCTTAACACGGTTACTATATTGTTCTCTTTTTCTAAAACACGGTTCCCATCTATGCGTTTCTCATTCGTGGGTCCCCCGAATCAAAACACGTATCACGTGGTCTAAGCGAGATTTGCCTATACAAGTTCATGTCGGACCACGTGATGAGTTTTTTGAGTCAGGGTGACTGCGTATAGGAAACGCTGGTGGGAATCGGGTGTAAAATGCATTCGATCCCGATATCTGTCATCGGCAACTATCTCAAGAAGATTTGGATATCTTATCTCTCTCAGATTGATGTAATTAAAACAAGATAATAATGGTATGGTATCTCGCAAAAACGCGCCTTTTGATGTCACAAAATTAACCTTAAAAAATCTTGTTTGTTTTGTTATTATAATTGCCAAAATAAATTAAAATTGTTTTTTTTGTTCTAAAAACAGTTGTATTATAATCACTATATAAAGAAATTAATAACAACATTATAGAAAAAACCTTAAGGGCAAAAAAGGTTTATGAATGAGTTCATAAGAATATTGCAGACACCAATTTATATAACTATTATGTGTGAGTTCCCAAGTTTTTATAAGTGTCTCTCGAAATATTTTCAATCTTATCTTATATAAATTTGTTGTTGGTTAATTAAGTTTTATAAGTGGATTGATAGGAACATTTTAAAAACCAATCTATTATATATCTTTAATTGATAGTTACTTACGGTTTTATAGGTGGGTTGACAGAAAGATTTCAAACACCAATTTATGTAACTTTTGTCACTGATGACTTATATTTTTATAAATATGTTGGTGGAAACATTGTTAACACCAATTTATATAACATTTGAACCGATTACTTTAATTTTTATAAAGATGTCCGTGGAAATATTGTTAACGCCAGTTTTATGTTACTTTAGGGTACCATCAATTTAGAGCCTTTAATAAAACAAATATACAAACTCAATTCTTGTAGGAAACTTCTAAATACCCTAGGGTATCAATGGAACCCTCTTTATAATAATTATATAAATATCTGTCACCAGAAGTTTCTGAAAATGCTCATTGGGAGAGATCTCTTTTTTTTTATACTGGGAGGACATTCCATTCATTATAGTGTCAGCCAAGTTTTTTTTGTAAAGTTAAAGGCAAACACAAAATTTCGCGCTACGGAGGCCGGCTCTCTCAATTTATCCGCTTAGTAAAAAGTAAGTAAAAGTGCCTGCCAAAAAAGGGCAATTTTTATTGAAAATGTCAAATTTAGACATCAGGTTTGTATTTTTAAACGAATGCCTATAATTTAGCAAAACAATACAATGTAACAACATACTTTCCCAAAATTTACAATAACAAATCAGTACTAGGCAAAAATTTTAAAATGACAAAACTATGTAGCGGCAAAACGAAATTGGTCAAAACATACTAGCCTAAATCCTTACAATACTAAAACCTTACACGGGCAAAACCGTACAAACGTAAAATACTGTAACACATTGCCGCTAGATGGCGCTGCGGTGTGAGGGACGCTAGGGTCACTGGATCCTGAAACCTGCGCTGCAACAGCAGGTTTTAGGATCCAGTGACCCTAAGGGACACCGTGTGATTTGTTAGTCTGACAGCTCCTTCTGTATTTTAGGTACAGAGGGCGCTGGCCTCGCCTACAGTCGGCCAATTGAAATTAAGTAGTACCTATCTAAGGGCCGTATTTAAGGTTGCCAACCCGTCCTGATTTGTCGAGACTGTCCCGATTTGCAGCAAAATGTCCTGCGTACAGGACAGGTCAAAATCGGCATCAGTCAACACCGTTCTAAACTAAAGAACGGGAGTTAAAACCATAGTTAGTGCGATGATATTGAGTTGCAAATAATTTATGATTTTAAAAACAAAAGATCAAAAGATCTTGGGGGAAATAACGAAAATTCAAACCTGGATGGGCATCCCACAAGGAACACACAAAGAACCAAAGCGAAAAGAGAAATGATTAAATGATGTTTCGCTCTGAGTAACCAGCTTGAGCTCGTCAGTGGTTCCACTGGTCACCCTCCCCATACATCATTAAACATCATCATACACTTTGATTTCCAACTTTGAATCACTCACAAATAGGCATCGTTCCGCACTGGTACTTATCCAAGTTACCTAATACGGATCCGCCATGGCGTGTTAATATTTCCAATAGGATTATGCTCCTAAGGCAATTAAAAATCAAAAAAGAAGTTAAAAAACCTCCAAATCAGTTACATCAATCGAAAAGAATCTAAAAACAAAAGATCTTGGGTGGAAATAACGAAAATTCAAACCTGGATGAGCATCCCACAAGGAACACACAAAGAACCAAAGCGAAAAGAGAAATGATTAAACGATGTTTCGCTCTGGGTAACCAGCGTGAGCTCCACTGGTCACCCTCCCCATTTATCTTTCTACTTTCTCTTTTCGCTTTGGTTCTTTGTGATTGATTTAACTTCTTTTTTGATTTTTAATTGCCTTAGGAGCATAATCCTATTGGAAATATTAACACGACAGGACGAATCTGTATCAGATAACTTGGATAAGTACCAGTGCGGAACGATGCCTATTTGTGAGTGATTCAAAGTTGTAAATCAAAGTGGATGGTATTTAATGATGTATGGGGAGGGTGACCATTTCTCTTTTTGCGTTGGTTCTTTGTGTGTTCCTTGTGGGATGCTCATCTAGGTTTGAATTTTCGTTATTTCCACCCAAGATCTTTTGATTCTTTTCGATTGATGTAACTGATTTGGAGGTTTTTTAACTTCTTTTTTTAATTTATGATTTCTTGTGTTTCCGTGATGGCACATGAAACTTGAATATTGATAGTAACTCTACAGAGTCAATTTCATTATTTAGTATTTTCGATAGAGTGACAAGATCACAGTACTTTCTACGATTGTCTAGATTTGTTAAGTTCAACAGACTCATTAACTGGTCATAATCAATTTACTCAATAGGTATGTGTAATTTATAGCATATAAAGCGCAAGAAAAATTTTCTTTGTATTTTTTCCAAACGATCTTTATGAATCTCATAATATGGAGACCAAATAGTAAAACCATATTCTAGAATTGACCTTACAATTGCAAAGTAAGCATTTCTCAATGTAAAAATGTTGTTTTATTTGCAATAATATGTATTTGTTCAACAATCTATTCTATATATTTCTATCAAAAAAGACACCCAAGTCACGCATGATAATTACAAGGTTTCTCCAAATTGCAATTATCTAAATGATAAGTAAAATCTATATGGTTTAATTTTCTATAAAAATATACAGTTTTACATCTGTCAACATTCACACCATGGTGAAACCCCATTCAACTCTTGTTGCAAAATACGGAAATCCTCCAAACTTCTTATAATTCTAAAGAATTTTAGATCATCAGCAAGAAGTACAAAGTTACAGTTTTCTAAAGCGGAAGATATATCATTTATAAATGCTTTAAATAACAATGGAGACAAATGTCTACCCTGGGGGACACCTGACAAAACGTTAAACTCGGCGGAGAGAGCATTTTCTATTTTTATTGCCTGGCGTCTCAGTTATGGATAATGGATATCCATGCCTTTAAGTTTATCAAGTATTAGGTTATGATCGACCCTGTCGAAATCGGTATAGAGGACATCTACTTGATACCCACTCTCCAAGGCTTCCAACAAAGTTTCTTCATATATCAAGAGATTAGTAATTTTTATACACAAATCTTAACGAAACAAACAAAAATTTCGCGGCCATTTTGTTAATAAAAAAGCGTCTATAGTACCCAGGTGACGTTTCAATATGACGGTCAGGCAAATGTGGGGCTCACCTGTGAGTATAGGCTCCTTGAATACAAATAAGGTGTTTCTCCATGTTTTAAAAAACAAACCAGATAATTTGCATAATGGCAGGTAAATGATAAAGTTATAAAAATAATATGTTTGTAAAAACATTACATGTAGAAATAAACCTTTCAGCGCAATCTGGCATCGTCGCTAAATTGTTTACCTTATGTGTGATCGCAACTGTGATAAATATAATGTCTCTATTTTAGTTATACCGTCATAAAACGCCTAATTTATGAATGAAATTGGAGATGTCAATGGTTTAGAAGTTAAAATTTTAAACACTTCATACCTTCATTTGTTTTCCCAATTTCATCCTCCTCACTATCCGAATCTATCACTCTGGCCTTCTTTTTCTGCACCTCCCTCTCTTCCGAACTCTTCCTTTTGTCGCTGCCGGTAGGCGACCGGTCACCGGGTTCGACGATTTGTAGGTTCGGACTTTTGGAACCGCTTCGCGATCTCGAGCGTGATTTTGATTTTGACCTGTTTGAAGCAATACAACTGAATTTAAAAAATTCAAAATATATCCAAAGCCAGTCATTAAGAAACTCGAACTTTTGGGACGCCCTGTACAATATCTTCAAAGTTGACTTACCTAGATCTTGACCTGCCAGATGACCCGGACCTCTTGGACGCTGCAGAACCTGACCTTTTCGATCCTCTAGAACCTGACCTCGACCTCTTAGAATCTCTTGATCCCGACCGCGATCTTTTGGACGCTTTTGAACCCGACCTCGATACATTAGAAGTTTGGGAACCTGATCTTTTGGACGTGCGAGAACCAGATCTTGACCTAACAAATGAAAAAAAAAATAAAATAAAAAAATTTTCTTTAAACTTGCTTATGCCCTTGTAAAATCCAACAAATATAATAGATAATCAAAATTTTACCGAGATTTTTTTGACCCAGCAGATTTCTGAGAAGCATGTGAACCACTAGATTTTCTAGAAGCAGCTGAACCGACAGATTTCCTAGAAGCTGCTGACCCGCCAGATTTTCTAGAAGCAGCTGAAGCGTCAGATTTCCTAGAAGCAACTGAACCGCCGGATTTCCTAGAAGCAGCTGAAGCGTCAGATTTTCTAGAAGTAGCTGAACCGTCGGATTTCCTAGAAGCAGCTGAAGCATCAGATTTTCTAGAAACAGCAGAAGCATCAGATTTCCTAGAAGCTGCTGAGGCGTCGGACTTCCCAGAGGCTTGTGATCCGCTTCTAGATCTGGATCGTGACTTTCTCGATCCTGAGCGATTGGAGTGCTGAGACCCCGCAGGAGATCTGGACTTTCTTGATGCGGGCGATGCCGATTTTCGCGAGATGGCCGAGCCGGAACGTTGTGAGACTTGTGAGCCTGATCTGTTGACAAAAACAAGGATTTAAACGATTTTTTGAAATCAATGGTATGTAAACAAAATCCTGACACTGTTTGGATATGATTTGTTACCTACAAGGCCATAACTAACTTCAAAAGGTTTAAAAAATGGGAGGGATGCAGTTTTAGGTTTGAAAACCATGAGGCAGTGCATTTTTATCTATGATAATTACAAGTGACATATTTTTAGTATTGTGTTTGCTAACTGGATTTGGAAATGCAAATGTTGCATTTTTAGCACTTTAAATATCCTGACTTTTACAAACAACCAACCTTGACAACTACAAAAAATAGTGTGGTCTGTTCTTTACTATAAATGCTATTAAAAAGCTATATTTATTAGCTGGCGTTAGCCACACTAAATTTACCTGTGAGAAGCTCTGGATCCTGACCTTTGTGAAGTGGGTGAACCTGACCTAGAGCGACCTGATCCGGATCTTTGAGAAGCTTGTGATGCAGATCTCCTAATTTAGTAGAAAAGTAATAATTGTAAAAAAAATTGGTTTAATCAAACATCATGATTCAAAATTCAATACAACAGGCATTTATTTATTCATTGCAGACAGTTATTAGGCAATAAATATTTTAATATCATAATGAAGAAGAGAACAGTCTTTTTAATTTGTAATATTATCTTTTTATTTATAAAATTAATAGTAGTAGGAAGTTCTACATCTATGCTTGGCTCCACATAAAGTTCAGTTTTCCCTTTTCAATGGACTTCGAGCCCTGAGGCGCCTGCATCCAGCTGCGCCACATAAAAAGCGTACAACAGAAGATAGCTGTAGGTCTGATGTATTTAAATTTTGCTAATTGCGATGTTTATTGTAACTGACTTTGACGTTTTCCAAGCCCACAAGGGCACATATTCTTGACGGCCTGTGAGATGAGTAGTCACTAGTTCAAAGCAGGTGACAAGCGAGAAATTTGTTTACATTCACGGGTACGGGTGTCAAGAATACAGCCCCTGGTCGGTGTAGTAGGTACATACCTGGTGTATCAACCAGAAGACCCAGGTTCGATCCCTGGAGCCGTCGGTAGCTTGGACTTTTTCTTATAAAATTACATAATTTTGTGAGATTAAAGAAAACGCCCTATGGAACGGAGTAGGCCGTGTTAGCTAGAAGACAGGCGATTCCATACCGTCCCTCATAGAGGACGTTAAGAGGACGGTACCGTGTGATCCATATCGTGCGAGAACCAGATCTTTAACATGCTCTCTATCCTATTGATAGTGTAGCATGAAGATCCCCAGCCCTGACAAAGAGATTTAGGTCTAAATTAAATCCTTCTAGGGAACGAAAACTGCCTTCTTAGGAAGTGCTCATCAGACCAGTCTGGTGAGCGGGTAGGGGGGGCATAGATGAAAAAGTCCCTTGTATACATTCCAGACCTGATTCAGTCACGCCCTACATTGAATATATAACTGGTCGGACGTCACGTTATGCAAAACCATAGCAAATCGTAGAGAGAGAGAGAGACGTTTTCCAATTTGAGGTTATATTTTTTGACATAATATCATAAGTGCACTGAATTAATAAAGATTTTAGAGATTGTGAAAGAGTGCAGAATGATCTCAATACTTTTTCACAATGGTGTAAAAATAATGGTCTTTCATTGAACATGGATAAATGTAAAATAATGCGTTTCTATTTCAATTTCAATTTCAAAATGGCTTTATTGTCTCAAGAAGTTTCTCATTGACAAAGCAAACTTAAATATATATAAGTAACCATATAAATTTAACTGTCATTACAGCTAGAAAGCTACAAGGTATGAATTTAAGTTAATAATGTCACTAGTTTTTAATAATTAAAATAGTGATTAGACACCAAAATAGGCAGTAACAGACACATAAAAAGTTTGGTAAAGTTAAAATTCTCTTAAAACATAACTTAAATCAGACAGTTATACAAGTAGGAGTCAAACAATAAGTAAAATGTACAGGAATTCAAATGTCATAATCTAAGATTATTAAAATAGTTTAAAATTGCAATTTAAAATTTGGATAAACAAGTTTGAACACATTTACAAAATACATACAAAAATTCAAAAAAAAATCATAACATAATTTCTTACAAGTTAAAACACGTTTACAAAAAAATAATAGAATCGTAAGGTGATATTATGTCTCTCAATTAAATAAAAAAAAACACAGGATTACTTCTCAATACAATCAGTTAATTAAATCTAGAAATAGAATTCTTCAGTCATAGTAAGCTTTTTTGGAAAAATAAGTTGAGACTGTTTTTCTGAATTTACTATAGTTTTTTATGGTTCTTATATCTAAAGGTAAAAGGATGTAAAGCTTTACACTTTCATAAATGACTGATTGTGATTGATTCTTTTGTAAGGGTAAGCTTGGGATTAGGAAGGGGAATAAGCTGGTTTGCTGGAATGATCTCTAGGACTAGCTTTGCATAGAGTTCTAATTGCACGCTTTTGGATTCGAAACATTGACTCAAAGAGAGTTTTTGAAGAAAAACCCCAGAATGCTATTCCATATCTAGCTCTTGATTCAAACAGTGAATAGTACACCATTTTAGCTGAGTGAAGTCCGATTTCAGAGTTTACCACTCTAATAGCAAAGCAAGCTGATGAGAGTTTAGATTTAAATGAATTAATATGTTCTTTGAAATCTAAGTTTTGATCAATGGTGATGCCAAGGAATTTAACAAATCATGGAGAGTTTAAAACTTGATTGTTGAGATAGAGGGAATTTAAGTTCAATTTAAATGAAAGTATGTTAGTTTTTTTAATATTGAACCAGAGATAATTTGTGTCACACCATTCTTTGACTATTCTGAGATCATTTGAAATGACTGTTTCCAAGTCTGCTTGGTTCCCTGGCCAAACTATTGTGTTGTTGTCAGCAAATACAACAAAAGCTCCATTATATAGAGGAGAAAAAATATGGGGCCAAGTACAGAGCCCTGAAAAACGCCTCAGGTAGTCTCCAGTTGGTCGGAAAGGGAGTTGTTGTGGGTAACTCTTTGAAATCTTTTAGAGTTATAGGATGCAGCCCATTTCATATAGAAATACACAACCAATATTTTTTAATTACTACATTAATAACACTCCTTTGGAATCTGTATCCATCTTTAAAGACTTGGGAATGTTATTTGATCCAACCATAAGCTTTAAAAACCACTATAAATTTATCTGTAACAAAGCCCTTAAACTACTAGGATTCTTAAAATTAAATGAATTTAACAATATAATCTGTTTTAAAAATGTTTATTGTTCTCTTGTTAGATCAATATTAGGTGTGTAGGTGCATATGGTCCCCTTTCTATAAATGTCATGTAATCTGGAAAAGTTACAGAAGAAATTTTTACGTTTTGTGGCTTTTAAACTTAAGATTGTGATATTTTAAATCACTAAAGATCACAACTCTGTTTTTATTTTCAAGATTTTAAATGCAATGATTGATTCTCCTCAATTGTTACATAGAAGTGGTTTAAGGGTTCAACAGAGGAGCACAAGAAACAGGAATATTTTTAACTTAGAACATTATAATACAAATTACAACCTTAACGAAGAATGTGTAGCTCTGCTAATATTGCGGATATTGAGTTTGTTTTCACCTCTCTGGGTTCCTTTAGAAATAAAATTAAAGTCTTGTATACTTACAATATTGACATTTTTTAAATATGTCATTTTACTAAAGTGACACAAGAGCTTGTTCACCTTCTCTTCTCTTTAGCTATGTAAGATTTATTATTGTGAAAATGGATTTCATCAATATACATTTATTTATTTATTTTATTTAATATTTGGATTATTCTAGTTTCAAGGTTACTATACCAATAAATAAGAAGAAAATGTTTAAACATGTTCAACAATTTTTTTTGGAAGGCAATTTTACAAAGCTCATTATGGACAAAACAAATCTGCCATTATGCATTTCTTCACTTAGTTTTATCTTCTTATCTGCAATGCAACATCGTGGTGTAGAGCAACTCCATCTGCAAATCATTGTCAGAAATCCAGGAAAACTTACTTGTATTTTGGCTTTTTGGGCCGAGCTTGCTGAGATGGGCTAACTTTAGTCCAGCCAGTGCCTTCTATTGTCAAACAGTTCCTTCTACTTGATACTTCTTATTTGCACAACCACCGTCTAATTTTGCCAAAATTTGGCCTTATTTAAATTTAGTTAGTTAAGGCATTTTAAGCAAATGAAACATGACAATGACATTTTTTGATAATTTATACCTAAGCTATTGAGTTAAGAGGCCCATAATACATACCATATAAAATGGACATATACTTTTCATGTGGTTCCAAGTGTACAAGTTTTATGAAATAGCATCTTTCCAACTAAAACAAGTCATTATTCTTACCGTGAAGATGGCGATCCAGATTTTTTTGAAGCAGGAGAAGCTGATCTTTGAGATGCTGGTGTCCCAGACCTATAATCCAGAAAATAAAAAATTCACAGACTGCAGTGACAAATTAGCACCCCAGATGTAACTATTTTTTTACTTAAATAATTAGCTGTACTTTCTTTGTACCTTTGCTAAATAAAGAATTTAATAAAATAAAAAATAAATGTAGAGTTTAGTGTGAAGTTCAGTGGATTACTTTTCACATCTAGGGGCACAAAGTATCCAAAAAATATATTGAAAGACACAAAATTTACTTAGCCAATAGTAAACATGAATTTATTTATACTTGGTAATAATTTTTGCATTTTTACCTTGATCTTACTGCTTGGGTTTGCCCTGGTGTTCCAGAACGGGACCTTGATTCCCTCTGGGAGGCTTGAGTGTCTGATTTTTGGGAGGCTGCTGGTGAATGAGACCTTTGAGAGGCAGGGGAAACTGACCTAAATAAGGGCAAAAATATAAATATGCTAATAAACTTCCTTAGCTTGACTTAAGTGAGAGGCAAAACATTATTTACGTCTTGGAAAGTGAAATTTGAAATACAAGAGAAAAGAGAAATTTACCTTGATTGGGCTGTTTGGGTAGCACCTGGGGTTCTAGAACGAGACCTTGAAACTGATCTTTGAGATTCAGCTGGACTCTGGGATCTTTGTGAACCAGATGCTGGACTTCCGGACCTTGAATGTGAACCATTCCTGGATCTAACAGAAGCCTGACTAGCATTTTCATCTGGACTGCCACTCCTGCAGTAAATTATTATGGCAAGATAAAAACAGCCAGTAAAACAACTATTTTTATCCTACATACCTGGACTTGTTTCCCGTATCTTTTGGGGTATGAGAGCGAGATCTATCTCCACCGCCGGTAGGCACCTTTTGGGTCGGCCCATCCCAGCTGTGATTTGAATCGTTGTCGGATTCCGAACCGGAAGACATGTTTAAAAGCTATAAATAGGGCCGCAGAATATGGGCCTGAGTTCGATCTGAAGAAATACTAGTTTTGCTATGAATAGGGCCCACAAACTTGAGACGGAACTTCAAAACATAACCTTAAAATACAGATTAAAGCTCAGTCCACATTACGATTTTTTTTTTCTCTCAGGCAAGAGAGAAATTTTTCTCTCACTCTTTTCGACAAAGAGAGATAAAGGATTTTCGTTTTACAATTGGTCCTGGTTCTGGTTGAAACAGAAACGCAACCGGTCCTTTCGTTTTAAAACAATGACGTCAAGGTTGCAACACAGTTATGAAATTTTAGAACCAGCCTGGGAGGTTGGTTCGGGTCCCTATAATTAATCCAAAAGATACATTTTACAAACGTATTTTAAACAAATATACATCGCACAAACAATACTTTAGACAAATCATAAAATAGCATAACGATACATCACACAAAGCATACTTTTTGCAAACCGTACATCGTACAACTCGTACTTTCTACAAATAATACATCTTACAATTCGTATGTATTAGAATCCGTCCAACATACAAATTATGTTCTGTGCTCGACTGACAGCTGTTTAAATCTGAGCTCAGAATAAAAAGAATGTTAGAGGATGTTTTTGTTATTTAAAAAATAATTTTAAATCTAATACCAGCTTCACTGTAAAAACGCATTACGTGACGCATCCTGGTTTTGGAGCATCTAGGCAGTTTTTTGTGGGGTATAAAACTTTAAATTGCTGTATCTCTATCCCTTAGGGGTTGTTATTTTCATATGAAAAATGCCTCTGTGAGATAAAGAACCCTGCCATTTTGTTATGTGGAATGTGTGTCACCTAATTTTATTTATATGTAGATAATATCTGTTGTAGAGGGGGTCCCAACGAGCAATTCTCGTCATAAAGGCACAGGTTGATTCATAAATTAGGGGTAAACGTTAGGAGAATGGACGTTTTTAGTCCACTATACCAATATGGTATGGGGTATTAAAATCGTGAAATTTTGACTTTTCCTAATTTTATCAAAAATTAGTTACTAAGATTGCAAAACACCTTAATCGACGAAAAAAAAAGATGGATGTCCGTTGTCTGATGTCTGTCTGTATGCACGATAACTCAAGAATGCCTTAATCGATTTTAACGAAATTTGGTACAAAAATCCTCCATCGGCTGACCACTACCTTCTCCACATAGGTCAATCAACTCCTACCGTTTTAGTGTCCTTTTCTCGACTTTCGCCGCCATATATATTGACAGAAAACTATTAATGGATTATTTTCTGTCACTTTTGAGTGAAAATGGCGGCGAAAGTGGATTAAAGGACACTAAATCGGTAGAAGTTGATCGGCCTGTATGGAGTGGGTACTGAGCTGACCCTAAACTTTTGGGTAGGGTGGTGGGAGGTTGAAGGGGGGAAAAGGAGGATAAAATAAAAAATTGTAACTTTAGAACAAAAGCAAGTAGCGATATACGGTTTTCAGATTTAAGTTTCCAGGAATATGGACTACAAATTTCCAAATTCGTGGAGGCTTTAGTTGCCGAGTTATTTGAAAAAACGTTGAAATATATATAAAAAAAAATAACTTTAGAAGTAAAGCAGCTATTGTTATGCGATTTTCAGATTTTGATTTTCGTAAATATTACCCAAAAATTATGTTATAAGGTTCAAATCTTTTAAAGATACAATTTTCGAGATATTTTCATTTCCTTTCAACATAAAATAATTGATTGTATGGTGGACTATCCGTGCTTTGTAGCACCAATTTTTTTACTTAACTTTAAAAGAAAATATATAACTACCTAATGTCAGATGAAAATAAAACGCCTTCCTACTTATATGGACTTTACATTTTTGATGCTAAGTACTATAACCGCATGTACAGGGTAAGCTATACAAGAATTATGGTTGATATTGCTCCTCACAATCCCTTATTTTTGAACTCGATTCGTGTTATCCTAAAAACGATTCCCAAAAATTTATTTTATTTAATTAGTGCAAAATTTTGAATTTGTACAGAAGAAGTCAAAAAAAATAATCTTAAAACTCGCGAAATGGTACTTTTTTAATGTTTTTAACCATTTTTTAAAAAAGAAGCAAAGCAACATTTTCGGTACCTATAGGTACCTTACTACGCCACTGGACATAGCGTATACGTTATGTCCAGTGGCGTCGTAAGAAAAGTTTTCGGGGTGGGGGGTAGGTATAAAAATATTCTAAACATTACAGCTCCAAAGTAAATTAACACTTTGCCACTTTTTTCCTTTATTTTACGAACCACAACTTACATTTTTTAACTTAACACCGGATTTCATATATAAATAGGAGATACGTTTGAAATTATTTAAAATCCTTAATTGCAGGCTTTAAACTCGATTTTACGTTTGAATATGCAGCGAATCAAAATAGAATTGTTATTGGAAACATAAAAAAACGGTCCCTATGAAGTAATTTTTTTAGCTGAAATGTTTTAAATTCGTAGAAAAAAAATTGGTGCTAGAAAGCACGAATAGTTCACCATACAATCAATTATTTTATGTTAAAAGGAAATGAAAATATCTCGAAAACTGTAGCTTTGAAAGATTTGAATTTTATAACAACATTTTTGGGTAATATTGACGAAAACCAAAATCTGAATATCAATAGCTGCTTTACTTCTAAAGTGATGATTTTTTAAATATGTATTTTTTAAAATATATTTTAACGTTTTTTAAAATAACCCGGAAACTAAAGCTCCCACGAATTTGGACTTTACAACAAAATTTGTAGTTCATATTCATGTAAACTTAAATCTGAAAACCATATATCGCTACTTGCTTTTATTCCAAAGTTACAATTTTTTAAAATATTTTATCCCTTTTTACCCCCTTCAACCCCCCCACCACTCTACCCAAAAGTTAATCAGTTCATGGTCAGCCGATAGAAGATTTTTTTACCAAATTTTGTTAAAATCGATTAAGGTGTTCTTGAGTTATCGTGTACAGACAGACAACAGACCGACAGAAAACTTTTTTTTTTCGTCGATTAAGGTGTTTTGGAACCTTAATACCTCACTTTTGATAAAATTAAGAAAAGTCAAAATTTCACGATTTTAATAGTCCCCCATACCATATTGGTATGGTGTACTAAAAAATTGATGTTAGAAAGCACGGATAGTACACCATACAATCAATTATGTTATGTTGAAAGAAAATAAAAATATCTCGAAAACTGTAGCTTTGAAAGATTTGACCCTAATAACAAAATTTTTGGATACTATTTACGAAAACCAAAATATG
Source organism: Oxystoma pomonae (assembly GCA_963921995.1). Classification (NCBI taxonomy): domain Eukaryota; kingdom Metazoa; phylum Arthropoda; class Insecta; order Coleoptera; family Brentidae; genus Oxystoma; species Oxystoma pomonae. Next base: position 115,624,691 of record OY998166.1, on the reverse strand, counting down.
AAAACCGCACATCAATAGCTGCTTTACTTCTAAAGTTATGATTTTCTTAAAATATATTTTAACGTTTTTTTAAATAACTCGGAAACTAAAGCTCCCACGAATTTCGATTTTTATAACAAAATTTGTAGTTCATATTAATGGAAACTTAAATCTGAAAACCGTATATCGCTACTTGCTTTTGTTCCAAAGTTAAAATTTTTTAAAATATTTTATACCCCTTTTCCCCCCTTCAACCACCCCACCACCCTACCCAAAAGTTAATCAGTTCCAGCCGAAAAAGGATTTTTGTCCCAAATTTCGTTAAAATCGATTAAGGCGTTCTTGAGTTATCGTGCATACAGACAGACAACAGACCGACAGACAACTTTTTTTTTCGTCGAATAAGGTGTTTTGGAACCTTAGTTTTTGATAAAATTAAGCAAAGTCAAAATTTAACGATTTTAATAGTCCCCCATACCATATTGGTATTGGGGAGGGGGGGAGGGGGGGTAAAGATTAAAAAAAAAATTAAAAAAAAATAATTTGAAGTAAAAGTCTGACCATAATTGATTGGGTTTATTTGCACAAAATTTGATGTAAAAATCATCATTTTTTGAGTAAATAACGCTTAAAATGAAATTTTTGACTTAAAATTAAAGTAAAATCGTAAATATTGGCTTTATTTCAAACGCGGTTGGTATATCGATACCGATGCGTTGAAATATTTACTTTAAGTGACTGATTTTTGTGTTTGCAAAAATGGTAAAATGCGCAGCAGGCAAAAATTTTTGCGAAAATGACTTAAAATACGATTTTTGACACCAAATCGCACGCAGAATGTTTTGATAAAATTACATTAGAAAGACCATTTTGATACGAAATCGTAAAAATCAAAGGTGTTGCAGCCGAAAAATTTTGTAATTTATGATTTTTTAAAGATTTTTAATTGTTAAAAATTAAGGTCTAGGCTCTTGTATTTTATTCTCTATATACTTAACTATTTTATTTCTGTTGTTATTTGATTGTACCAACTGTAACCAGCTTCTAGGGAGGGAGGTGTTGACCTTAAATCCCCCTCTCCCTCAGTGCGCCACTGGCATATGTCAAATTTTGAAATCAACTTTCTGATTTTAAATAGAATCCCCTGTATAAATTTTATTTTTAAATTGTTGCTGATTTCAAAAATTTATACCATGTATGTGCTAAAGTAAGAACTCTTTAAATAACTATATATAACTATATTGTTCCTAAAGGATGTTGCCTTAGCGGTATAGTTTTTTTGTAAGAGCTTAAAAAAGTATATATATTTCACGAGTTTTAAACTTTTTTCTTTGGCGCACAATTCTATGGATTACCCTCTATACATATACGGGTATTAGACCTAACATCAAAAATGTAAGACCCATTGCTTTCTATAAGCGAAGAAAGTTTAGTAAAAAACGGCCTAATATCTGGCTCACCGTGTTGGTGGTAGTGCCGCATATTTAAGTAAATATAAAAAAATTAGCCGAACCATGCACATAAGAAAAAAGCAGCTTTTGTAAATCGCATCGACTATCTTTGAACCGCCATATTTAGCTAACACTATCTCAAGTAAAAAGTCAGTTAAAAACTCTTTATAGTTTTAGTATCCTTAAATTTGGCCTAATGTCGCGGCCATATGAATACCAAACTGTAGGCTAAAGACACAGGAGAGAAGGAGTTAACTGGCTTTTTAATTCATAACGGTGCAGATGTAGCGGAGTAGGTACTGTCGACTTTTTTTGATGACTCGTGAAAAAATGAGGGTAGACAAAAAAAGCATACTTACTAATTTTTCCTTTTTTTATAATTACTCAGAGACCACAAAACCTAGTAAAGAATTAGTGCCCATTCTAAAATCGTCTTAAAAGTGCCCATTTTTTTTTATATTTAAAGGGTTGGTTTTTATAAAGTACACTCAAAAAACACATCAAAATATTTATTATATATAACCAGTGCGGAAAGTTAATCTTTTCCGCACGCGACTGCTGTTGACATAAATTTGGCGCCTCCTCACCGGTATTTTTTCTGAATGTCATGTTCACAGAAATCCAAGAAAATTACAAAAACATAATGAAAAAGAACGATTTTATGTTGTTAGATCCTGTTTCAAATGGTTCAAAAATTGTAGAATTTTTGTAAAGCCGATTTCAAAGGGGAGGGGCGCTTTAGTAGGTGTTTGGGTTGGGTTTGCAGGGGTGGAATTCTCCGTTGGGTCTAGTTTTAATTCTAAATCTGCTTGTAAATACGGCGAAGGCGCAAATTTTCAAAATTATTCTAATTTTTTACGACTGTTAAATAATGTTGCTGATAAAAATTGTTTAAAATTACTTAACTAAAATTGTAACAACCAATGACGTTATAGCGGCGCTGGCGAATTTTTTTAAAATATAGACAGAAAATTGTTTAAAATATTATATTTTTCAGGTATTTGTCAAAGGTGTGGCAAATAAAATTTATAAAATTTTATCTAAAGAAGGTTCTTAGCATATGTTACGCGAATATTAAAAAAAAAAGAATATTTTATTTCTCTCTCTGTAATCGATTTATATCACATCTATATTTTTTTTACTGGGATTTAAAGAAAATCTTATACCCACTATAAAAAATTGTATTGTCCCAAATAGTATACTGGTGTATAAAAAAAAATTATCTCAGTCAGGGGTGTTAATTGGGGGGGAGTCAGAGGCACTGCGACCGCCCCTGGCAAATAAGGATTTTTTATTATTCAATATATTTTTTCCCTTTTAAATGGGTAACTTAAAAATAAAATTAAGAATCCTTTAATCAGGGGCGGTATTTTAAAAAATGCCTCGGGCTTCCAACAATCTAGCGCCGGGCCTACTTTACGCTCGTGTTAGATGCAACGTTTTGCCTAAGGGCGTGCGGAAAATTAAAAACATCTTGTTGCTGTGCATAATTTTGTAAAAAAAATATGCACGCGGAAAAGCCATTTTTTCCGTACGAGACTGCCTCATTGGCCGAAGGACTTAGAAGTTCGGTCAAGCAGTCGACTGCGGAAAAAAATGATTTCTGCAAGCATTAGGAACAATTGTTCTTCTAAGAGCGTAAGGAAAGTAGTATAAAATAGTCAATAAAAAACGTGTTTCATAAAATTTTTATTATATATTATTATAACATTGAAATAATGTGGAAAACTAGTGTGACATAGTAACGTAACGCCCAATGCGCAAAATCCTATTTGCCTCAATCTCGTAGAAATTTCTTTTTGCGTGAGTGATATTTTTTTCGCAAGCAAAATTTTTTCGTGCACGCTGTGCGGAAAATTGCTACTTTCCACACGCAAATGACTGCGGAAAAGGCGTACAAACTAAATAAGGTACCCTAGAATGTTCGGTGTCATTTTAAAGGATTTTTTAAGGAAAATTAAGAAATGGTAGCATTTGGGCGATTACACATTTATAAATGCAATTTATCCATTTTTGGTAATTTTTACGTCATTTATTCAAAAATGTTGATAAAGGGGCTTAATTTTAAAAATATTACTATCTGTAGATTCTCTCAAAAAACTCTTTAAAATGACACTCAACATCATATTTAGTTTGTGAGATAATCGCTTTCAAAAATTTAAATAAAAAATATGAAAACTAGATATGCAAACCGTATAATATGTGGTATCTTTAAAAAGCAAATTTTATAAAGATTTAAAATTTGGTATCAAAAACAGTAGATCGTATAAAAAAATTGGGATTGCCCCCAAAAATGTCCCCCTCCCTTATGCTAACTGTGCAACCAAGACAATGCGAAGAAAAGGTTTTGATATTACGATTACAGGGCGCAAAGATTTTTCGCACTATTTTTGCGCACTAGTGCGGCAAAGTTATATTTTGCACTGTTAACAATGCGCAAAATCTAAAAATAGTTTTTATCTTATATAACTTGTGCGAAAATTTAATCTTCCCCACACGGGACATCCGTTGGTCTGAGGACGAACGCGGACCGGAGTTCGGGAAAGCAGCAAGGATGGGAAAGATACTTGACACATGAGTTAGGATAAATATTTTTTCTCCTACCAGTTGTAAAAAAAATGAGTAAAATCTGTTCCGTACTGCGTGCGGGAAAGTGATACTTTACAAACTAAAATACGTGCGGGAAAGGGGTGTTTCCCGCACGGTCGTGGAAATAAATAGTAGCTAGTTTACCTAACAAGTCCGGAAAAGTCGCTTTACGCGAGTTGCAGGGTACAATATTTTTTCTACTCGCATTTAACCCAATAAAAGGAATTTTACTAAAACGTTTACCTAACACAAAAAAGAAAATTTTTAAAAATATAGCAATATATTTATATTTTATTTTGGTTGAGTGCGGAAAAGTACCAGTAAGTTTTCCGCACGCTAGTAGAAAAAATATTATATAGATTCAGTTCCAAAATATTTTAAAAAAAAAATCATCCTGTACATGTAAATAATTTGTGTCTGTTTCGGCTTCCTTTATTTGCCTTGATGCTTCGTCTGTATGACTTTTTAATCAATCAGTCATCTAAATTTTCAACTATGGTGTCTTATTACATAATAATCTACATTTATATACCAATTTAACTTGATCATCACTTCTGGGAACTGAAATTATTATCATAATCATTTTGTCGAAAGATAAGTGTTTGGATTTTATGTAGACACAATAATTAATTAATTAATGATGGTCAAGTAACCCAAAAATTCAGGTGACTTGTCAAAATAAGGATGCAAAATATTATCTGTCATCCTTTATGAACCAAAAATGAACTTGCCAGAGCTCCCCTCTCACACTGCAATGTCAAATCTCAAAAACGAACCTGTCAGGTAGATTTTAAAAAAGTGCCTTTTCAAATAATTTTTAAGCATTTTTTGACAGCTTTTAAAGAATAAGGGCGCAGAAAAATAAATACTAAAATTAAAGAATACGGATTTTTCTCCAGAACTATCCGGAATTTGTAAACTTTTCTTAGTTTTCAGCAAAGCGTAAAATTTGCGCAACTTTTCCCTATTTTAAACCTTTTCGTTTAGGAGATATTCATGATGAGCAACGAATTTGACGTCATAGGTTTCACTTTCGGACCCTGCTGTCTGTGTTTGTGTGGATCTATGTGGCACTACAAATCGTAATCGAGTGAACCGATTTCTATGCAGGATAGAAAAACGTCGTCGTGGGAATAAATAAGTTACACTATTTGCTGTCAGCTTTGGAGGAGAAGTTTTCGTATACCATCAGAATATCCTTGGGCCCTCCTATATAGGGTGGGAATTTTAACTGGAATAATTTCGCTAGAGCCTCAGGATAACACAGGACATAAAATCGGGCCAACGCATCGCTAACGCACTGCCGACGTTATACCGACGTTGGCACGATCTTATGAGTTATTCGACGATTTGTGTTTGTAGAAAAAATATGCGGATAAAACGCAAAAACACGACAACTGAGATTTTTTTATGGGCGTTCCAGTCATATAAAAAATTCCCCTTTTAAAGGGTGACACCTCTCTAACACACTTAATTTTTTTAAAAGGATTATATACTACTTTGGAACCTTGTTGGAAAGCCCGTTTAAAAAGACAAATGAGCACATACAGCAATACATAAAATCTAAAAAAAAATAAAAAAATTGAAATATTTTGTTTCAATTTTATTTATTTTTTTTTTGTTTTTGGGTTGAAAATGCAATTATCTATCTTAGTGTAAAAATCGCGTGTCGCTAGCTGATACGTATGGTTCGTGAAGTTACAATTTTATTAAAAGCTTAATCCCCTCATCCAACCCTCTTGCCAAAAGCGACACGCGGTTTTCATATTACCTTACATAGTTGGATTTTCAACCAAAAAAAAAAAATCAAATTTATTTTCAAAATTTTTGGTTGAAGATGTAATTATCTATCCTATATTGTGAAAACCGCTTGTCGCTAGCTGCTATACGGTTCGTGAGTTAAGTTTAATCCCCCCTAATATCGTCTTGCCAACCCCCCACCCCCACCAAAAACTAATCAACTCTGCGTAGGGTGACAAAGAATTTTGGTACCAAATTTTATAAGAATCGGTTTAGCGGTTTTTGAGTAATCGTGTTACCGACAGACAGACCGACAGACAGACAACATGACAAAATTTATTTGTATTTAGGTATTTTTGACAAACCCAATAGCCTCCATACTATGTATGAGTGGCTAAAAATAAATAGACCATAAAATATGTCTAAAAATTGAATTGACCGAATTTTCCTAAAAACTTACTCAACTATACAGAGTGTATCCCAAAAGTCTGGAATAATGGATTTTTTAGGATAACTATGGGTTTTTGAAAAGAAAACTTATTTAGGATCATTTTTAGGTAGAAAAAGCGCTTTCGAAAAATGTATACCATTTTATATATAGGGTGTCCCAAAATTAAAATACGACACTCTTTTTTAAAGTGGACACCCTGTATATTATCTCATTTTCTGAATCCTTAAAAATAAGCTTTTCAAAAATACCCAACACTACACAATACAGGGTGTCCACCGTGTATAAAGAGTACTTATACATTTTTCGAACCCGCTATTTTTCGTATATATGTTTTTTTTTTTTAAAAGCGTTCTCCCAAAAAATCCATTATTCCAGACTTTTGAGACACACTGTATAAAGAGGTAAAACAACCTACAGCTAAAAAAAATCTATTTTGCCGAAGAAAAAAGCAATAGTAATTTGATTTTTATATATCTAAAGGTTTTTTTTTTAATTAAAAATTAACTCACATCAAAAAAACATTGCAGTCAATGTGTCACAAAATTAGTGTACCATAGGTATAGGTATCATCACATTTAAAAAAAAACAAATTTGATATGACGCAAATCCCATGAAAAATTTCATTTCATTTTCAGTCACACTCAGAAATTGACTTCGGGGGGGGGGGGGGGGTTAAGGATAAGTAATAAAAAAACTTAATTTGAAGTCAAAATGTGACCATAAACATGTTTCTAAGGGGGAGGGGAGGGGGGTGCGTTTTATCCTCATATTATATCCTAAGGCTCTAGAGCATTTAATTTCTTTAAAGTAGCCACACTGCATATTCATGTCTCGATTTTTTTGGATTCTATATACCTATATTTTTTTTAAACCTATATTTTTTATAAAATTAAAAAAAAAAGAATATGTCTTCACCTTCTAAGATTGTATATTTATTCTGAGTTTAAATTAAAACAGCAGAGAACAAAAATTGTATGTCGGACGGATTCTAAACTGTACGATTTGTAGGATGTATTGTTTGTAGAAAGTACGAGTTGTACGATGTACGGTTTGCAAAAAGTATCCTTTGTGCGATGTATTGTTATGCTACTTTACGATTTGCGGAAAGTATTGTTTGCGCAATGTACGTTTGTGTTAAATACGCTTTGTAAAATGTATTTTTGTACAAACTATGGGACCCCGTTGGTTCGGCCCTTTGGTTGTAAACATAACTCCTAAAATTTTGCAAAAGTATAGATAGTCTTTTTTTGAGTGAAATCAAAGATATCTTCATAATATTTTAAATGACGTCATTATTTTAGAACCGCTGTCAAAATTTATGTCAAAATAATGTCAACCAGAACCAGGACCAATTCTTAAATCGAAAATCCTTACATAGAAGTTGGAATGTGGACTAGGCGTTTGTAAAAATGATGTCAAACATAAAGGATTTTCGTTTTACAATTGGTCCTGGTTCTGGTTGAACCAGAACCGCAACCGATCCTAAGTATTTTCGATTTAAGAATTGGTCCTGGTTCTGGTTGACATTATTTTGACATAAATTTTGACAGCGGTTCTAAAATAATGACGTCATTTAAAATATTATTAAGATATCTTTGATTTTACTTAAAAAAGACCATCTATAATTTTGCAAAATTTTAGGGGTTATGTTTACAACCAAAGGGCCGAACCAACCTCCCAGGCTGGTTCTAAAATTTCATAACCGGGTTGCAACTGTGACGTCATTGTTTTAAAACGAAAGGATCGGTTGCGGTTCTGGTTCAACCAGAACCAGGACCAATTGTAAAACGAAAATCCTTCCTTTCGTTTTAAAACAATGACATCACAGTTGCAACCCGGTTATGAAATTTTAGAACCAGCCTGAGAGGTTGGTTCAGCCCTTTGGTTGTAAACATAACCCCTAAAATTTTGCAAAATTATAGATGATCTTTTTTTGAGTAAAATCAAAGATATCTTAATAATATTTAAAATGACGTCATTATTTTAGAACCGCTGTCAAAATTTATGTCAAAATAATGTCAACCAGAACAAGGACCAAAATTCTTAAATCGAAAATCCTTATAGACAGACCGAACCCAATTTTTTGTGGTCAAAATGTCAAATGTCAACGTTTTTGTGTGTTTTGGGAATGTTTTTTAAAATAAAAATAAATAATTGCATTTTTTAATTGTAAAAGATATTGTGATTTCTTGAACATAAACACGGCATAAAAATGACTCGTGAAGACAAATTGTTTTTCCAAAAGACCGTGATGCACCTGGCGAGATCCTTAGCCAACATCAAAACTACACCCTGGGAGAAGGTAAGGTCGGGTTTATACGAGGTTTATATCTGAGTCTTGATTCGGTAAGGGCGGGAATCAAATTTTGAATGCATAACGTTTGTGTTATTGAAGCGCACTCCAAACCTTCCTTGATAACCTGCTTTCCTGTTAAATCTGTTTTCTATGAAAAAATACTTGCTCTTGTTAGAATAAATGTAGCATATTAAAAAGCCAATTTTCCCAATTTGACATGGTTATCCTTGCAGAGAGCTAAGGTCCAGATAATGTAGGCAGAAGTTTTACATTTATTTAATTATTTGGCTAATGAAGTTTTATGTTGTGTTCTTCAAGGTTGTTTTTTTTTGTTATGAAAATTGATTCAATTATTAGGAAACATGTTCTATTCATTAAATTATATGTAGATAGTGGAATTTTGTTACAACGCAATTTCTTACTGTTTAATATCTATTTACCCTGAGATTATTAAAAAATTAATAGTAGATGACCCTACATCAAAACTTGGATCAATATTTTTTTTTTGGTATAAGTATTTGGAACTTGTACTGTTAGAACAATAATTTTTACAAATGTGTTTTGTTTTTTTTATTATTACTATATTTTAAAAAGAGAAAGAAAATTAATTTATTTAATAAATACCTACCTATGACCTACCTATGTAACTACTATATAATTATATTACTGATACCACCTTAACTAGATACAAATATATGTATTTATTAAGCAAAACCTACTGCATAAATAAAAATATCATATTATTTATAGAAACCCTGAAAAATAAGCCTTAAAAATGTAAAGTTTAATTATTTTTGCATTTGTGAGACCTTTTTGAACCTAATATTGTGCCTCACTTTTCTTTCCATTGAAACTGACTGTAAGAAAAATATGAATACCTACTTTGGTTCTTTATAATAAGTTTTTTGGTACTTGCCATCATCTTACACAAAATTAGACAGGGTTTCAGCGTCTTGCTATGGGATATATCTTAAAAATGTCAATTTTAGAGCTTGGCACCTTGTTGTCCTACAGGGGCGATATGTTTATTATCTATACTAACTAGCTAAATTGTATATCTACTGTTTGACAGGTCCAGACTCTATTCTCGATGTGCCCAAAAGAGCATTCAAATGGTACCATCACTATCAACTGTCGAGAACAGGATGCAGTTATCGCACTGGGAATCTATTTCTTGGAGTCTGGTCTACAGCACAAAGATAAAATTGTGCAGTATTTACTCAAATTGGCAACACTGCTTGAAAAGGTCAATTTTCAAGATGAGATCAAGTACAATGAAACTGACAGTAAGGAAAATACCAATACCTACTTTGGTTCTTTATTGATTTTAGGCAAATTGTGATTTTTTTCTCTGAAAAATAAGAAAAAAAAACTGATTTGTATAGGATTAGTTTTAAGGGGTTATGGTCAAGGGACTAAAAATGCGAGGAGGGGTTGAAATGAAAAAAAACCGTTTTGTTTTGAGGAAATCATGTAAACTATATCTTTCTAATTGTGCCCAGATAAATTATTTTTACATCTAATTTTTTAAGGAATCCCTATGGGGGAGAAGTTTAGCTTTTGCATCCATACTCTCCTAAGTGATATAGCAGTTAAATGTGAAGACTACAGGAGGAAAATTGTTGACACGCAGGTAGAATGCCTTGCGAGTTTGATAAATAATATTGTCAAAATGCACGAAATTGATAACTACAGCAGTACAACTAAGTTGTTCTTGTGCAAGACTACTGTACCAGTTTTGATAGGACTGTCTAGGTAATTATTTTTTTTGTAATTATAGTGGACATTTTATGGATATATTGGAATTTTTGTGGAATACTCTCCCTTCACGGGGTCAGCTGATACCTTGTGATACCTTATTTTGGCAGGTCTTTTAACTGTAAATTGTATGCGTAAAGTTCATCCCTCATAGGAGCATATTATCCTAGAAGAAAAAATGCAATGACAAAATGTAATCTTTGTTGGAATTTTGAAACCTATGGTTGCACTATAACAAAGTTATGATTGTTTTCCACAAACCAAAACTACACTTTTTTTGCACTATAGTTTCTGCTGTAGGATCAGCTACTTACAATATTTTGAAATGGCTAGCAAACGAGTTTGAAAATTTACCTATAATGGAAAAAGGTTTTTCTGTTCAAAATTCCCTTGAATTTATCAACAAAGTTAAAGATATTTCACTCCAAGAAGGTGAAATTTTAATCTCGTTTGATGTTACTTCATTGTTCCCTAGTGTGCCGATCCCCAATACCTGGAGGAACTACTAAGAAAAAACAATCTAGAAGACAAACAGACTTTAGAATACCTATCTTTAAAAAAACTCTGCATGAATCAAAATTACTTTCAATATAAAAATACCTACTACCAACAATTAGAAGGAACCACAATGGGTAATAGTTTATCACCTTTTATCTCAAACCTCTTTATGAGCAAATTTAAATGAGATATTAGTAAAGAATTTGAGTATTTCCCCAGAGTATGGTTCAGGTATGTAGACAATGTGTTTGCAGAATTCAACACTAAAGTAACTAGTGTTGAAAATTTTATGGAAAAAATAACAAATTTCCCACAGTTAAATTTACTTATGAAACAGAGAACAACGGTACACTGCCATTTTTAGACACTTTAGTTATAAGAAATAAAAATAAATTAGAATTTGACCTATACAGAAAAGGAACGGCCACCAACAGTGCTGCAAACTTGCAAGTTTGCACTTTTTATCATATAGATTAGTAAATTGCCCCTTAAACAAAGAAAGATTTGAAGCAGAAAAGAATAGGATTAGGAATATAGCTGGCGAAACCGTTTACAACGAAGGCTTAATAAGAAAGCTAATAAATAGACATTCTTTTCAAAAGACCTTTCAGAATTCCACTTTTTTCAGACAAAAAGATACCTCCGACTCTAAATTTGTATCAATTCCTTATAATGCTAATTAAATGAAAGGATTACAAAAAGTATTTAATAACACCGGTCTTAAATTAGTATATTAATCCAGAAACACAATAAGAAGTTTACTAGGAAATCCCAAGGATAAAACTACAGTTCTAGAAAAAAGTGGAATTTATGAAATTAGTTGCATGGATTGTGACAAAAAATATGTTGGCCAAACGAGACGCTCTATTCAAACACATTTTAAAGAACACTTATCACACTTAAAATACAGAAGAACAGAAAAGTCAAGTGTGGCCGAGCATGCTTTTGAAAGCAATCATAGATTCACATTAGATAACCTAAAACTTCTAAAAAGTGTACCAAACAAAAGACTTTTGAATGCATATGAAAGTATGGAAATCATTAAATCCAGAAATAGTTTAAATAACGATAGAGGACCCATCCCGTTTAGTACACTTTATTCTTTAGTTGAGGGAGATAGGATTATAAAGAGTGACCAATCACAAATTATTAGTCTTATCTCCGCCCACTAAAAGATAGTATATAAGATAGAGTGTAGGTTAATTTAGTTTATTGTCTCCTGATGATGCTAACGTTATTATGCGTTAAATGCGCGTCGAGTGCAAAAAAAGTGTAGTTTTGGTTTGTGGAAAACAATCATAACTTTGTTACAAAATGTAATATTGACGAAAGCAAAGTATTAATATATATTTAGTAAAAAAAAAACACTTTTTGTTTTGTTTCATGCACTTGAACTGAAAGTTGGTGGATTTTTAAAACTTTTAACATGTTTTTAAAGACATGTAAAGGCCCTTCAGTTTTGGAGGGAGTATAATTATATCTAATTTTTCTTTTTTGTAGGGCTATGGGTAGATTCGCGACAACTGAACCCCCTTTGATATGTAGAGTATTTCCCAAACCGCAACCTCCGATAAGTCAAACGAACCTGCAAAACCAATGCTACGCTTATAAAAGAAGTTTTAGTAGTTTTAGAAACATCATACCTAGAAGTTTGTCAGGTAATTTGACGGGTAATTTGGGTGCTACCGTGGATATTTTGGCTATAACACAGGTAAGGCATTACAGAGAATGTTCTAGTTTTAAATAGTTTTGATTATGGCTTGTCAAACTCTAAACCTAAGAAAAAAAATACTTGAAAATGGACAAAAAATTTACTCTAAATGGTTTATTTAGCTTCAGATATTTTTAAAATTTCCTAGTTGGGAATAAATGTAATTTTTTTTATTTGGTTAACTATTTCATGTAGTTTTATTATTCATTGCCAAATTGAGTTAAATGGTAAATGTTTGTACCTATATTTGAATTTACTTATAAGAAAACTGTGCAAAATGTAGCCTACGTTGGCATGGAATGACTATTTTAGAAAAATTTGTATGGTGGTTGTTGTTTCTTCATTTCAGGGCTACGACGCAACCGATATAGCATACAAATCAAACTCTCTTCGAAAAACGTCATTGATTAACCACCCTCCGAAATTTTACGACCCGGCCACCTATTTTTTCGCCAAGTTCGGGTCCTGTTTTAACCAGTTCTCACAGTTGAGGGTCAACGATATTATGGACAAGCATACCCCCATCATTTTTCCACAGCAGCATTTGGTAAGTGTTTTTTTTTCACAGAACATTTGTCAGTTTTAGCTCTACTGTTTTGATTGATTTTGCTTTGTGCTAGTATGGTACTGTCCTCTGCAACCACTAGTGGGTCTATTGTGACTAACTTTTGAGATTGTTTGTTGCTACAGAATATTCAGCACCTTAAAAAGGCTAGCAACTTGCTTTGATGAAGCATCAGAGCCTACATTCGGTGTCCTCACTTAGACCCATTCTGTGCAATGGTACTTTCAGCCTCAACCATTTATTTATTTTTTATTTATTTTATTTATTTCCTTCAGTATCTACAGCAAAGCCAATTACAGATACAACTTAAATTAAATTAAAATGGTAAACTGATTATATCAGTATTATAATCTAGCAGTTTAAAAATGTATTTAGTAAATCGTAAACATTAAACAACGTAATAAATGTTTAAGTTAAAAATAATTTACAGCACCGTAGCTTGTATTTTATATGGAAAAATAATTACTTATTAGATCGAAGCTTAGCTTCAATAATTTTTTTAAATTGTTTAAGGTTTAGGATATCCAGTTCAATATCAGAAGCATATAGATTGAATATATGGCACATTTAATAGATAGGAGAATTTTTATAAAGATTTATTCTAGGATATGCAAGATAAAAAGTTAGAGTTCCTTGAAGAAACCCTATTTATTGAAAATTGAAATTGAGCCAAAATGTTAGGACAGTCAATATTTCCTTTTAGAATATTAAACATAGTACAGAAAAGTAATTTATTTCGCCTTTGGCTTAAAGAAAGTATTAAAAATTCCCAACAAATAATCATTATCACAACCTCTTTTTGGATATATACCATATTTTTTGAAATATTAAATTTTTCTTTGAACTTTTTCAATAATAGAAATCCACACAGTATATAGCGGGGACCAAATAATACTTCCGTATTACACCAGAATGGGTATGACAAGACTGTCAAAAAGGTGTAAACTTAATTCTATATTAAAATGTTTTGTGCTTCTTACAATAAAACCTGAAATTTTCTGTGCACTTTCAATTTTTTTAAAAATATGGTTAGTAAATGATAGGGTAGGATCAAATATTATTCCCAAGTCTTTTTGTTGGCTTTCTCTCTGTAGCTGGACGTCTCCAAGTGTATACCCACACTCAATAATATTGCGATTCAGAGTAAAAGACATACATGAACATTTCATAATATTCAACTTAAAACTATTCTCATTACACCAACTCGCAACATCGGATAAATCACTCTGCAGAGTCACACAATCCTCAATAGAATTAATCTTTAAATAACACTTAAAGTCGTCAGCAAACATAAGTGCAAAAATAGAAGTGGTTCTAAGTTAAATCCCTGCGGAATCCCAGAGGTACTTTTAAAAATATATGATTTACAGCCTTTTATTTCCACATATTGATAATCTATATAACCATTGTCCATATTTCCTGCCTGGTAAGCTCAATGAGTTTCCCGGCCCTCTTCCTGCAGGTTTCTGGCAATTCTCTCCAATATTTGTGGAACTTATTCTCCGTCCAGTTTGAGACAGCAGTGCGTATACTATTCCAAGGGCTGATTCAGGGACAACGAAGATGGCGGAGGCTTCGCGCGCAGTCTTATTTCCCCGATGCCCAGAATGTCCCGAAATCCATACCAGCACCCAGTGGTTATTCGCCCAAGGTTATTAAGTGTGTCATAGAAGCTCCTAACGATACTCGATGAGCATCTATAGGATTCAAGAGCCTTAAGGGCCGCTTCACTGTCGGAGAGTATCTTTATTGATCTGTTGCGCCAGTTATGATCTATCATCCATCGTGGGCCATTTGTCCAACGCTTTGTATAATCTTGACATTTTTCCAGTTAAAATAAGCTCTGGATCCAACGCCTGAAGGCATTTTGGATCCGTCAGTGTATCTTGACATGAGAAACTTATTCTGTTGTGACATCATACTGTGTTTTTAGGTAAAATACTGTTATAAAGCAACTAAATTTTAGGAATTTAGTAATAGTTTTTCCAGTATTCATACAGTATCAACAGCACTAGCCAATTACAGATGCCATCTTAACCTAAAGAAATAAAAGTTTTGTAATATTAAAATATCACTTATAAAATAGTACAATTAGTAGTAGTAGTTTAAAATAATAAAATTATGTAACACTTTGTAATTTATCCTCAAGTTTTTTAAAAGTTATTATATTAACATATTACAAGCATACAAATTGCTTTATTTATAAAGAACACATTTTGTAAATGGGAGAATTCTTCTACAAATTTGGTCTTGGGTGTGCAACATAAAATACATTAGAGCTACGTGAATTTAAACTGTTAATTGCAAATGGTATTTTCGACAAAATATCGGGACAGTCAATAACGTTTTTTAACAGTTTCAAAAAAGTATAATCTTAATTCTTCTCTTGTTCAATGACAGCCTATTAAAAACTCCCAAAAGTAATCATTATCGCACCCACGAGGGGGATAAACTCCATAGCTCCTATAATACAGACATTTAAGAAATTTTCTTTGTATTCTCTCAATAAATGTTATCCAAACATTGCCGTGACCAAATAATAGTGGCATATTCCAACCAGGGTGTCAAAAAGATGCAAACTCACATCAATATTTAAATGTTTTGCGTTTCGTGCTATAAGTCCAGCAATTTTCTGGGCACTATCAATTTTTAAGGTAATGTGGCTGGACTGGACAAGGACAAGGCTGTGTCAAAAATAAACCCTAAATCTTTTTGTTGGTCAACTCTTTGGAGAGGATTATTATTTAAAGTGTAATCATATTACATAACATTAAGATTGAGAGTCAAAGACATACAAGAACATTTACCAACATTTAATTTAAAATTATTTGTCTCACACCAGTTAGTCACATCACAAAAATCCTTTTGTTGGTGAGACAATCCTCAATAGAATTTACTTGGACAAAACATTTAAAATCGTCAGCTAACAACAAAGCTTTGGCATTTTTAACTTGACCCACTATACCATTTATAGCAGCTAAAAAAAGTAAAGGTCCCAAATTTGAGCCTTGTGGAATTCCTGATGTACTTTTATAAATCGGCTATTTAGAACCTTTTATTTCCACATATTGATATCTTTTTGTTAGATACGAGGGAATCAATTTTGTAATGTACAGGGAAACATCCATATCGGACAAGGCTTTTGTTATTATGCACTGCCTAACTCTATCAAAGGCTTTCTCCATGTCTGTGTAAATTACGTCTACTTGAGATTTATTGTTAATTGCTTCATGGACATATTGATAAAAATTAATTAAGTTAGTTGAAGTTGCCTTTTTTGGAAAAAATCCATGTTGACAGGATGTAATTTTACCGGAGATTTCAATAAACAATTTCTCAAAAATAACAATTTAAAAATTTTACACTATACTTATGGGACGGTAATTCTTAGTATCTTGTCTCGCTCCCGATTTATGAATAGGGACCATCTTGATTATTTTCCATTGATCAGGATAAGTTGAAGTTTTTAGTATTAGAATAAATAAAAAACAAAGTGGTTCTAACAGGTACTCACTACAACCCTTGAAAATGTATGCTGGAATACCATCAGGACCAATTGCTTTATTTGCTTTAATTTTCCTAATGGCTTTTTTTTATTTCTTTTGAGATTATGTTATCGCAAAAAAAAGATTTTAATTCAGATGTGTTGCACTCAAGGTCATTATTATTTATAAAAACTGAGCTGAAAAAATTAGCAAATCCATTAGTCACGCTTTGTGTCCCTGAGAATGTTTTAATTTCGAAAACCATCTCCTCGAGAATGTCAAGAGAATCCTTGAGTCCCTTTATATATGACACAAAAAAAACTTTGGATTCGTTTTTAGACTGCCTTCTATTGGTTATATGCTAATTTAATTTTACTTTTATATATCTAGACTATAAAAATGTTTTCATTTTTTTTGGAAATCAAAAAAACTCCTAACTACAAAAATAACATTCCTAACCTAGAAAATTCTATGTTTCTAACAGACGTCTCAATACCTGAAATTAAAAAAGCTATAAAAAACCTTAAACCTAAAAAATGATAAAGGATGATATCAGAAGCGAAAGTTTAAAAGAAATAGTAATCGAAATTTCACCACCACTGACTTTACCAATAAACAAAGCTTTCAATACAGGGTGTTTTCCAAACTGCTTAAAAACAGGTATAATCAAACCCCTTCATAAAAGCGGGGACAAACTAGAAGTAGTAAACTACAGACCTATCTCGCTGGTGTCTGTTTTCTCAAAAATAATGGAACAGTTAATCAAAACTAGAATCATTAGCTTCTTTAAGAAATATAAAATCTTCTCCAACTTACAGTTTGGTTTTAGAGAGGGTAGATCCACGCAGGATGCTATAAAATTTTTAACATCACAAATAACTGACGCGCTGGACCAAAGTGATGCCTGCACTTGCCTGTTTGTAGATCTATCCAAAGCTTTTGACACTGTTTGCCATGAGACTCTCTTAAATAAACTTAAAAATTATGGTATACGTGGGAAAATCTTTACTCTTATAAAAGATTTTTTAACAAACAGACAACAGCGAGTTAACATTGATGGAACCTTCAGCGATGAAAAAGCTGTAAAATTTGGAGTGCCTCACCGTTCTGGGTCCTCTACTTTTTACAGTTTACATTAATGATATGCTGAATCTTAAACTAAAAGGTACAATGGTTAGTTTTGCAGACGACACCGTATTATTTTGTAGAGCAAAAACTTGGCAAGAAGTTAAGAATCAAATCGAGGAAGATTTTTTAAAATTGAAAAACTGGTTTCAGCATAACAAATTAACTTTAAATATAGAAAAAACAAAATACATGCCTTTTTCATCGTACAAAAACAATCTTCCTAAACTTGGAAACCTAAAAATAGAACAGTATGAGATACCAGAAACTTCATCAATAAAATACCTTGGTATCCAAATAGATAACTTGCTAAGATGGGATATGCATATAAACTATGTAACAAAGGGGGCTTCTGTCAAAATTTTCGTATCTTGGAGACTTTCTTAATAATGAACAGTTAAAAATACTATATATGTCATTGGTACAAAGCCATTTGACTTATGGCATTCTTGGTTGGGGTTGTGTTGCTGAAAACCATATACAAAAGCTAGCAACTTTACAAAAATGGTTCATTAAAATTATTTATGGAAAATGCAAAACATACCCAACCAACAACCTCTTTACGGATACAGATAAACTGTTGGACATGCGACAATTATACTTTCTCGAAATAATAAAAAATATTAAAAAAGGAAAAATAGATATCTATTTTAATAACAACAGCACAACTAGAAGCAGAACGCTTGCATGTTCAACAGTCACTAATACAACGCATGGACAAAGGAGTCTAAAGTATTTTTCACCTAGGTTATACAACATGCTTCCAAATGACATTAAATCTATAAAAAATTGCAAAAGTTTTAATATGAAAAGCAAATTGTGGATATCGGACCAGGGTAGAGAAACATTTAATAACTTGGTAGATCTCAAGTATCTTAAACGATACATACACTAGCAGAAAGATACTATAGGCACCTACCTACTCCCAGTTCTAGTCACTTAAATATAAACCATTTCCAGACTTTGACACTAACCCGGCTTGTGAACCTTAAACTCAATTTTGACAAACACTGATTATGACTCTATCTCAACCGAACCGGACAAAAACAAAACCACGCACAAGCGCTTTTAGTGCTTCTGTGGTTATTTCCCAACGTTTATATTCTACATTGTAAGTTTTGTAGTTACTTGTTCACTTTTTGTATATTTTTTGAATAAACGTTTTTTGAATTGAATCCATGTTTCTTTTTAATAAGTTTAATAATTTCTCTGTTAAACCACACTGGATACCTTTTACCTATTTGAGTGGACTTTGGAACACAATTTTGAAAAATGCCATTTAGAGTAGAATAAAAAAAGGTTTAAGGTCAAGTTAATGTTAGTCTAACCCTGCAGAAAATCCTAGTTAGTATTACCAAAAAAGTGGTACATTGATAAGAAATCAGCTTTTTTCAAGTTAAATTTGGCGGAGAACTTATGTTTATTGCTAAGTTTTATAGATGATTAAATGTTGATGATGATGATTTCGTTAGTTAGGAATTTCTAAGGTTGTCCTAAAGTTATGCCAGTTTACTTGTTCTGAAATTATCTTTAGTTTTTCTAGGTTTTATGGTATTGTTAAGTTCTGGTGGATCCATCTTAGAATATTAACGGTTTTTCGACAGCGTATGATGGGCACTGCCAATTAAACACACTCTTGGAATTTAAATACGATTTTTTTTCAGGTAACCTTACTTTCCCTAAGCAAAATTCTCTTAACCAAAGATGTGCTAGCTCATTTGGACGAGCAGTCAATGGAAATTTATTCGACGGCGAAAATTCAAATATTTCCGTACAAAACGTTTTCGGAAACTATAAATTTGGTGATGGTAACTTTGATGAGGGAATTGTTGCAAAGGCAACAAAGTTTACCCCCGTTGTTTACTAAGGATGTGCAGGAGTTTGTGAAAGGTAGGGTATTCTTCCGCAAATTTGTTCAAATTTTGCAAAATTGTTTATGAAACTGTTTTCTTCCAGTTTATATGAATATTTTTATAAAATTGTGTAGTTTTATTAAAAAAATGTTTTAACTACTGCATGTTATTGTTAGCAACTTGGATAATTCCGCTCCCCCTTACCGAACTAAGGTCCAGGTATTATATTCGAAATATCATCTACAGAGATTTGTAAAGTTTACTTGGGATTTTTTTTTGTATTGTAAATAGTAAAAACCAAATTCGGAAAATCCTTTGGATGGTTTCGGTGCAGTATCCGAACACTAAACCAAGACAAGTTTTGACGATTATGCTTTTTAAAAACTGTAATTTAGGGGTTTTTAAATGATGCGAAAACCTAAAGAGTTGCAAGGTTTCCAACTCTCAAATTGTTTATTTTTCTTTGTTTTAATGGGTAAGTAATTTTGGTGAATTTTTTCGTTTTATTTATTCATTTTGCCCTACAGCGCCAGTTTTTCTCTTTTATTTTAAATTAAACTACTCTTTTACAAGGTTTAGTCTTCGGCGGTCAAATTCCCATCCCTATGATGGGAATTGACACGGTTACGTCACAACCGCCTCTTTTGGATTAGGAGAACAGAACCATTGAAGGAATATCCAAGGAAATTTATCATATGAGACCATCAGTTTTCACATATACCTTCTCACCCATTCTGATCTCCTAATCATGTATTTTTCAAACATTAAAATAACCTTAGATAGCAAAATATTTAAAAAAATAGATAAAAAACGCTTATTTTTTACTGGAGAAAACCTAAATTATATGCTCTCTGCTTTTTCCTTAATTATTATAATTTAATAATAATTATATAATAAAGGCTTGACAAATATATACAATAAAAACTTTCTGCCAGCTCATAAAATTGCATTAAACATAAGTATGTACGCCAGTGATAGATCGATATTTATTCAACATGCGGGATTATTGCCGTTTTAATTTTAAATAAATATTACCCCGGTTTATCTTGGCGCATTCAGTTAACAATAAAAAACTCGCTGTGAATTGCGTTGACTTGCTATCTGAACTGTGTCCTCTCTGTTTAGATTTATATGCTCTCTGATTAAGTCTTACAAAAAAAAACGGTTTGTTTACCCTACACCGGCCATATTGGATCGGCCATATTATTTATGTTAGACTGCCCTATTTTAGATTGACATTAATATTCGGCCATATTGTATGGTGGGCACACAAATCATGTACCCATAAGAGTAGAGTAAAGTAGTTCTTTATTTGCATAAATTTTTTAGGTATAATTGAGCAAATAACATCATAAAGAAATCATTAATTTTAAACTAAAATCAAATTAAATTTTATAAGCTTAAGAATATAAATGTAAGTAAAAAACAAATTTAAATAGTTTAAAAGATCACAGGCAATAAAATTTTTGTAAAAAGACAGTAATAATTAATAGAATAGTAGGTTAGACTATTAATAAAATAAAATAACAAAATAAAATTAAATAAAATAAAACCAAACAAAACAAAAAAAAAATAAAATAAAATAAGACAAAAATAAAATAAAACTTATTATTTTATTCTGCATTTGGAAGCAAACACTCCATAAATTCAGACATTGTGTAGGGCTCAATATTGACAAAACATTGAAATACTTTTTTCTTGAAAACTTTTGGACACCTCTCTTGTCGAATAGAAAATGGTTTGTTTTAGAAGTTTGTTATAGAAGTTCACACAGGCATAGAGGGGACTTCTTTCTGTCAGTGAAAGTCTGTGAATGGGAACATTGAGATTTATGGTTCTTGTATTATAGCCATGGCATGGTATAAGGTGACTAAACAATTTGAAGTTTTTAAAAAGAAACATAATACACTCGAAAATATAGACGCCTGGAAAGGTGAGAATATTTAAGGATTTAAATTTTCCTCTACAGGAGTCTCGTGACTTCATTTTCTGTAATATTCTCACGACCCTCTTCTGGATAATCAAAATTTCGGTGCCCCCCACAGCTCCCCCCCAAAAAATGACTCCATAATGCAAGATGGAGTAAAAATTAGCATAATAAACAGAGAGCAATGTTTTTTCCTGAAGGTAATCTTTAAGTACTCTTAGAGAGAAACATGCAGAGTTAAGTTTTTTGCTAACATTTTGTAATTGCACATCCCAGTTTAAATGCTGATCAATGTGGAGGCCTAGAAAGCGGACAGACCTTGAAAGTTTAACATTCTGAGATAAAAGTTCCACAGTCTCTGGATATTCTTCACTAGCTTGGGTGGTTCTGAAACACATGAAAACTGATTTTTCACAGTTAAGCAACAACTTATTGCCACTAAACCAGCCCTCAGCCAGCTCCAGATTTTCACGTGCTCTTGTAAAAAGTTCCTCCAAACTTTTAGCCCACACCAAGGTGTTGGAATCATCTGCGAAATTGACAAGACTTGATGTATCTGATGAAACAGTTGAGGATAAGTCATTTATATAAATTAAAAAGATAAATGGTCCCAGGACACTGCCTTGGGCTATGCCGAGTTTAATATTAATTGCCTCTGAGAATGACTTACACCCCTCCCATCTCCAGACAGACCTTTTGGGATCTTTCAGCAAGATATGACTGTATCCAACGTAGAGCTGGGCCTTGAATACCATAATGCATAAGCCGCAATATTAACAAAATCGTAAATTTTACAAATACGACAGCCGATGTAGTTTTAAAGAAGGTACTGTGTTAAGTATTGATCCTTTGTTCATATGAGAAAAATGCGATTTTTGCAAAATATTCAAAATTAAGCTGGCCAATCGCTTTTAGATATGGTGTGTTCCGCTATCCCTATCTCTTAAGCACTTATACCATGTCTCTCAAATCAGTGCGATCACTTATTAAAGATCTTTTGCCATTTACCCGCCTATTTTTGCATATTACCCATATGAATAAAGGATCAATACTTAAAACTACATCGGGTGTCGTTTTTGTAAAATTTACGTTGCTAGCCATGTTTACAATACAAATTATTGAAATTTCAGGCTTGTTTTTGAGCGGTCAGACCGAGCTGCAAAGCAAGCATCACGACGCGAGCGAAAAAGAGGATAGAGAAAGCAATTTCTCATTGGTAAACAAGTTTAAAGTTAACGTTATGGCGAATGCGGCTTGCGTCGATTTGTTGGTGTGGGCCATTAGAGACGAAACAGGTAGAAATATTATTTTATTTATGAGTATTAAAAAAAATATTTTATTTGATAGACGAAGCTTAGATCTAGGGTTCTCTAGTCGTATTTTTTTATTTAATAATGATCTTTAAAAGTACCTCTGAATCAAGATTCTTAAGTAGTGACGTTGGCTTGACCAAATCTTGGGCATTGAATAGACTATTTAATGCTCAAAGGTCAATCAATATTTTTTACTACCAAGCGAAAAACTGATTAACTTTAGACAGTTAAAATAATTAAAAAACTGTTGGGAAATACGCGTGTGTGTATTTGTTATAGAAATGTTGTTATTTTATTTTTTCTCTTTTTTTGCAGTGGATGCTGAATATAATTTTTCCACTTTAATTAATAATTTTTCCACTTTAATTAAGATTCTTAGTTACGTTGCCGTTGGCTTGACCGAATTTTGCTTAAAGATCAATATTTTTTACGTCAAATCCAAAAACTAATTAACTTCAGAGAGTTAAAGTAAATAAAAAACTATTGGGAAATAAGCGTGTTTGTATTTTTTATAGAAATTTTTCTATTTTATTTTTTCTTATTTTTTTACAGTGGATGCTGAGTATAATTTTTCCACTTTAATTGAGTTTTTAACGTCTGCTTTAGGTATTATAGGTTTTTGAATTTTAGTTTTATTTTTGTAGATTTGTTAATTTTTGGTTTGTTGGCAATTGTTCACGTTATTTTCGTTTATTTTTAGACATTTTTTTTGCATACAAATGCACTAAAAGCCTTTTTTAAAAGTAAGGTTTGTGTGTTGGTTTTTTTCTGTGGCGGATCCAGCCTGTTCATGGGGGCGGGAGTCAACTGAAATCTGCCCCGTTTCTCCCCCGTCCTCCTGTATATCCTCAACTATTTTTTATACCTATGTCCCAAATTTTATAAAAATATTTTGTTGTAAATTTTTGCAGCAAAAAAAAATTACATATTTTAGGAAGGATCCGTCAAGTTTTTTAGTTGATATTTTGAATGTCCACTTGGTTTTTTTTGTTTGTTTTGTACTACTCCACACATCATACTTAGAGAGATAATTTTTTACCTATACTTTTTCTGGGTGTGTGTCAGCATGCCTGTTTCATGAGCAATAAATAAAAAGTGGGAGGGGTGCTAACTTTTAAGAAAGATAATGAAATAGATGTAAAATATTCTTTCATGCTAAATCTATAAAAAATATAAAGTAAATATCAAAAAAGACTAAACAAAAAAAATATTTTTAGTTTTATTTTTGACACTAAAATTACTGAAAAGTTTTGTTGCCGCAATTTTTTTCCACTACTTTTTTGTCGCTTTAAACTTGGGTCTCTTAGAAAAAATTTCTATGTCTTAAGGAACGGGGGAAAAGGAAACACCTGTCGAGTTTTTTGTGAGTAGTTTCGAAACATGCGCAAGACTATTTGCATTCATTGTAAAGTTAAAATGAGTAAATCCAAATAAAAACAAATATTTACCAACTGCTTCATTTCTTATCCAATTTGGACAATAATCAAGGTTTTTTTTAGAGCACAATTTATCCCAAATTAATGCAAATAATCTGCAAACATAGTTTTTTAAAATTTTTTATTTATAAGCTGTACATAGATTTCATAGATTTATAAAACATAAGGAGTTTCCATTTTTTTGCATTTTAGGTGCCGATAGTCTGTGTGGTAGACTATCAGAAAAAATCAACTCTAGCGACACCGTGCGCCTGGTCCTGGCCCACATGCCCCTTCTAATGGTGTGCCTGGAAGGCTTGGGAAAATTGGCCAAAAAATTTCCAAACATAGCTTTAACGTCGATTTATTGCTTGAGAGATTTTTTGACCACGCCCTCTCCCATTTTGTCGAAGCTACATCGACACGCCAATGAAAAGAGCGGTAAAGATATTCTTAAAATTACAGGTTGGTGAAATTATATTTGAACAGGTTTTTGATTTAACGAAAGATTACGTGGAAAATTACTGAAATTTTTCTTCAGACTCTAAAGGGATTGGTAATATTTTTAGAGACCATTGCCGATTCCCAAGACCTGGCAAAAAGAATGTCATATCAAAGTGATTCCCTGTCCCGATTTTTGAATTTCGAGACGCCAAAAACAATTCAAATACAGGATGGTATACTTCAAAAATTAAAACAAGTATTTAGGCTGATTAAGAAAAAAGCAAATTTCAGTTTAAACTTTTTTTTTTCAAAATTGCCTTTCTAGCTAAAGATTTTTACATTTTCATGATAAATTAAAGCTAGGATTATAAATATGTATCTTAAATATATTAGTTAGTACAGTTAAAATCTTGGAAATGAAGGGGGTACATCGAAAAAAATTCCAATAGCTTTTGGTATGTAGTTCGAGGGGGGCCTAAAGATCTTCAAGTTTGTGTTTCCGACGAATCTAAAAAATTAAGGGTAACCATATAACTATGAATAATAAATGAAATACTGCACAGAGGCTTAACCAGGATAATAATTAAGGGGGGGGGGGTTTAGTATTTGGAAAAGTTAATTTAAAAAAAAACGTAAATGAGACTAAAACTTTTTTCTGTTTTATTTTCTCTGGTAGTTTTTCTTAAGGATTAGTCGTGTTTAAAAATTAATTTAAGGTCGTAGGCAAAATATAATTTGAGGGGGGGCATGGGCTTTAAAAAGTCAATAAATAAAAATGTTAAAAACAAAAACCAACCTTATTTTTTTACATTAATATTTTTATCTCATTTAATCAATGAAGTGAAAACTCTTTAAAGTTATAGGCAGTGGCGTATGCAGGGGTGAGTTTTGGGTTTTTTGCCCCCTAGATCTAATGAATATTGAATCCTAAAGATTAAACTCTCCCAAAAATCAAAAATAAATTGTCATCTGAAACTATGTTGTTACTTAATTCCCCCCAGAAACGTCAAGAGCACCCCCCTAGAAAATTTCTGCATACGCCACTGAGTATGGGCCAAATTTTGGTATTAGGTTGCCTTTTGTGGGAATAAATCAGAAAAATGGGAAAAAATCGGATTTAAAACAATGTTGTAGTCAGTTTTCTTTAAATATTATTATATTTTAGATTCTTTATCAGAGAAAAACAGTAGCGTAGTAATTACTTATATTAGAAAGCACAAAAACTTAATGAGTAATTTAATTTTCGAACAAAACTTTTATACTGATACTTCTTTAATATCATACTGTGCATATTTATTTTAGTTTCTTGCTTCCTCGATCTACAGTGGCTTTCTATAACAAAAAACAATTTTCAATGACAATTACATAGATATGTCAAAAATGCATCATGACCTACTCCTAATAATTGTTTTTCAAAGCAAAGGCAAAGCCCACTTAGTTTAAACTTACCTAAACCTCTTGTATAAATCTCAATCCATTCGAGTAACGTATTTGATTACCTTTAAAATGAGGTCAAACTTGCGGAAAACTACCAGTGAAAACAGGACAAAATAAAGTGTAACTGTGATTTAGTTAAACGTCTTTGGATTTTACATTTTTTTAAAAAGCACAAAATTCTAAATATGCTTCTGTTTTTTATGTTTTTTTTTTTAAATTAACCCTCCCAAACAATTAAGCTTTCCTAAAATATAATCCTGAATACGCCCCTGTGCAGTAATCAAGTACCTTCCAAACGACACCCCAACTACAAAAATCTATAAAGTAGTTTTCAAATTACGAGAAAAATTTTCCGTATGTGATTAGACATACGTTCTTTCACGGCTCATATATCCTATCACAGACATACGATCCTCATAGAATTTCATGTTTTTCACCTAAAGTACAATATCTTCAAAATATCAAAATATGGTTAACTTTCACACTAGGCCATAAACCCATGTTTCCGTGCGGCATTCTTTACCCAAGGAATATAAATTAACCTAACCGTTATGCCTCTCAGATTGCTTCATCCGCTCGTTCCCCGCACACATTGGTAACCGATTTATTCTCGATTTCTATTGGTCGGGGCCAAAAAAGTGTAGGGACAAAAAATATTTGGTTCATCAGTTTTTTGTCACGGGCCAAACTCTGTAGTTGCAAAACGACCACCAAAATCTGACTTTTGCCAAATAATTTAAATAAGAAAGTTGAAGATCTCAAAAAATCCTGACGCTAACGGGGAAATGATACTGTGCTTTGACAATCGCGAATTTAACAAAATCACAAATAAAGATAGATGTTCATTACCTAATTTAACCAAAATTTCTAAGTTCTATATCTCTGTATTTATCTGTTTGTTTGTTGTTCCAGAATCACGCAAAAATGACTAAACGGATTTTGAGTATCAAAATTGGTTTAGGGAAGCAAAAGTTATGTCTAAAGCGGGTATTCGACTGGATGCTAGTGTTTGAGGGGCAGAAGTGAAGGTGAAATGGAAGTGGTGTTAGTCGGAATGAGTGGGGAAAAGCTACAACGCTGTTCTTGGTAAAGTTAAAAATGCAAAGTATCTTTCTTCTATTGACTTTAAACATGCTTTTTGGCAAATTCTCTTACATGTCCAAGATCTGATGAAGAAAACTGTCCGTATAATAGATATATATGGTTTATAATTTTACAGTCTCCGAGATACAGCGACTGAAATGTCGATACGCCTACTATTTCTACCCCCTGCCGAACAACAAACCAAAAATCTTGGCCTGCTTGGATTTTTTTTATGTTAAATAATTATTTGTCTGTGGAGTATAGGTTATTATATTTTTCTTGAATATTCATTTTTTCTTAACCGTGTTTGTGTCTTGTTTTTTAGCAAGTGGCAATCGTTTAAAAGCAGAAACCACAAAAACCCTTACGCCAGTGCATCAGGCTTTCGAAAGACTGCGAGATGCCGCCATCGAAAATCTCTGTTACGCCTTAGAGTCGGCGCACAGTTTGGATCCCGATTGCGTAAGGGCTCTAGTTGCCTCGGTGTCAAATAGGTTGTTTACTGCTGAGAAAAGCGACAGGTTGGTACTTATTTTTGAAAGATCGCTAAAAAAATGATATATTGTCCTGAACTGGTCAACAAAAGTGACTGACAGACACGAAGAAAGATTCTTGGATCATCGTGAACAGTATTTAGATTAGATCTAGTGGCGGGAAATCGCCTTATTAACGTGTGTTAATATGTTGATGCAAATGAGAGTAAACTGGAGTTTCGAACTTTCATTGTCTTTATTTTTACTTTTTTCACGACGTTTCGAATGCTTATGTATCTGCAATCGTCAGCAGATGAATACTAACAAAAACTAGGACTACCTAATCTTATATACTAGCATGTGTTCAGTGAACCATAAAACTAACCCGAGTTCAGTGAACCGTGAAGTGTATACTTGATTGGCTCCGCCCTTTCACAGTTGAAATCTGTTATCTGTTCCTCAGGATTAATGCTGTTTCTTTGAATTTTTGCTTGAATAGGTTTTCCTCCTTGGCGACGATCTTTGCCTCTTTTCATTCCGTATGAGTCATTCCCGATCCCGATGCGAGTCAGATACTTACTGAGTCGGTTGTGACCGGTCAGTACTCCTGTCAGTAGTCCCATATCTTTTCGTGTCCTTCCCCATTCCATTGATTGATTGCAGTGTTTTTTTTTTTAGTGAATCGACTTTGATTTCAACCAACATAGTAATCATGTTAGGTCACGTGGCAGTGTCGATGAAAGGAGTGCCAAAAACCACGGACACTATCTTGCAATTTTTCCAACAAAGGTTTTGCAGAGTACCCTCGGCTTTGGACACGCTAATAGTAGATCAGTTGGGTGAGTTTATATTTATTAAAAAAAGTTCAAAGAATTCATATTTTAGAAAGTATAAGATAAACCTGGAGTACACTACACTAACAAAAAGTTGCTTGGTTCTGCTCATATAACTATGAGTATCTCATAGTTGACATCTGTTACCCCCAAGAAGAATGGGTTTCGAAATATCCTTGATAATGACACCGTTAAAAAAAACATTTTGGTTCCTCTATATAAACGCTGTGTCTTCGAACTTCCATTTGAATAGGTTTTTCTCCTTGATGATGGACCTTGGACCCCTGTTGAGTTTTGGTTCTGTCTTATTTAAGGCGAACTTCTATTGCTCACTTTGTTTTCGCACGGTACCTGCTAGGTAGGTTGCCTTATTCTTCTTCCCAACTGACAGTTTAGGTCGTGACATCCCTGAAGCACGCAAGACTGACCAAAAGAGGTTAAAAAAGACAAATTGTAGTTTTTTTTAACCTTTTTTGTTGAACTGCTAGGTGAGACTGTAGCAGTCCGGGTGGCAGGGGGCTGTCCGCAGGGGGGAGTTCTCTCCCCCTTGCTATGGAATCTTGTCATGGATGGGCTTCTTAGGACACTACAGCAGTTGGGTTTCAAAGTGATAGAATACGCAGATGACCTTGTCATTCTGGTTCCGGGAATATTCAACACAACCATTAGAGATCGAATGCAACGGACCCTCAGCATTGTGGAACAATGTGCTGATAGAGAAAAACTAATCAGCAGCTCCCAGAAGACAGTTATAATCCCCTTTACCAGAAGAAGAACATTAAAGGGACTCATACCTCTAACTCTGGGAAATGACGAAGTTCAGCTGTCGAGGGATGTTAAATACTTGGGGGTAATATTAGACTCTAAGCTAACATGGACATATCGAGAACATAATAAAGAAAGCGGAAATCATCCTGGCGGAGATTAGACGCTTACATGGAAAACAGTGGGGACTCAGACCACACATGGAACACTGGCTGTACAAGACGGTGGTAATACCAACCATTACGTATGCATCTCTAGTCTGGTGGCCAAAAGTAACTCAACAGACTGTGATGCTCAGCTAAGCAGGGTTCAAAGACTTGCTTCACAGGTGCAATGAGAACTACACCAACAAGTTCGATGGAGGTGCTCTTAGACCTTTCCCCACTTCACTTGGTGATACGTCTTCAAAAAACTATGAACCTACAGACAAGAATGCATAATAGAGAGGAGAGGTTTTTAGATATACCAATTCTACACATGAGATCAGACCAGATGTCACCAAAGTACCTATAAGGACCAACTCTAGAAGTAATTATACAGAAGAGAGTAGAGTGGTCAGGACAAAACAACCCGCTGCCAGAGGAAGGACTGATCTGGTACACGGACAGATCAAAAACTGACGAAGGCAGTGGGGCAGGAATATTCGGGGAAAGACCTAGGAGAGATCTGCATTTCTCACTGGGATCTATAAGAGAGAACAATAAAATGGGATACTTCGGTCAAACCATATCTATATACTTAGATAGCCAGGCAGATCTTAGGGCGTTTATGTGCCCAAAGGTCATCTCAAGGCTAGTCTGGGAATGCCTTGCTGAACTAATGGAACTGGCGTAGAGGTATCCAAGGCAACGAAAAAGCTGAAGAACTATAATAGGAATAGGAATCATGACCGGCCATATGGCGGTTAAAGTTCACCTAAACAACATGGGCTTGTATCACGGAGACCTGAGCTGCAGATTATGCAATCAGGAACCGGAAACAAAACATGTAATATGCCAATGCGAGGTACTGGATCGCAAAAGGCACCTAATATTTGGGGAAGTTGAACTAGACCCAATATTGACTGGGGACTACTCCATTAAGGACCTGTACAAACTTGTACAGGGTACAAAATTAATTGAGTGGTTAGCCTAGGAACCAAGAGGGTGCACAATAAGTCAGAAATGGCTGCAGTGCAGTGACGGTAGCTTGCCACCAGGCAGGTTGGAGTCACAATCGAGGGGTTTTAGTCGGTAGGAATCCTACATTACCCGGGCTCTCCTGGTAGAGGAGAAATGACTATGGCAGGAAAGTAGTAGGCGTCTTATGCATGATTTCCCCTTGAGACCCTTGAAAAAATAAATCTCTTTTGATCACTTTTGCTTGCTTCAGGGATATCATGTCCTTAATTGTTAGTTGGCTTATCTTTCCTGAGAATTATAAATGTCGCCTTCCCGTGTAGCTATTCTTGAGATTAGGGAAAAGAAAATAATTCCTCACAAATTCGCGGTTCTGATTGGTCTATGCCGCTTATTTCTCTCACAAATGGCACTAATGACAGTATTTTATTAGAAATTGGTATCTTTTATTTCTCTCACTAAACACCAGTAGAAACAAATTTCATCAAAATTCATGTTATTAGTTTTATTTCTTTTTATTTTATTGGCGTCGACCAATAGGATCTGTGTGTTTCAGGGAGATAATTGGTTTCTCCCTGATTTCAAGAATAGATACACTGTCGTCCTTTGTCTTGGTGTAGTCTGAAGCGATTTCCTTTGGCTGCAGTGCAGTGCACACTACCCAAGTACATAAGTTATACCTTTATGGCACTACCCTTTATAATTATACAAGCTAGAAAAGGACAGATATACACTTAGTGCGCACCAGGGCATAACGCTATTATTGATCGTGATGTGATGAATCTATGAGAGATTTGGCAATTCCTAGTTTTTTTCAATGCGGAGTGGTTTAGCGTCTGTGTGTGTGCTATTTTTTTGACAATTTTGTTACAATAATTGATTGTTCTTTGTTTGTTGTAGGTTCATCAAAAGTCATGTTATTAGTTTTATTTCGCGGGGAATCGGTGGCGTCGACCAATAGGATCTGTGCGTTTCAGGGAGATAATTGTTTTCTCCCTGATTTCAAGAATAGATACACTGTCGTCCTTTGTCTTGGTGTAGTCTAAAGCGATTTCCTTTGGCTGCAGTGCAGTGCACACTACCCAAGTACATAAGTTATACCTTTATGGCACTACCCTTTATAATTATACAAGCTAGAAAAGGACAGATATACACTTAGTGCCCACCAGGGCATAACGCTATTATTGATCGTGATGTGATGAATCTATGAGAGATTTGGCAATTCCTAGTTTTTTTCAATGCGGAGTGGTTTAGCGTGTGTGTGTGTGCTATTTTTTTGACACTTTTGTTACAATAATTGATTGTTCTTTGTTTGTTGTAGGTTGTATGATTATAGCCCAGTGTGAGCCGCATGTTTACGAGGTGGTGATGAAAATGTTTACAATGATCACTGTTGAGAGCAGTAGCGCCACCTATGGGGGAAGTAGCGATAAGGCTCAATATAGGTCTGTAGTAAAATTGATTGCCTATCATTTTGAAACCCATAGTCCGATATTAAGAACATAACTGAAAAAAGACCTTAATAAATCTAACAGAGCTAGTTTCAAAAATGACATTTCTTAAGAGATAATGGACAATTAAAATTGTGTTTTTTAGGCATGTCTCAAGATCTGTCATCAACGCCCTAGCCAACGTGGCCGACAACATACAGGGTGAGCAACACATGAACGAACTTCTCGGCAGACTATTGGAGCTGTTTGTGCAGCTGGGGTTGGAGGGAAAAAGGGCCAGCGATAAATCACCAGGTATAATTTTTTTGCTCGGTATTAGGGAGATTTTAGCCAATTAAAATAGCAACATTTTGGTCGTTGACGTGGTTTTTGAGAGTGCGAAGTAGGCAACGATGAAGACGACAAATTCAGATAACGATTTTTTGAGTTTATTCTTTTAATATATAACGCATTTTTTAAAATATTATTTTGTATTACTTTATAACGTTAGCATTATTAACCACACTAGAATTTTAAGTGGCTTAAAAACTCCCTATTATTTTTCGAGATATTTTTTTTGTGAAAAATCTAGTTGATATCTAATACACAATTTTTAATTTTTCTGTAGTTCTTGAAGCGGCGCCCTTTAAAATAAAAGACTCAATGATGGGTATGGAAAAGGTTTTTGCATAATAATACGTTTTCTGTGGCTTTCGCTTTTATTTTAATAATTCACCCGACTATTCTCGATAATCAGTAAATAAGTCAAAGGGTGGGTGAAAAATTATTTAAAAAAGAAAAACTGCATTTTTTTCTGCAGCTTATGCAATTTTTCATTGAATGTTATTTTTTTAAGGAGTTTAAATTTTTTCCAATAGTCACTTGGCTCACCTAAAAAAATCTATGAAACATTCTTGTAAAAGTTTAAGCTCCTTTATTATTTTTTTATTCGTGTATGCTGTAAACAATAGGCTTTTTGTATTGTTTTTACAACATACCATTATTTATAACTATACTTATTTACAATTTATCTTGGGATAAAATGTTCGGTAACTAGGTGACTTACCTCGATTAACCTAGCGACCCCACCGCAAGAAAATCAAAATTTAGTTATGCCATAATTATGTGCTAATTTCTGAGAAAATCGAAAAAGAAAATGAGGTAGCTAGATTAACATTAACTTAGCAACCCCGACAGAAAATATGGCGCCAAACTAAAAATTTTTGGTTTTAAAATTATGTGCTAATTATGTGCTCCACGAATATATAAGAAAAAAATCGAATTTTTCGTTTTACATTGTTTTTTTTTTTAAGGGTGGGGTAGCCAGGTTAATATTAATATAGCGCCCCCACATGTTTAGGTCACATAATTTAAAATTTTCAGAACCAGTATTATCTGCATATTATGTGCTGGGGTAGTTAGCTTAATATTAACCTAGCGACCCCACCCTAAAATGCGGTTGTAAAATTTTAAAAAGTGTATAGCAAAATTATGTGCTCTACGATTATATATAAGAAAAAATCTAATTCTTCATTTTCAATGTTTTTTTTTAAAAAAAGGGTGGGGTTGCTAAGTTAATATTAACCTAGCTAACCCACTTTCTTTTTCGATTTTCTCGAAAAACCTACTACAAAATTTTCTGATTGTGGACGAAATTAGCACATAATATGCAGATAATACTGGTTTTTTTAATTTTTAAATTCCGTGATACCTAAACATGTGGGGTCGCTAAGTAAATATTAACCTAGCTACCCTTTTTTTAAAAACATAATATAAAATGAAAAATTCTTTTTTTTTTCTTATATATTCATGGAGCACATAATTTTAAAACCAAAAATTTTAGTTTGGCGCCATATTTCCTGGTGGGGTTGTTAAGTTAATATTAACCATCGACGTACTAACTAATATCGATGATATTAACCTAGCTACCCCATTTAGCACATAATTATGTTGTGACTAAATTGATTTTCTTGAGGTGGGGTCGCTAGGTTAATGGAGGTGGTTGACTTGGGTCCGGTTTATACTTCATTTTATTTTTTTTTTCTATTGTTTATTGTCTAAAAATGACCAGATTTCTTGTTAGGGACTTGCTGTTCCAAGGACTTCAAGTTTAACCCCTATTTTTCTTTATAAATAATAAAAATCTGACCTAGGGCTCTAGGAAAATTATGGATTTGTAATAAACCGGACTTAAGAAAAACGTCGGTTCTTTTACTAGACTCACGCTGCTCTAATAACGTACAACTCGTAGGATTGTGTTTTATTATTCACCTACTTGTAGATAGTGTTTTTTTTATCTCTTGATTCAACTTTTGTCCTCTACAATTAACTTTCGTTTGAAACTACTTACTTACTTTGGTTGTAAATACCGTGAAGACTTCTTGAAAGCTCTGTTTACCCTTCAACTCGTTTTGGAAATATTTTAATTTTTGAATCTGGTTTTGGGATACTTGTAGATTTTGGTTTTTGTTTCAGTAGATTTTTAAAATTGTTTATTAAACCACTAATTTTAAAAAAGAAACGGAAAATGGCTGTGGCACTGTAAATCTAACGAAAAAATAAGAGTTTTTCAGTGCAAAATTAATAAAGTGTTAAAACAAAATTATGATTGTTTTCCACAAAACCAAAACTACACTTTTTTGCACTCGACGCGCGTTTCGCTAACAACGTTAGCATCATCAGGAGACGATAAACAATGAACTAAATTAATCTACGCTCTATCTTATATACAATCCTTTAGTGGGCGGAGATAAGACTAATAATTTGTGATTGATCACGATTTTTTATCCTATCTCCCCTCAACCAAAGAATAAAGTGTACTAAACGGGATGGGTCCTCTATCTTTATTTAAACTATTTCTGAATTTAATGATTTCCATACTTTCATATGCATTCAAAAGTCTTTTGTTTGGTACACTTTTTAGAAGTTTTAGGTTATCTAATGTGAATCTATGATTGTTTTCAAAAGCATGCTCGGCCACACTTGACTTTTCTGTTCTTCCGTATTTTAAGTGTGCTAAGGGTTCTTTAAAACGTGTTTGAATAGAGCGTCTCGTTTGGCCAACATATTTTTTGTCACAATCCATGCAACTAATTTCGTAAATTCCACTTTTTTCTAGAACTGTAGTTTTATCCTTGGGATTTCCTAGTAAGCTTCTTATTGTGTTACCGGATTAATATACTAATTTAAGACCGGTGTTATTAAATACTTTGTGTAATCCTTTCGTATAATTAGGATTATAAGGAATTGATACAAATTTTGAGTCGCAGGTATCTTTTTGTCTGAAAAAGGTAGAATTCCGAAAGGTCTTTTGAAAAGAATGTCTATTTATCAGCTTATTTATTAAGCCTTCGTCGTAACCGTTTTCACCAGCTATATTCCTATTCTTTTCTGCTTGTTTAAGGGGAAATTTACTAATCTATATGTTAAAAAGTGCAAACTTGCAAGCTTATGTTGTAAGCAATGAAAAGAGTAATTTGGAATGTACCTGTTTGTGGCCGTTCCTTTTCTGTATAGGTCAAAGTCCAAATTATTTTTATTTCTTATAACTAAAGTGTCTAGAAATGGCAGTGTACCGTTGTTCTCTGTTTCATAAGTAAATCATTCAAAACAATAAAAATAGTACATTAAATCACAATAAAACAATTAAAAGTTTGAGAGAAAAAGATGTTTTCTATCTAAAGGCTGACAAGGGTAATAAAGTTGTGATGATGCTAACGTTGTTAGCGAAACGCGCGTCGAGTGCAAAAAAGTGTAGTTTTAGTTTTGTGGAAAACAATCATAATTTTGTTTTAGTGCAACCAAAGGTTCCAAATTCCCAACATAATAAAGTGTTGCCAACTGGGTTCGCCGAAAATTCCCATTTTTTTTGTGGAAAAATCTTTAGAATTCCCTACGTGAAAATTACATTGAATCAGGGCCTACCTAGATGCCCTGTATACGATTTTTGACGGTTATTGTTTTACCAGAGGTGAGCAACTGGATTTGACAGTTGTTAGGGAAATGTTTAAAAACAAATTGTGTGTTGGCAATGATACTTGGTAACCCTTGACAATAAATAATTTTGTCACTGTCACATTTTTGAATGAGAATTTTGCCGTATCAAAAACTGTAAAAACACGTGCCTCGACATATTTGTATTGTTCCAACGGAGAAAGAAACTCAAGAAAAGTGGAAAGAAAACATGCATTTACCAAGCTGGAAAATTTATAAAAATAGCCGAATTTGCGAGGTAGTGAGCTATAAGCAGTAGGTACAAACATACGCCTTTAGCATGTACTCTGTTAATAAATAACACATTATGTTTCCGTGGTTTATTGTAAGAAAAACAGTAACAAAAATATAGATCAATAGAAGTCTTTATATTTTACCTATTATTTACATTTTTAATATCCACCGCGTGTATGTTCACTGTTTGTTTTTGTTTTTTTTTGTCAAAACTTGGCATATTTTACTAACCAAAAAAAAATCAATCTTTCAAAAACTGTCTGGGGAATTTATAAAAAGAGACAACAAAATATTAGTCCATTTCATAAAATCGCTTTTACATGCAAATATGAAAAAAACTAGAAAGAGAGGGCAATCTGAGTTGCCCACCTCTGGTAAAACAATAACTGTCAAATGTATAGAGGGTCTCTAGGCGTACCTAAGAAGACGCGCCACGGCCTTAAACTTTTGTGACGTCAAACACTTCACCTTCATGACGTAATTTCGTTAGCTGTCAATGGAAATATAATTCTGCCTTCAAACTACGTCACTATTGTGCGGTATGATGTCACCAAAGTTTA
This sequence comes from Oxystoma pomonae, assembly GCA_963921995.1. NCBI lineage: Eukaryota > Metazoa > Arthropoda > Insecta > Coleoptera > Brentidae > Oxystoma > Oxystoma pomonae. The sequence continues at coordinate 115,588,165 of OY998166.1, read as the reverse complement.
GGGTCATGGCCCGTTCGTTTATGTAAGTCCTAACTGTATATTTAAACTTAGATGTACCTGCGTACGTCAAAATCAAAACACAATATTTTAGGAATTATGTTTATTATTACAAAAAAAGACGTAAAACGGTAAAACCTAATTATTTAAACTCAAAACAGGTCGATTAGTTCGAAGCAGTTATATATTCCCTAGAAATTAAGTGAAATTCCCTATTTCTCTTTTGCACCAAAAAATCCCTAGAACTACGGAAAATTCCGTAAGTTGGCATCACTGGATGGAACCTAGGACGACGCCGTTTCGTCCTTATTAGGGCAGCTAGGTGTGTTACAAAGACAGACAATTTCGATCGCGCTTATGTGCCAGAGATTGCAGCTCAAGCGGGAGAAATTCTGTCGATGGCGCCCTCTGTGTGAACTATCGAAACCAAGAAAATACCTACTTAGCAGTAGGTATTTCGATCGTTCATCATATTTTATTCCTCATACGCTTGTACTATTAATGTAGGTGTATCAAAATTTTGCTAAAATAAATTTAATCGAACTTTCGCTCACTACTACTCAAAATTATGAATATTTAATTTTATAAATAGGTGCATTGAAAGCCTCGAGTTCGGCTGGAAATCTTGGAGTTTTGATACCAGTTATAGCCGTTTTGTTAAGAAGATTGCAGCCGATCAGAAATCCAAAACCCAGGATTCACAAGCTTTTTAGAGATTTTTGGCTGTATTGCGTTATTATGGGATTCACTGCGTCTGATTCAGGTAAACTTTAATGTACTGTAAGCACTGACTTTTTTTTAAACCGTGTGTTTTCCTTTATTAAAAGATTTGTTTTATGCATTTTTTAAGGTCTCTGGCCTCAAGAATGGTACGAAGGAGTCAAAGAAATCGCCGTCAAATCCCCCGCTCTAGTTTCCCCCACTCTGAGCCGAGCGGAAATCAGAGAGCTACAGTACACCAGCGCCGTCAGAAATGACAGCGTGTCGATCACTGAGCTGCAAGAGCTAAAAAATCAGATCGTCGAGCTGTTAAAGCATCCGACAGATGTCACCCCGATCATTAACAAGTTGACGTTTGCTCAGTGCACGTTTTTGTTGAGCGTCTATTGGGTGGAGACGTTGAGGTTGGTAAAAGTCAGTATTGTCTATTCAAGACCACCTAAAGGGGAAATGTTTCTCCTGTACAAGAGAAAAATTTCTAATCTAGGTGGCTTTGGTCTATTATTATGTATATACAGGGTTGGCAGAAATTACAGCGTGTCAATCACCGAGCTGTAGGAGCTAAAAAATCTGATTGTCGAGCTGTTGTGTCCGGCAAATGTCACCCCGTTCATTAACAAGTTTGCTCAGTGCACGTTTTGGTTGAGCGTCTGTTGGGTGGAGACGTTGAGTTTGGTGAACGTCAGCATTATGTACAGACCGCTTCAAGCTACTGCGAACATAGGGCGAAAGAAGTCTAATTTTCCAGTGTACGTACATGCAGAGACACCGCACGCCTATCAGTGAAGCAACCAACACTCAGGCTTCCGATCGCCATTCGCTGCCGTTCGCCGCCGTTCGCCTTGTATTGAGTACGCCTCTAACCACGGTGCTGTGTGGAGCGTAGTCAATGAAACCGGAATTTGGTCAATAAATACGCAAATTTTTATAACGTAATTTTCTTATTTTTTGTCACTGATAAATAAGAGCGTTTTATTGTCAACTGCTCAGATTTATCAGTGACGACGTGTTACAATGAAAATAATAAGCAGAAACAAAATAAAAGCAAATTCTCAAAATAAAATAATACATTCTAAAAACCAAAAAGATTCTCCCAGTCAAAAAAAAATTAAAGCAAATGTTCGAAAAGTCCTCCTTGCTTGGCTAGACAATATCCGAGCCTACTATAAAAACCCCTTCCATGTGATAATTTGAAAAGCTTCTTCAAAAACAGATAGAAGTCATTAGGAGCAAGATCGGGAGATCGAGCTGGCCATAAAATAGTTCCCCGTGTACTTATAACCCGATTAGGAAATACATTATCAAGATATTCCCTAACAAGGCCAACATTGTGAGCGGAACAACCATCTTGTTGAAACCATGTTTCACCAAATCTTACACCTAACAACTGCCTAGCAGTTGGAATAATGTGCTGCTGCAGTAGATCCAAGTATCTAGGACCATTCAAATTGCAATTGCCGTTAATAAAAAATGGCCCAATTACGTGTTCCCCTACAATACCCCCCCCCCCCCAAACATTTAGTTTTTGGGGATACTGTGTTCTTACGTCAAAATACAAATGCAAATTTTCCCTCGACCAATATCGAACGTGTGTTGGGTTATGACGATTTGACCATTTGACCATCTGCACTTTTTCGGCAACTTCGTAGACATCCATTTTTAGTTTTAAAAATGTATTATTTCAATTAAGAACTTACCCATCTGTTTCTCGAGCAAGGCAGAAATAAAACAAAATAATAAAAACAAAATGAATTTCCAAAAGATAACACTGCAGCGTGCTTCGAATCCACCTCGGTCGTACGGCACGGAGAGTAAATTGGACTTGATTCCCCCTATGTTCGCAGTAGCTTGAAGCGGTCTGTATATACAGGGTGACTCTAAAGTTTATCATTATTAATATAAGGAGAGTCCAAAACTCATTTTCTCTATTAATCACGCTTTGCTAACCATGATTAAACTACAGCTCGTTCTAACTTTCAAATCAATCATTCAAAATCATAAAAAAGTAAAAAAAATAAGTAGATTTTTACCTCCTAACCTTAAAAACAATACAAAATTCCTTTTGGCTACCTCATAAGTAAGAAACATCACTTTTGTGGTCAGAAATGGGAAATTTATTAATATGAGGAGAGTCGAAAACTCATTTTCCCTATTAATCACGCTTTGCTAACCGTGATTAAAATACAGCTCGTTCTAACTTTCAAATCAATCATTCAAAATCATAAAAAAGTAAAAAAAATAAGTAGATTTTTACCTCCTAACCTTAAAAACAATACAAAATTCCTTTTGGCTACCTCATAAGTAAGAAACATCACTTTTGTGGTCAGAAATGGGAAATTTATTAATATGAGGAGAGTGGAAAACTCATTTTCCCTATTAATCACGCTTTGCTAACCGTGATTAAAGTACAGCTCGTTCTAACTTTCAAATCAATCATTCAAAATCATAAAAAAGTAAAAAAAATAAGTAGATTTTTACCTCCTAACCTTAAAAACAATACAAAATTCCTTTTGGCTACCTCATAAGTAAGAAACATCACTTTTGTGGTCAGAAATGGGAAATTTATTAATATGAGGAGAGTCGAAAACTCATTTTCCCTATTAATCACGCTTTGCTAACCGTGATTAAAGTACAGCTCGTTCTAACTTTCAAATCAATCATTCAAGATCATAAAAAAGTAAAAAAAAAACAAGTAGATTTTTACCTCCTAACCTTAAAAACAATATAAAATTCCTTTTGGCTACCTCATAAGTAAGAAACATCACTTTTGTGGTCAGAAATGGGAAATTTATTAATATGAGGAGAGTCGAAAACTCATTTTCCCTATTAATCACGCTTTGCTAACCGTGATTAAAGTACAGCTATTTCTAACTTTCAAATCAATCATTCAAAATCATAAAAAAGTAAAAAAAATAAGTAGATTTTTACCTCCTAACCTTAAAAACAATACAAAATTCCTTTTGGCTACCTCATAAGTAAGAAACATCACTTTTGTGGTCAGAAATGGGAAATTTATTAATATGAGGAGAGTCGAAAACTCATTTTCCCTATTAATCACGCTTTGCTAACCATGATTAAACTACAGCTCGTTCTAACTTTCAAATCAATCATTCAAAATCATAAAAAAGTAAAAAAAATAAGTAAGATTTTTACCCCCTAACCTTAAAAACAATACAAAATTCCTCCTTATAAGTAAGAAACATCACTTTTGTGGTCAGAAATGGGAAATTTATTAATATGAGGAGAGTCGAAAACTCATTTTCCCTATTAATCACGCTTTGCTAACCGTGATTAAAGTACAGCTCGTTCTAACTTTCAAATTAATCATTCAAGATCATAAAAAAGTAAAAAAAAACAAGTAGATTTTTACCTCCTAACCTTAAAAACAATATAAAATTCCTTTTGGCTAACTCATAAGTAAGAAATATCACTCTTTTGGTGTCAGAAATGGAAAATGTCTGAGTTGTGTCGTCAGAAATGGGAAATTTCACACTTGTGGCGTCAGAAATAGGGAATTTCACACTTGTGGCGTCAGAAATGCAACATTTCTGAGTTGTGTTTTTAGAAATAGGGACACTTGTGACATCAGAAATGGGAATTTTTTTTTCGGCCGTTATATTATCTCATAGTTATATAAGTTCCCCTAATTCCGTATTCTGTCAATTTAGGGTGCAACACTCGGGCGAGCCAAGCCTGGTACCGATAATATCAGACTATTTAAGCGATTCTGCCTTGCAAAAGGACAAAAACGGCATGTGGAACTGCGTGGCTTCGGTCGGCGATCGAGTTTTCGACAAGTTTTTGGACGTTATGAAAAACAGACCTAAGGTAAGCAAATGGTTAGGTTGATTCAAATTGGGCCCTTTTTTCAGGGTTTAAGGTACTTTAAGAGAAGATAGAAATTACTAACGCCTACTTGTGAGTCTTGATTTTCAAGAGAAGATTACTATCTAACTTATTTTATTTTTAATATCAACATAAAATTTTCTTTAAAGTTATGTGTCACATGTATTTTTTTTTTGTTTTTTTATTGCTAATTTATTTTTTCTATTAATATCTTATTTAATTTTTTGTCCTACTTTTAACAAAATAATACCAAAAATATAAGAAAGAAAATAAAAATACCAAAAAAATAAAACAAAGTGTTTTTAAATTGACATGTTTTTTGTTAAAAATGTTTTAAGGCCAAACCAAAAAACCAGGGATTATTTAGCGCCTTTTTTACTTAGGACGAAGCAAGGGAAGTCGACCTGGAACAACACGCCCAGTTTTTGCTGGTCAACTTTAACCACACCCACAAGCAGATTCGGAGAATTTCTGATAAATATCTGGTCAGTCTGGTGGATAAGTTTCCTCATTTGCTCTGGAGCAGAAGGTACATTTTTCCCCCTTAATATTCTTATTTATTTATATTTATTAGGCTGAAAAAGCTCAAAAGCATTTTTTAAAATGTTGATGTTGTGTTAACTTACGACACAAGTACTTCTTTGTTTCCAGAGTATTGTGGACGATGCTAGACATTCTTCAAGTGCTCTCCTACTCTCTGGAAATCGACCCTAACCAAGAGACTCCCACCCTGAAAATCCCCTCCACTCCCTACTCCGTCCAGCTGATGGACACTCTCGAGGCGAGGGAGAACATTATCAAAGATTTTGCCGCCAATTCGGAGAGGATTATCAAGGAGGCTATGAAATGGGCGCCGCAGTGGACCAGGTCTCATATTCAGGAGTATATCAATCAGGTAGAAGATTTAGCACCCTTAAGTAAACCAACCAACCTGTGATTCACTCGCATCTATTTTGGCTTGTTTTGATGGCCACAAAAGCAAATGGTATTTTTTTCGTTTGTTTGCATTTTTCTTTGCCTTTTTTCTGTTTTTTGGACTTTCTTTACTTTATTGTCATTAGGTATAAAACCGTATGACTTGAAAATTCTTCGTTTGTTTTTGAACTCCTGCAAGGCCTTCTATACATTTGACAGTTATTGTTTTATCAGAGTTGGGCAAGTCATATTGCCCTCTCTTTCTTTTTTTTTCATATTTGCATGTAAAACGGATTTTATGAAATGGGCTGATGTTTTGTTGTCTCTTTTTATAATTTCCCCAGACAGTTTTTGAAAGATTGATTTTTTTTGGTTAGTAAAATATGTC